>OVBL01000849.1:0-203305 GCA_900406555.1 Pseudoturritis turrita
TAGATAAGCTAAGTCGGTCGAATTAAACTATACTTTGATTTAAACCCTAGTTCCTTTTCCTAAGTTGGTTTGATAACCTTCCTCTCCTCTTCGCGGATTTCTTCTTATGTCTCATTTCGGCCTGTATTTTGCGGGCCGAGTTTCATGGGCTTTTGTCGTTTATCGAACGAGATCAGTCGGGGTCGGCGAATTTGATGAACAAATCTTTGACTTGACGTGGATCTAGGTCGGCCTGATTTTCAAGAATACGAATCGTTGCAATAAATTCAATCGTCGCATAGGTGTAGAAGTCGAGGCGTCGAATATGTGTGATGATTATGCCTCGATAACCATTTCTCTCTCTATATATTCCCCTTCCCCTTCTCATTAGCCTTAATCTTCAACGAAGGTAGCACTCCCTTCTCTCTCTCTTGCTTCTAATTTTATTTTGCAGTTTAGTTTTCTTGTTTTACCTCCGCCGTGTTTCTTGAATATCGCGGCTTGATTTCTCCGATTTGCTTGAAGATCTTCGCGTCTTCTGGTGAATCTCCTTCATGTTCGTAATTCTCCCTCGAGTTCTAGTTTATTTCCACAAGTTGTTATGTCTTCGATCCTCAAAGATTCCAGCTTGTCTTCCTCTTCCGTGGGTGGGACTTTAGGATCGATCAGCTCGGCAACTAGTATTTTGGAGAATTCTTCGAGATATGTCAATTTGGTCAGTAGCGAGGTACATACATAGATGTGAACTATATAGTATACTAAACATATCTATAATAGTTAAATAAATTAACTTTCCACTTCAGTTTTTTTTTTTTTTGCATCTACCATAACATGTAGTAAGCCAAATAACACTTGTTTTTTCAATCTTATGTTTGATCATAATTTAAAATTTTCTAAATTGACTCTATTACTTATATTATATCCTATATAATCAAACACAGTTAATATATAGACGAAAAACATTTTGTGACACTGTATGGCTCATAATTTTGGGTCTAAATATTTAGGGTTTAGGGTATTGGTTTGTGACTATAAAAAAATGTCGTAAAAGAGTAGTACATTTGTAACTAATTAGAGACAACTTGTTTGTTTGCGACTGTTTTGTGACTACCCCAACAAATTTCAAATTTTTTGGGTTTGAAAATATTTGGGCTTTTGGCCGACATGTTTGGATTTTTGGGCGCCTAATTCTCCCCCTGAAAATATTTTGCGACTAATTAGAGACTACCTTCCGGCTCTTTTGTAAAACAAGTATCAAATATCTGAGTCCCAAATCATTTGTACGAAAATCCTAATTTTTCAATCTCTCTCGCAGCCTATGCGATTCTGCATGTTCAATCTCTGAATCTTCGTTATCTCTTTCGATTACCTTATGTTTCTTCCTTTTTATCATCTTTAGGCTATTCTCTTTGCCGATTACCTATTTTCCAACCCAAAAATCAAACCCTAAATCAAAAACAACTTCTCTCTCGATCTATCTATTTCGATTCTTCTTTTTTGTTCTTAATGGCTGGAAAAGGCAAACCCGGTCGCGAGAAAGGAGTTAGAGCCGGTGGTGGTGGTAGAGGAAACGGCGGAGGCACTAGATCCACACTCGGTGGTGGTGGATCCAAAGGTGGAGGCGGTGAAACCTCATTCGGAGGGGCTAGATCCACACTTGGTGGTGGAGCCAACGACAGAGGTGGTGAAACCTCAGTTGGACCTACTCGAGTCTCAGGCGGAGAAGGAAGACTCGGTGCTGGTGGTAGAGGAAACGGTGGAGGGGCTAGATCCAAAGGCGGTTCTGGTGGATCCAACGGCGGTTTTGGTGGATCCAACGGCAGAGGTGATGCACCATCAGTCGGACCTGATCGAGTCTCAGGCGGAGAAGGAACACCAAGAGACAGAGCTGGTAGATCAATCGTTGATGGGACCAGCAGAGTCTGTGGAGTATCATCGCACTCCTCTAACCCCTCCTCTCAGGCCACAGTGTCTGTGTCCAGATCAGTTCTCCCGGCTCAGTATCCACCGTCGATACAACCGCAAGCTCCTCGTCACATCCATAGGCCTATGCACAACCGTCAACAGCCTCTACCGGTTCAAATTCCTGAGCCGCAGCCTCCGCCAGTCTTGTTTCACCAGGAACAAGAAGAAGATGATGAGTATCCCGACCATGAGCTTGATGTCGAGGAAGAAAACGAGGTTGATGCTCCCAACCCAGAGATGGAAGACTTCCAACAGATGTTGAATGATCTATTGCATCTTTCTGGCTGAGAACAGCTGCCTCTCTTGTCCGAGCATCCAATCCCCCCACGTCAATAGTACGTGGTAACGTCTCTACTTGTATCAACTTCTAGTAATGTGTAGTGGTAGTTGTATCATGGTCTTGTCATGTGAATGCTTGTCTGAGTGTCTATACATTGATCACTCTGTTGTTTACTCGCTTGTCTATCAGTCTACTTGCTTGTTGGATAATCTGAGTGTTGTTGGATAACCTTAACAATGTGTTTATATTTATGTAATAGGTTTACCCGGGATCAAGGGAAATTGACTAAGGTGATTGTTGGAATCTTTCGGCGTAAGTTTGATGGTCCTTACTTCAGCTGGAAGGTTACTCCAATTCACGTACAAGAACGCTATTTCAGATATGTTTTAGTTAGGTACATACATAGATGTGAACTATATAGTTGGTTCAAGGCTGAGCTCAATGATCGGGGACCAATTCATGAAGAAGTACTTCAAGGCTGAGCTCAATGATCGGGGACCAAGCTCCAAAGATGGTTCTCATCCCTCGTCCGCCTAAAATCACCGAAGAATGTCAAGCTAAGAGACGTTAAATAATCGCACTTGGGACACAATCCCATGGTATCATTTGTACATATTTATCTTATGTTTTATCTACTTTGCTTTGTGTGTTTGTGTGCTTTTGATTGTAGGAATGGTTACAACAATGAGCACTTCCATCGAACCACCACACCATCCACACTACTAGCTCTCCAAGGTACCACACAAATTCCTTGTAATACCATTAGATTTTCGGTTTTCATATTTGTTTTTCTTGTGTTTTTTCTCTTCTCCACGGTTTTGCTTTCTCACCGAGACGGTGAGAAGTAAAACCGGGGGAGAAAATTGGTTGCTAATGATAATTTGAGTTGTTTTGTTTTCCATTTGCATATGGATTCCCATCATTTGCATTGTACTTGATAAAACTTTCAAAAACCATAAAAATCCTAAAAATTTGAAAAATTACGAAAATACAAAAAGATTTTCACATTTAGTTGCATTGCATACACTTGTATGTTTATTCTAAGTTGCATTGTACATATGAGAACAATGATGAAGTTACCTTGCAAACGTTTTTGACTTATCAATCAATGTGAAACTCTTGATAATGCGTTTATTGCTTAAGTGAATCGTAGAAAAGCTCTCTTCTTTGTGTATGGATCTCTTCGCTCGAAACTCTTGGTTTTGTTGATGTTTGCTAAACTTGAAACCAATTTTACCTTATTTGACTTTAATTTGGATTTAAATTCTTGCTTAGGATCTTGAGATGCATTTTCATGGTTTTCAGAGAAACATTTGAGTTTTCTTATTCATTTTTTACCACTCTATGCTAACTCAAATGACCATTCTCATATTTAGTTTGGTTTTCCCCACCTCACCTAAACCGTTCATTTCAAACCCCTTATTGTTTGCTTGAATGAGGTCTTTTGTGAAAGTGCATACACATGCACAATCTCGAAAGATGGAAACGATAAAGAAGGTCTTCCATTAGGCTAGTCCTTTAAGCTCGAGGCTAGAAAACTAGGAGGTTGTTTATGTTATCTCATTCTTGATTGGGTTGGTGAGGGACTTGTGAGAAAAAGAAAGAGAATAATTGACTTCAAAAGAAGATCCAATAAGGAAACCAAAGAAGAAAGAAAGAAAACGGAAAGAAAAGAAAAAGACTACTCTAGGGAAAGGTTATATATAAAGAAGACTAAGTATTTAAGACAAAAAGCCTAGTTTCCTCCATAAGCTTAAAATCAAACAAAGTTAGAAAGTAAAGAAAATAATCAAGGATGATGAAAAAGGAAAAGAAAAGAAAGAGTGTTGGAAAAAAAACCCCTAAGAGTTAGCAAAAACAAGAAAAGTAGAAGGTTTGGTTCTCAACCATATGGGTTGTCTCAAAAGAAATAAAAAATGTGAGATCATGGGTAGAACATAGGATTCAAAAGGCATAAGAGTTTGGGTAGAATGGAAGCACTTCTTTGTCTATATCAATTGTTTCATTTCTCCTTTGATTTTGCATGATATTTTGCATTATTATTCTTTTAGAGTAAGTCACTAAATGTTTTGAACCGCCTTATCTTTTGCATCATGAACCTTTTTCTTACCATACCGACTGAACATGATCGATAGTTTCTAAGTGAGACCGCACTTAAAGACCTAATTGAATGTTAAAGAATTGGTAGATAGGATGGCATGCGGAGGCTTAACCTCGAGTCTAGAGGCAAAATATTGAAGTTGCGATAGATGTGAGAAGATTGATTGAGTAGAGATTCACTTATGCAGTAACTTTGTATTATCTTGAGCCTTGATGTTTAATGCTTCGTTAGTTCCTTTTGGCTTTGAGTTCTCACTTTCAAACCTCTTCTCCGGGTTTGTTCTTACTTGTTTGTTTGAGGACAAGCAAAAGGCAAGTCCGACGGAGCGGGGGAGTTGATGTGTTCATATTTTAGCACTTTTTAGCATGTATTTTTCTTGCATTCATTTAGATTACATAATGCATCTTTTTCTTCATATTAGGTTCCATTTAGTTTAGGTTCAGTCTTAGAGTCCTAGGTCCATTATGTTGCATCTGCATTGCATTTTGAGTCTATTTCAGGTACTATGGAGGCCTAGGATCAAGGAGAATCAATTGGAGAGTGAAGGAGAACCAAGGGGACTGAAGAGGAGCCAAATAACACCAGATGCAGCATGCATCAACCACCTCTCTTCAACTGGTCGATGCAGGAGGTCGATGGGAGCAGCAACAGAGTTCCAGAAGTTCTGGTGCAGCCTGAATCGACCACCCCTCTTCAACTGGTCGATGGGAGTTGTCGATGGCAGGCACATTTTCAGCACATATCCGGGTTTGACCCGGCTTGTCCCGGGTTGACCCGGGTTGACCCGGGTACATCTCTTTTTCTATAAATAATTTTAAGCACATTAAAATCCTAAGTTTTTTCTGATTTTTCTTTATCCCTTGGACAAAAACAAAACCCTTTGGATCTTCATATTTGGATGTTAAAGCTTCAACTTTTTCTGTTTGATTAGTGAAGTTTTCTTTATCATTTCTCTTAATCTTTCATTATGTCGTCTTTCATTAATCATGTTTTGATGGTTTGTTTGAGCATGAGTGCGTAGTCTTCTTAGTGGATTATGGGTGGAGTAGATTAGGATGTTTGATGTGTGATTAGTGATGCTTAGGTCTAGATTTGTATGATTTCCATTGATTAGAGAGAACTCATTGCTATGATTGAAGTAATTAATCAATTCTTAGATCAATGTCTTTTCATGCTCGAAATATGTTTGTGAAAATGTCTAGGCCAACTCTAATTCATGCTTTTAATATCCTAGCCAATTAACACTTGATGTTTAGGGTGATTAGTAGACTTTTATGTGCATATGCGATAATGATCTCTTCTCACTTCAATAGAGACCGAAAGGATTGTCATTTTGGGTGATTAGTAGAACGGGTTAGTACTTTTTCAAAACGAGCTAATCTTGATTATAGGATCCATGTCTTGGAAATGGTTTATTGAATGGTCTTGCATCACTATTCATAGGTTAAACACTCTTAATCCATGATCTCTATCCAAAATCCATACATTTATCATATTTGATCATCTTTGTTTGTCCCATTGACTTTTTGTTGATTTTTTCTAAAATTGCTTTTAAATTGCTTTATTTAAATTTAATTTGCTTATGCATAGTTTCTTTTATGTTTCTTGTTCTTGTTTAGTTAATTTCCTTTCTCATTGCTTTACTTTCTTTGGTTGTTAGATTTTTTACTAAAACAAAAATCATTTGGATTGACTTAGCTTTATTAGTACTTTGCATTCTTATTGTCCTAATCAATTTCTTTGTGGATTAGATCCCTAAGTAGTACACCGATTTCCATGTGATTATTTAGGGTTAAAAGTTAGTAGTTTTCCTCCTATCAGAGCGACCAATAGAGAGAGAGAACGGGGCTTGAATATGCAGCCAACAAGACCAAGATGAGAAGCAACCCTTTCCACCACTGCAGGCCGAACAACATCGCCGGAAGACTTCTGAGAACCCGGATCTATAGGAAGAAATAGATCTGAGAATTGGAAGAAAGAGGACCATCGCCGCCGACGAACCCAGAACCAACAAGATCCATCACCTAAACTCTAGATCTGTCCACCTCCACACCCGAGATACAAAAGTAGAAGCCTCTCACGGCGAATTAAAATCTGGATGGAGAACAAAGAGAATACCGGTAAATACAAACGGAAAGAGGACATGACGCCAGAGATGGTCTCCCGACACGGGCCAAGCTGGTGAAAAGCATATGTGTTCGCCTAGGTTATCGCTTTTTGAGAGAGATCTGTGTTCGTACTACTAGTATTGTTTTCTATCTTCCTGGTTTGGACAAGTTCTATATGGTTTGATTTAACAAATTCAGTTAATTCGAATTTAAGAAATCGAACCAAATTAACATGTTAAGCGTTGATTTGTATCCTTAAGAAATCGAACCAAACTTGATCCATGTGGAATTTAAATATCTTTTATATAAGACAGACAATGTGTTCGTTACAAATATTTAATTTCTTCACAAATTCAGCAAATCAACTATCTGCGGTACGAATTCCACATGGATCAAGTTTATCTACTTAATGAGAATTAATTTGTAATTTCGAGCTCAGTTAGATTAATAGAAAGTGTATATGCAAAAACAAAACGTTTTTAAAAGTTAGAATTGTTTTAACGGATGTGCTGAAAACATTAACATAAAATATTAGAATTCTCTACAAAATATCACGTCAAATTCTAAAATACTGTTGAGAAATAATTTAAATTCAAAGACATAAATTTGAAATAACTTTTATAAAAATAATATCAATGCGCAATGATCAAATATTTTAGATAACATATTCATCCACATCATTATAGTAAACGAAACCATCTCTAAATGTTCTTAAGAACTTGATTCTACAACATTTTCAAAATATAGTTCAGATTATAAAGCTAAGAAATCATGATAAACTCATCGGATGAAAACAAAAATGTTGAACTCGGATTTCAACTAAGTATCAGATCGGAAAGAGATTTGGGGATCCAGAGATTCTCGTAATATTAAAACTCTGATCGGCGGTTACAATCTATGAAAAGAGTTTATATCGCCTAAATGACGAGCTAAGCAAACAAAACTGCGAGTTATAGTCTTAATTTTAGAGAGCTTGTACCATTAGTCTCCTTGTTCTCGTGAGGAATCAATCGTCCCCATTCTCTAATGGGGTGCTCTCTATTTATAGATAAGCTAAGTCGGTCGAATTAAACTATACTTTGATTTAAACCCTAGTTCCTTTTCCTAAGTTGGTTTGATAACCTTCCTCTCCTCTTCGCGGATTTCTTCTTATGTCTCATTTCGGCCTGTATTTTGCGGGCCGAGTTTCATGGGCTTTTGTCGTTTATCGAACGAGATCAGTCGGGGTCGGCGAATTTGATGAACAAATCTTTGACTTGACGTGGATCTAGGTCGGCCTGATTTTCAAGAATACGAATCGTTGCAATAAATTCAATCGTCGCATAGGTGTAGAAGTCGAGGCGTCGAATATGTGTGATGATTATGCCTCGATAACCATTTCTCTCTCTATATATTCCCCTTCCCCTTCTCATTAGCCTTAATCTTCAACGAAGGTAGCACTCCCTTCTCTCTCTCTTGCTTCTAATTTTATTTTGCAGTTTAGTTTTCTTGTTTTACCTCCGCCGTGTTTCTTGAATATCGCGGCTTGATTTCTCCGATTTGCTTGAAGATCTTCGCGTCTTCTGGTGAATCTCCTTCATGTTCGTAATTCTCCCTCGAGTTCTAGTTTATTTCCACAAGTTGTTATGTCTTCGATCCTCAAAGATTCCAGCTTGTCTTCCTCTTCCGTGGGTGGGACTTTAGGATCGATCAGCTCGGCAACTAGTATTTTGGAGAATTCTTCGAGATATGTCAGTTTGGTCAGTAGCGAGGCTTTCTTCAATGAAGAGTTAGACCGGCGTGCGCTTATCGCTCAGCAGGATGGGGCTGTCGAGAGCTCGTCTCTCATGGAGATTATTGTTCTCGAGCTGAGGGATGAAGAAGACCAAGGGGCATCTCATCAAGATGATGCAATCCCGCAGTTCGTCAGGCCCCCTCGGCTAGACGTAAGTCATTTTTCTAAAGTCGGCGCAACGATGTCAACAGATGAATCATTGGCCGAGATGGCTTCCTTCTGCGATATGCTTGCCGGGCTAGAATTTGTGGTCCATAATCCGTTCGAATGCCCTTGGGCTCCTGCCGAAGGTTACATATGTCTGGATGAGTCTTTCATCACTTCTTGTCGGCTTTGGTCCCCGTTACCAAGGCTGCTTGCTAAGTATTGCACCATGTGTGGTATAGCTTTTTCTCAGCTATCCGCTGCTTTGATCCGACATATTGTTGAATATTATGTTGGTCGCCGAGTGCGGCCTGCCGGTCTCTCATTGCTCATTTGGGGAAGTATCATCTATCAAAAAGGTGCTGAATTGTCCTGGGCATTTTTATATCAACATGAAGTCGATATTTAATATTATAACCGGCCTCCCTATCAAAGTGACCGATTGGTAGAGGCGTTATTTCTATGTTAAAATAAATGAAGTGTTAGTCGATAAAACTAACAGGAAATATAAGGCCGGATGGGCTACGAATATTGGTAGATATTAGCTCGTTCTACCCTTCGCCTTGTCCTCTTGATTGATATGTAATTTTTTTTTAACTACTTTTTCTCTCTTCGCCGTTTCAGCTCAGTGAATCAAGAAAATTTACCCTATCCGGAAAACTTCTTCAATCTCGTTAAAAAGCTTAAGGCGTTGGCTATAAATTCTTCAAGCTCGGATTAAAAGAAACTTAGCTCGTATTAACTTTGGTCAGTCATTTACTCTCTCTCTGATCCTTGTCTGTTTATCGATCGTTGCTGGCCTCACACTTTGTCTCTATTCTCTATCTTTGTAGAAAATTACGATTTACCATTCTCCTCGTCTCCGTCTCCAAAACTGGGAAAGCCAACCGAAAAAATTATGAACTACGCTCTTAAGCTGAAGTACGCTCTTAAGCTGAAGGACGCTCCAGGCTCTTCGGCCGAAGTGAGGACTGCCGTTGCCGACGTAGGGGCGTCAGCTTGGGTTAAGACTGAGGATAATGTGGAAAAGCAAGTGGTTAGTAAGCCTGGTCACACGATTGCCAAACCGTCCAAGGATAAGGGGAAGAGCGTCGCTGCTATGTTGGCAAGGAAAAAGCCCTCCAACCGAGCTGAAAAGGTGCCCAAAGATTCGTTCCTCCCTCCGATCTTCATTCAAGATCGTGAAGACGGCTCTGCTCCTGAAACTTTGCTTATCAGGAGAAAGAGGATGGTGTATGAGGTCTTTCCCATCGCCGAGCTTGAAGCTTCTAAGAGGAAGAAGCCTAAGGGCTGCAAAGTGGTGGATGTGGGAGTCGAAACTCTCACAACTAAATTTGGTTAGAGAAATTTATAGATTCCAAACTTCTATGAACAGAAACACAAGAATAGAGATCCAAAGATGGTATTTTTATTAAGCTGTTTCGTAAGCCTTTGATACAAGAAAAGTGCAGAGAGGATAACAAGTGTTTAGTTAGGTAAAATTGTCGATCCTTTTTCGAATGGCTTTCTTCTGTTTATATAAGAGTTTCAGCCGACCCTTCCAGAAGATATTCTCGTATATTCATTTTTCTTATTCATCTTTATCCTTTTTTCCCTGTCGCCAATACGCCAAATACCTAGATCGAACTTGTTGGCCTTAATCCGATCCTTTCGCTCGGCCCCATGGGCCTTGTTGCTATCACTTCAGCCCATCTGAGGTCTTGGCTCGTTGCTTCGCTTACCGAAAGATTTGGGCTCATCGTCTCGGCCCATTTAAAGATTTGGGATCGTCTCCCCCGTCTCGTCGCCTTCCGCCAGCTTGTCACCTTCAGCCAGCTTGTCGCCTTCCGCCAGCTTGTCGCCTTCCGCCAGCTCATCGCCTTTTGGTGGCTCGTCGCCTGTCGCCGGCTAGTCACCTTCCACCGGCTGGTCGCCTCCCCGGCTTGTTGCCTTCCGCCAGCTCATCGCCTGTCTAGCTCATCACCTCCCCGGCTCGTCGCCTTCCATCGGCTCATCACCTGTCTGGTTTATCGTTTATTTGGTCCACTGGCCCGTCGCCTGTCTAAATGATTGGGTTCGGCCCACTAATGCTTTTGCTGGGTTTGGCTATGTCCAAAAACTTTACTTAGCCTTTTTCAGCTGTTGATCTTGGTGAGGTGAAACCTGACCCCAACAGTTAGCCACCCAGCTCGTCAGGCTCAGTGATGATGATGACGAGGTAAAAGTAATCGCCTCCGAGATCAACATTCGACACCTTCTTTCGTGAGTTGCCAAGCTACTCTGGTAAGGGTGTTGCCGAGCCAACTTGGCCTACTGCCGAGCCAACTTGGCCTACTGCCGAGCCATTTGGCTCGTGATATGATACTGGACAAGACATGGAGCTTGGAGCATAGAGAGGAGTCTAAGGAGCAGCTGGAACCAGAACTCAAACCAGAGGAGCAGCTTGAACCTGAGCTAGGAAACGGAGAAGCTTTGATCGTGCCTACTGGTCCAATGACTAGATCGAAGAGTAAGCTATTCAATCAAGCTGTTGGAAGACTTCTCAATCAAACAAACAAGCCAGACGATCAAGATAGCAAGTAAGCTTGTCAAAACATTTTTGTTTTGATTCAAGCCATATGATTTTAACAATTAGGTAAGTGTTGGGTTTATGCTCTTTTTCCCTTGTCAAGTTTTGTCCCAATGGATTTTCTTGACAAGGTTTTTAATGAGGTATTCCCAGCACTTTATAATGGCCCAATTGTTAAAACAGAAACCCAAACCCATCAAGAATTCGACCAAGCCCAAAAGAAGGAGCCTTAGGCGCCCAACCACCTCTTAATTATTGTGTTTTTCTAGACCATGCATGTTTTTTTTCTTGTTTGCTCTTTATATTGTCTTGGAACCATTTCTGCAACTTTTTATCTACTTTCTTTTAATCAAACTTTTGAATCTAGATCTCTGCTTGTTAGTGTGTAATATCTAACAAACAAAATCGAATTCTTTGTATGTCATATCAAAGAATTCACCCTTGGTTTACTTAAGGCCATCCGCAGCTTTTAGTAAAGCCACTCAATCCATCTCTCAGTTCTGTTCTTCACGGTTCTGTCACAGCAAGATTCAAGTTCTTTTAACTTCAGATTGGCGATTCAAAGGAGAAACATATTAAGTGGTATCAGAGCAGACAATCTGCAAGTTAAGTGTTCTATCTCTTTCATTTAAAGTCTGTTCATCTTCTATGCGAGTAGATCTGTGTTTCTGCGATTTTTTGGTTTGTGTTTAACTCTTCATATTCTAGATCTGATCATTTCAAACCATAGGTTGCATAGATCTGCTCCTGCGAATTTTTTTTTACTTGTCTAGTCATATTCAGCATTCTGTTTCATAGTTTTAAGTTGCCAGAGTTGTGGATCTATTCATTCAAAACCATAAATCCGTGTTCTGCATTTTTTTTGGGATTGTTGTGGCTATTCATCTTCCATTTTCGAACTAGTGTTAATTGTTGCAGAAAATTGCCACTAATGCATCTGTTTAGTGTAGGTAATTTGTTCTCTTAAGAGTTTGTTTCTGTAGAACTCTTTACTGGTGTTTTGTGTTTTCTGTTGCAGGAAACATGCCTGGAACAGAAGAGGAAGAAGAAGCAAACAATGCTCAGAACAATAAACTGCTTCTTGAAGCTCTACTACTGAAATGAAGAAGATAATCGCAACCGGTCTGGAAACTCTTAGGCAAGAATTTCGACAGAATGAAAATCAGGAGCAGAAGCGTGATGAGCCTAAGAGAGAACAAGAGAGATCTCCATAAAGAGAAAGAGACCCACGCAGGCAGCCTAGAGATGAAGCAGCAGACGAATACTATAATCATAGCAGTGGTTCTTCTCACCGCAGCCAGAGAAGACAGAGACGAGCTAGAGAAAACAGAGATCATCAACAAGACTGCTTTGGTGGTCTTAAACTCAGAATACCACCATTTCATGGCAAAAACGATCCAGATACTTACTTGGGTGGGAGAAGAAGATTGAGCTGGTGTTTAACTGTCAACACTATACTGAAGCTAATCAAGGTAAAGTAGTTGCTACTGAGTTTTATGACTACGCTCTCAGCTGGTGGGATCAGTTAGTCACTTCAAGAAGGCGCAATCAAGAGTATCTCATGGAGACTTGGACAGAAATGAAGACTATAATGAGAAAACTGTTTGTCCCAAGTCATTACCATAGAGAATTGCATCAGAAGCTGAGACAACTTGTTCAAGGAAGCCGAAGTGTAGAAGACTACTTTCAAGAGATGGAAACTCTAATGTTGCGTGCTGATATATCTGAAGACAGAGAAGCAACCATGTCTAGATTCATGGGAGGTTTGAATAGAGACATTCAAGACAGATTAGAGATGCAGCATTACTTGGAGTTAGAGGAATTGCTTCACAAAGCTATTCTGGTGGAACAGCAACTCAAGAGAAGAGGGTCTTCAAGGCCAACGTATGGAGCTGGATCAAGTACTACAAGATCTAATTTTCATAGAGAAGAGAAATCAAGTTATTCAAGAGATATTAAGCCATATGCGAATTCCAGAGAAGAGAACAAGCGATATGCTACAGTTCAAGAAAAAAAGGCAAAGTTGAAGCTACTACATCCAAAGCTAGAGACGTCAAGTATTTCAAGTGTCAAGGCAGAGGGCATTATGCCAATGAATGCACTAACAGAAAAGTGATGATTCTTCTTGAAAATGGGGAGTTCGAATATGAGGAAGAGAAACCAGAAGATGAATTGCTTTCAGATGAGTATAAAGAAGGACCAGTTAAAGAGAACTGTTGGTAGCCAGAAGATCTTTGAGCTTGCAAACAAGTCATGAGGAGCAGGAACAGAGGCAGAATCTGTTTCATACACGTTGCATTGTTCAAGGAAATGTCTGCAGTTTGATCATCAATGGAGGCAGCTGCACCAATGTAGCTAGTGACGTGATGGTTAAGAAGTTAGGGTTAAAGGTCAGAAAGCATCCAAAGCCATACAAGCTTCAGTGGCTCAATGACAGTGGAGAAATGAAAGTAAACAGTCAAGTCATGGTTCCCATTGCTATTGTTAAGTATGAAGATGAAGTTCTGTGTGACGTTTTGCCTATGGAGGCAGGACACATTCTGCTTGGAAGACCTTGGCAATCTGATCGAAAGGTGGTTCATGATGGCTTTACTAATCGTCATACCTTCGAGTTTAAGGGCAGAAAGACCATACTCCTTCCTATGACACCAAACGAGGTATATGAAGATCAAATAAATCTCAAACGCAAAGAAGAGCAGGTATCAAAACGTTCAAATTTCTTTGTTAAATCTAATATTGTTAAGAAAGCTCTATTTGCAAAGAAACCAATGCTGTTATTTGTGTTTAAAGAAGCTCTTATGAGTTTAACTGATCTAGCACCGGTGCTGCCGAGTGAAATGGTCTCTCTTTTGCATGACTATGAGGACGTGTTGCCTGAAGATAATCCAGTGGAATTGCCACCTATAAGAGGCATTGAACATCAGATTGATTTTTGTCCCCGGAGCTTCTCTTCCAAACCGTCCAGCATATAGAACAAATCCTGTGGAGACAAAAGAACTACAGAAACAAGTAGAAGAGCTAATGGAGAAGGGACATATCAGAGGAAGCATGAGTCTCTGCGCAGTACCCGTTCTGCTTGTGCCCAAGAAAGATGGTAGCTGGCGCATGTGTGTGGATTGCAGAGCCATCAATAATATCACGGTGAAGTATCGACATCCCATACCTAGATTAGATGATATGCTTGATGAAATGTATGGTTCTTGCATATTTTTAAAAATTGATTTAAAGAGTGGATACCACCAGATTAGAATGCAAGAAGGTGATGAGTGGAAAACAGCCTTTAAAACTAAACATGGACTGTATGAATGGTTGGTTATGCCATTTGGGCTAACAAATGCACCTAGTACTTTCATGAGACTGATGAATCATGTTCTTAGAGCATTTATAGGCGTGCTTGTTGTTGTTTATTTTGATGATATTTTAGTTTACAGCAAAAACCTGAATAAACATATTGATCATCTGAATTCTGTTTTAAGAGTGCTTAGACAGGAGAAACTTTTTGCTAACCTTAAGAAATGCATTTTTTGCACAAATAACCTTGTGTTTCTAGGTTTTGTTGTAAGTATAGATGGTGTTAAAGTGGATGAAGAGAAGGTAAAAGCAATTATTGACTGGCCGAGCCCTAAGACAGTAGGAGAAGTGAGGAGTTTCTATGGCCTTGCTGGGTTTTACAGGAGGTTTATGAAGGACTTTAGCACTCTTGCAGCTCCACTCACTGAAGTTATAAAGAAGGACGTGGGTTTTAAATGGGAGCAAACGCAGGAAGAAGCATTCCAATCCCTAAAAGAGAAGCTTACTCACGCCCCTGTTTTAGCATTGTCTAATTTTCTTAAAACTTTCTAGATTGAATGTGATGCCTCTGGTATAGGCATTGGAGCTGTTTGATGCAGGATAAGAATCCCATAGCATTTTTCAGTGAGAAGCTTGGAGCAGCAATGCTAAACTATCCCACTTATGATAAGGAGCTGTATGCTTTAGTGAGAGCATTGCAAACGTGGCAGCACTATCTCTGGCCTAAGGAGTTTGTTATACACACCGATCATGAATTTCTTAAACATCTCAAAGGTCAGCAAAAGCTCAACAAAAGACATGCCAGGTGGGTCGAATTCATAGAAACCTTTCCATATGTCATCAAGTACAAACAGGGTAAGGACAATGTAGTTGCAGATGCATTGTCCCGAATGTACGTTTTACTGTCTACTCTTGATGCTAAACTCTTAGGTTTCGAACAGCTTAAACACTTGTATGAAAGTGATTCTGATTTTCAAGAAGTTTACAAGTCTTGTGAAAAGTTTGCTTCAGGACACTACTTTAGACAAGATGGATTTCTTTTCTTTTATAATCGTCTATGTGTCCCTAACTGCTCTGTTCGAAACTTGTTTATAAGGAAGCTCACGGTGGAGGCCTGATGGGGCACTTTGGTATTGCTAAAACACTTAAAGTGATGCAGGATCACTTCCATTGGCCTCACATGAAAAGAGATGTGGAGAAAATCTGTGGCAGATGCGCAACATGCAAACAAGCTAAGTCTAAGGTTCAGCCTCACGGTTTGTATAATCATCTGTCTATTCCTTCTCATCCTTGGACTTATATATCTATGGACTTTGTGCTTGGATTGCCTAGAACTAGGACTGGAAAAGACTCTATTTTCGTGGTAGTTGATAGGTTCTCTAAAATGGCACATTTCATTGCTTGTCATAAGACTGATGATGCATCTCATGTAGCAGATTTGTTCTTTAAAGAAATAGTTCGTTTGCATGGCATGCCTAGGACTATAATTACTGATAGAGATACCAAGTTTCTTAGCTATTTCTGGAAAATATTGTGGTCTAAGCTAGGAACTAAGCTATTATTTTCAACCACATGTCATCCCCAAACTGATGGGCCAACAGAAGTTGTTAATCGAACTTTGGGAACTCTATTACGTGCTTTGATTAAGAAGAATCTGAAAACATGGAAAGATTGTTTACCACATATCGAATTTGCATATAATCATGTTATGCATTATGCTTCTAAGTTTTCTGCATTTCATATTGTTTATGGCTTTAACCCATTATCACCTTTGGATCTAATGTCTTTACCTTTCAGTGAACAAGCTAGCATAGATGGGAAAAAAAAAGCTGACTTGGTAAAACAGATTCATGAGAAAGCCAAGAAAAACATAGAAGAGAAGACAAAGCAGTATGTCAAACAAGCAAACAAAGGCAGGCGTGGCATGATCTTTGAAGTTGGCGACCAAGTCTGGGTTCATTTGAGAAAGGAACGATTCCCAGCTGAGAGGAAATCTAAGCTAATGCCAAGGATCGATGGTCCTTTTACAATCACAAGGGGAATAAGCGACAATGCTTATCAGCTGGATCTCCAAGGTAAGTATAATGTAAGGTCTAGTTTTAATGTGTCTGATCTAGTTCCTTATATTGAAGATGAAACGGATTTGAGGTCAAATCCTTTTCAAGTGGGAGAGGATGATATGCTACTGGACAAGACATGGAGCTTGGAGCATGGAGAGGAGTCTAAGGAGCAGCTGGAACCAGAACTCGAACCAGAGGAGCAGCTTGAACCTGAGCTAGGAAACGGAGAAGTTTTGATCGTCCCTACTGGTCCAATGACTAGATCGAAGACTAAGCTATTCAATCAAGCTGTTGGAAGACTTCTCAATCAAACAAACAAGCCAGACGATCAAGACAGCAAGCAAGCTTGTCAAAACATTTTTGTTTTGATTAAAGCCATATGATTTTAACAATTGGGTAAGTGTTGGGTTTATGCTCTTTTTTCCTTGTCAAGTTTTGTTCGAATGGATTTTCTTGACAAGGTTTTTAATGAGGTATTCCCAGCACTTCATAATGGTCCAATTGTTAAAACAGAAGCTCAAGTCCGTCAAGAATTCGACGAAGCCCAAAAGAAGGAGCCTTAGGCGCCCAACCACCTCTTAATTATTGTGTTTTTCTATACCATGCATGTTTCTTTTCTTGTTTGCTCTTTATATTGTCTTGGAACCATTTATGCAACTTTTGATCTACTTTCTTTTAATCAAACTTTTGAATCTAGATCTCTGCTTGTTAGTGTGTAATATCTAACAAACAAAATCGAATTTTTTGTGTGTCATATCAAAAAATTCACCCTTCGTTTACTTAAGGCCATCCTCAGCTTTTAGTAAAGCCAATCCATCTCTCAGTTATGCTCTTCACGGTTCTGTCACAGCAAGATTCAAGTTCTTTAACTTCAGATTGGTGATTCAAAGGAGAAACATATTAGCTCGTTGGATCACTGAAACATTTTGGCGTGTCGCCGAGCCAACCTGGCTCGGCATGTTGCTGGCCTGATTTAGTGATTGATGTCTGTCGATTTTTCTGGCTCATCGTATCATTGCCTAGTAGCTGAGCCATTTTTTTTTTTGGCATATTGTCGAGCCGTTGTGGCGATCATATCACCGAGCCGTGTTAGCTCGGTTTCTCTTTTCTTTTTTGTTGTTGTTGTCGTTGTTGGCTCAGTTGCTAAGTTTCTTCTTGACATGCTTCATAATTTTTTAGGAATTGCAAATGTTTTAGTCGGTTCCCGAGGTCGAGTGATGCCATGCGCTATGCTTTAATTCCCTATATATACCGAATCTTGTCCGACTTCTCCCATAACTCACTTCTCCAAATTTCTGAAAAACAGGTAGCTATCTTCTCTCTCTTCTTTTCTCTCTTTTTATGTTTAAGTTTTGGCTAGGTTACTTTCATTTTCTCTCCTTCTGCCGCCGAATCTTTGAGTTTTTTTATCCACCTTCAAACATGGTTTGCCAGCTCCTTAATTTATCCGACCCATCTTCAACCTCCTCCAGCGACTCCTCTTGTTTTCCGATCCATCTTCAAACTCCTCTGGCGAGCTATCGAGTTTCTCGATCTATCTTCATCTGGATTGTGGCGTCGCCCAGATCTTTCAAGGTTTCTTCGATTTTTTTTTCTAAGTGCTTAGCATATCTCCGAGCCAATATTCCCAATGTCGTGCACCTCTGAGCTGGAAGATTCTGTTTGTTCGGCTAACTCCGCTTCGCTGCTGGGTCGTAAGATGGTGCTGTCTTCGTAGGTTACCGAGCTAGTCGAGCCTGATTCTCCGCTGGGTCAGATTCCCATTGAGGTCACATCCTTGGTTGATGATCCATTCAATGCTGAGGCAGATGCCGAGGCAAACTTGATACAAAGAGCCCTCGAAGAGGCTAAAGCCGAGCTAGAAGAATACAGTCTCAACGAGGCTGAAAAGAGGCGGTTGGAGAGGCTATTTGGGAGTCAACAAGCGAGTACCTCGGTGAGGCGAAAACCTAAAAAAAAAGAAGGTTTCAAAGAAACGAGCCGACCCACCTGGTTCGTATTTTTCTATAAGGAAGTCCCTGGAAGAGTTGAGGCATCGATTTAGGATTTCAGAAAACATTGATTTGATATTTCCTATGCCAACAAATCGGCTCAAGGCTCCGCCGCTGGGGCACTTTACCCTTTATGAGAGTTTTTTTCTATCATAGCTTGCTGTGGTTTCTGATCCCCAAATTGTTCATCTGTTTTCTGAAAAATCATGGGTTGGCGCCGAGCCAAATTCCTCCTCGGGGAATGCATCACCTAGTTCGAATCTTGGTCCGAAGCTACAAATACGACGTAAATGTTCGTGTTTTTCACCTTATGCAATTTCTCGAGTTTCCGATGATCCCAAACTCCAACACCTATTATATTTCCAACAAAAGACAGAGAACGATAATCGAGGGCTTCCGAAACAAAGATAGTGATTGGGGGAGCCATTTTTTCTTTGTTCCCATTAATGACACAACGGTTGAAGCCAAATGTATCTGTCCTCTCAAAGCGGAATGGGGACCTATTGGTGGGCGAGCCGTAGATTTCTTAGAAGATTTACCGAGGTTTATCTTGCAGCCAAATGTCTTAACTCTTCTTTTTTCTTCTGTTTTGAATTTGGCATATTCTTCCACACTTTCCGGAAGACACACTTTCACTTCGGAACACACTCGCCGCGGGAAAGTGCAACTGGGAAAATCATTTTTCCCAAAAGAGAGTCAAGAGAGAGCCCGAGCCATTCTTGCTGGACCCATAGTTTCTGACAGCTCGGAATCCAAATCTTCGTCCCAATATATTCACGAAGCTACTGTGGGAAAGAGACCCACCATCCGAGATAAACAGGAGTTGAAGGCCAAGAAGACACAGGGAAATACTTGCCGACCAGACGAGGTCCCCAATGTGGTTGAGCAAACCACCGAGCCAAACACTAAGGTATTTGGCCAAGCTGATGCCGAGTTGAGGCAAAAAATTCCCTCTTATGAACCTCCAGCTCTTGACAGCGAAACGAGGGAAGTGGTCTCCACTCTCGCTTCTGTTGCTAGGCCTTCTATTTCGACTCTATCACAACACAACGAGGATAGAAGGCTGACTCCTCATATGCGCTCCTCACCCAAAGCCGACAATGTAAAAGCCAAGGGAAGGCATGAGAAGAAACAATGCTTGGGTCCCTCCGATCCTACTACCACCGAGCCACCGCCTATGTCATTTAGGCACGAAGGGACCGAGCTGGTTTGTAATGATGATGTAGCCTCGGTGACCCTTTTCTCTAAGGTTTGCTGCTCAGGCGATTATCTACCGCCTCTCGACATGCTTTCCCACGGTGACATGTACACTGACATATCCCTCCGAGGGACCAAGGTATGTTTAGAGATTGAATAATCTTCTAAGTAAAAAGACTAAGTACTAATCCTTTTTTTCATTTTTTTGTCAGTTCATCGCGTCTATAAACAAGATCGTTGCTGCCTTCGAGTATGATGTGCGAAAAGACAGGCATCGAATCGATGATGCTCGAAAGGATGCTTCCTTCTTTAAGAACAAGGTCGTCGAGCTGGAGAGTAAACATGCTGACGATCTGGCATCTTCCGCGGCTTAGATTAATGTTCTGTAGAAAGAGAAAGCATTCCTCAAAGAGGAGTGGACCAAAGCCAGTGACTTGGCTATAAGGCAAGAGCATTCCAAACAAAAGAAGGCTGCCGAGATTGCTTCTCTCAAAAGGTAACTTACCGCCGCTAATGCCTTGCATGAGTCAAATGTAAAGAAGGCTCAGAAGGCGGCAAGGTGAGAGATGGCAGAAAAGTTCCAGGGGCGGCTTGCCAAAATTGAGAAGAGCTTTGGCGAGCTGAAGGAGACAAAAGAGAAAGAGCTCGATCTTGTCCAAGTCGACAGCAATCTCCAAAAACTAGAGATTGTGCAGAAGGAAAACGCGCCACTCTGGACTCCGAGTTGACGAAGCTGGTAGGATGGAGAGTGGACTTGGCTAGTGCTCATGAAGAGTTTGGGAAGATCGAGGCCGAGCTGAAGAAGGATTTGACACTTTCGCTGGTTTCTTCTGATTCTGTGGACTCTCTTCTTGGGACCGAGCCAACGGAGAATGCTGCGCCGGAGGCTGGAGTCACAGGTTTTTCGGGATCAAACATTAGCACGCCTGGAATTGCTGCTCTTGCCGACGACAAGGCTTCCGAGCTAGATCTTCCCAAATAATTTTCTTTTAGTGCTTCTTTGATACGAATCTTTTCTTTCGATATTCTGAACACAGCGCCTGGACGGCTTTATCCACTTAGTTTTTATGAATTCCTTGTTGCTTTCGATTTGAACTTGTTTTTGAATCTGGTGTCTGGATGGCTTTATCCATTTTTGGTTTAAATGATTTTCGACATTTGTTTACCGCGTTTGTTTTGATATAAAATGTTAAGTGATTCGCACCCAGATGATATACAACTTGTGTTATCGAATGCGAGAGATCAGCGTATTGGAAGCATTTAGCTGCTGGGTTTAGACAAAATATGTTTATGTATCTCATACTAGACGATATACATCTAGTACTATGTTTTTGAGATTTCGTGACCAGCGATTGGTTACTGGGTTTAGATGAAACATGTTTAGTTATCTCACACTAACGATATATGTTTAGTGTTATATTCCCGAGATGTTGCGACCAGCGATTGGTTACTGGGTTTAGACGAAACATGTTTAGTTATCTCACACTAACGATATACGTTTAGTATTATGTTTCATGGGAAAACCGTCAATTCATACACCAATAATTAGCCACTGTTACAGGCCGGACATGAACTGCATACCTGTGCGAATTCATACATCAACTCATATAAAATAGCTAAAACATACATTGACAAGTCAACAAGTGTTGAGTCAGCTACTATGTCACCGAGTCATCACCAGTCAACTGCCACATCACCTGAATCATCACCAGTCAGCTGCCACGTCATCAAAAAAAATCTATAATATAGCCTCGTATCAGATGGGACTTCACTGTCCGCGATGTAGCCTCGTATCGCCTGTATCCATTCCTTATCGCAGACGTATTCTCCTTCCATCGTCTTCTGATCTTCATCCATGGCCACCTCATGATTCTCAGCCGGAGTGCGATCTTTAGGATCTGCTTCCATCTAGACCATTTTATCTTCAGCCGAAGGATCCTTGTTTTGGTCTTCTTCTATTACGGCATTGGTGTCAACGCCATTTTCTACGACGACAAGTCCTTCGGGTGTGTCTTTTCCTTGACTAGCTGCTTGGGCGTGGGTAACTGCGCTAATGGTGCCAGAGAGATTGATGCTTGGGTGTTCGATTAACTCCACCGGAATTATACTTTTTAGGTCTGGGTGGGAGGTAGAAGCGAGTGCCGCTAATGCATCTACCAAAAACATTTCCCCCACGAGGTATTCGTGTTAACGTGAATTCCTCAAATTGTGCGGCTAGCTCTTTAACAATCTTAAGATAAGCTTCCATCCGATCATCCCTGACCGTATACTCACCACTGACTTGATTGACTACTAGTTGTGAATCACAGAAGGCATGGATACGTCTAATCTTGAGTCCGTGAGCAAGTTTTATTCCTGTGATAAAGCCTTCATACTCTGATTCGTTGTTGGATGCGCAGAAGCCTAAGCGGAACGATTGTTCGAGGATTTTGCCCGTTGGAGAGGTTAATCGTATTCCTATCCCGGAGCCTTGTTTTGATGATGATCCATATGCATGAAGCTTCCATACTGGACTCGGAGCTGGTTCTTCTATTTCTTCTTCTAGGGGTTTGATCAGGAAATTTGCGAGGACTTGAGATTTCGCGCATGTCCAGCTCCGATACTCGATATCATACTCGCTCAGCTCGATTGCCCATTTAGCTAGTCTTCCAGACTGACTTGGACTATGCAAGACACACCGTAAAGGGAGGTGGTCATGGTCACTATAGAGTGCGATTGAAAATATGGTCTTAGCTTCCGAGCGGACAAGACTACTCATAATGCTAGCTTCTCCATCTTCGAATATCTGGTTTCGACGTAAGTGAGAGTTTGGCTGGCGTAGAAGATAAGCTTCTGCTCGCTACATTCCCCTCGAATGAGCACTCCGCTAAACAGCGGTGAAAAGGAATAATGGCTCGCCTTCTACTGGTTTTGCGATTACTGGAGGATTGGCTAGGTACTTCTTCAGCTGCTGGAATGCTTCTTCGCATTTCTCTGTCCATTCGAATTTCTTATTGCCGCATAGAGTATCGTAGAGAGGCAATCAGTGGACCGTGGGATGAATCGATTTAGTGCGGCTACTCGTCCAGTCAATCGTTGAACTTCACGCTTAAGTTTTTGGATAAATCATATGTATGAGTGCGTTGATCTGCTTTGGGTTAGCTTCAATCCCACGGTGAGTGACCAAATATCCAAGGAATTCTCTGGATGTTATTGCAAATATGCATTTTATTGGGTTGAGCTTCATGTATTCAGTTGTTCCAAACATTCTTTCAGGTGGGTTACGTGATCCTTCTCTTTCAGCGATTTCACCAGCATATTGTCTATGTACACTTCCATCATTTTACCGAGTTGTTCGGTGAGCTTTCTGTTCACTAAACACTGGTAAGTTACTCCGGCATTTTTGAGGCGGAATGGCATCACCTTGTAGCAGTATATACCGCGATCAGTGATGAATGCAGTTTTTCTCGATCGTCGGGGTTCATCAAAATTTGATTGTATTCGGAAAAAGCATCCATAAATGAGAGGAGTTTATTGCCTGTCGTGGCTGCGACTAGTCGATCGATATGTGGAAGCGGGAAGCTGTCCTTTGGCACGCCTTGTTGAGGTCCGTGAAATCAACACATATATGCCATTTCCCATTTTTCTTCTTTACCCACTACGGGATTCACGAGCTAATCCGAATATTTTACTTCGACTATTGATCCGACTCGCAGCAATCTTTCTACCTCATCATTCACAACTTGGGCTATCTCCGGACCTAGCATTCTCCTTTTTTGCTTCACCGGCTGGAAAGTTGGGTCCACATTCAGTTCATGGCATGTTACATCGATGCTGATGTCAGGCTTGTCTTCTACTGCCAATGTGAAAGTATTCACGTTCTTCTTGAGGAAAGAAATCACCTCTCCATTTATCAAGTCGTTCAGCTCGGCTTCTACTTCGACGCAACGCTCTGGGTGATTGTCGCCAATATTTACTGAAATAAAGGGGTCGCCAGTGGGTTCGCTCTTCTTCTTGCGACTCTCCATAATCTGTAATTCCTATAAGAGTTTTGGTAACTCCTTCTCGGGCTCCCGTCAGCTTTCATCTTCTTTCGCTTCGGTCGATCCTTTTCTTCTTCTCGATCGAAATCCTTTAGGCTGACGGCGTCGCCGAGCTCTCCAGCTACTAGTTTTACTGCGAGCTTTATTCTCAGGGTTTGGCAGTTTGCACTTGGATGTCTTTATATGTGATGGTATTTGCAATAAGCCTTTTCATCGTAAGAACTCGGATTTCTTGTCCATCTATTCCATGGGATTTTCCCCGACCTGCTCCTACTTGATAATTATGGGCGGCTCCGAAACTGGATCCCCCGTGGTGTACGTATCCAGTTTCTTGATTACTCTTCATGTGATATGGTTGGTTCGGAGCTTGGGAGGAGCAGTCCCTTGTCTTTGCCACTCCATATTTATGAGATAATACCTTCATTTATTTCGCATTGACAATAAAATCCGAGGCTCGATATAGCGCATCCTGGATTGATGATAGCGCGTTCAAAGCGATTTCGTTTCAGAACTCTGATTCGTACCATAGCGACTTCTTTAATGCAAGCAAGGCAGCTTTGTCGGTTACGCCTTTGACTTTCCTATGAAGTTTCGTAGCATCTCCGTAGTCCTTGAGCCAATGTCCAAAGGTCGGCATCGGAAACTCCTCGATCCATAAACATGAAGTAATGTTACAGGAAGGCGATATACAATTGCTAGAAATCATCAATGGAGTTCCGCTCGAGTCTGGAAAACCATTGAAAGGCTGCTCCTTTGAGGTGCTCCACGAACATGAGGCAGAAACCAGCATTTTTTTCTTTCTCCCTAAAATTGGCTCGGCCCATGCTATGATAAACACCGTTATATGCTCCTTTGGGTTGGTGGTACCTTTGTAAACCGGAATTTTGATCTTCCCGGGATCAGAGACCCTTGTCTTGGTGATCCGAGCTGTAAATGGCGTGTTATGTGCCTCTTCTAGTATACGGTCGATCTCCAGAACTTTACTGGTTGCCTTGTGCACTGGGACTGGACGGTTCTCCCCTCTGCAGTGGCACGATCCAAGGAGGTTCGGATCTAGTCTATTTCTTCTCTCTTGCCTCGGCTCGTCAATCTTGGTTCGTCACTGTATTGCGCATGCTGGACGCAGATGAGATTTTTCTCTTCTTCTGACAGGTTCCTGGCCCATTCTGGGACGGTGTTGCTTCCACCGGTTCGGGTTCTTGATGTTGCCAAGGCATGCTCTCCGTCTGCTGGATGATCCGTGTTGCGTTCTCCTTCTTCGTGATCCCCTGCGTCAAGGTCGATTGATGGGATCGACCCGTCGCCGATTTTCTTATTACGTCTGTCGTCCGCTTCTCGAATTCTTAGGGTTGATCGAATCGGGTTCGTTATGTTTGGTCCGGTCGCCGTGGTAGAGTACTCGTCAGGTCGGTATAGTGGCAGCAATCATCCAAGGGTTCTTGGCGCATCACGAGGTGTTGAAAAGTCAAGAGTCGTCGGGTTGAGGCTGAGTCTTCTCGAGGATCTTTAGGTCGGATTCATCATCGAACCTAGGTTTCCGGTGCGCAAGTTTAGTGCTCGGCTCTCTATCGTCAGTGTCTCCAGTCTCTCCGTCATCGAGTTGTTCATCTTGTCTTGCTCCTCTGCCTTCTTGAGCAATGCAGCCAGCATGTTTTTCACTTCGGTGAGGGACGCAAAGATGGCTTCCGTATTAGTCGCTGGGAGTTCTCCAGTACTCGTCCTTGCCCTCGGGCAGGTTGGTGCTGGTGTTGCTTGCATCTCTACCGCTTCTCTCTCAGTCGGTAGTCATCTCTTCAGATCTCGTGTTTGGTGGTTCTTGAGAGTCAGAAAGTTTGAGACACCCCACAGACGGTGGCAAATTGTGGGAATCGAAACTCGCACAACTAAATTTGGTTAGGGAAATTTAGGGATTCCAAACTTCTATGAACAAAAACACAAGAATAGAGACCCAAAGATGGTGTTTTTATTAAGTTGTTTCGTAAGCCTTTGATACAAGAAAAGTGCATAGAGGATAACAAGTATTTAGTTAGGTAAAATTGCCAATCTTTTTTTGAATGGCTTTCTTCTGTTTATATAGGAGTTTCAGCCGACCCTTCCAGAAGATATTCTCGTATATTCATTTTTCTTATTCATCTTTATCTTTTTTTCCCGTCGCCAATGCGCCGAATACCTAGATCAAACTTGTTTGCCTTAATTCGATCCTTCAGCTCGGCCCGTGGGCCTTGTTGCTATCACTTTGGCCCATCCGAGATCTTGGCTCGTTGCCTCGCTTATCGAAATATTTGGGCTCATCATCTCGGCCCATTTAAAGATTTGGGCTCGTTGGCTCGTCGCCTCCATATCGTCGCCTATCTGGTTCGTTACCTATTTGGTACGCTGGCCCGTTGCCTATCTGAATGATTGGGCTCGGCCCGCTAACGCTTTTGCTGGGTTTGGCTAGGCCCAAAAACTTTACTTAGCCATTTTCAGCCATTGATCTTGGTGAGGTGAAACCTGATCCCAACAGTGGAGATGCTCCCCCTAACCTTCCCTAAGTCGTCTATGGCTTTTAAGTCTTTTGTTTTATCTCTATACTAGTGTTATGGCCTGTGCGTTGCACATGCTAATTTTCTTTTCTTATTTATACTTCAAGTTTTTCATTTGCATAAGTCTTGTTTTGTTACCAAATAATTTAAGTTGCGAATAATTTTATTTAAATCTAAAATTCAAGTTGCAAGGATGCACCAATAATGGTAAATCAAATAAAAAGATATGGAAAAGATGGTAGCAAAAAAAAAAAAAAGTGAAAAAGATAGTGGGCAAGAGAAATTTAATTTTTTTTTTGTTTTTTTTAATTCCTAGAATTAAAATAGTTTTCGAAAATGAAAAAAAATAAAAGAGTAAAATTTAAGACTTATGACACGTGTCAGATGGAAAAGGATGCAGTTTTTTGGAAAGTGACTTGTGATTTATTATAAAAGGATGTTTCATGTCCTAATTTAATGACTCTGTGTTATGTGTTTTTGCTAAATCTTTAACTAAAGTCGTTGCTTGCTTTAGAATGCGAGTTTTGAACTTGGCTTATCCTGTAGGGTTCCAAATCGTATATGAATTATGCGAGCTGCATACTACACGCAATCTGCTACCATAGTAGGCCATAGTACATCTGAATGGTTGCCTCCAGCGCCGTCGTGAGTTCCGGCCATCACTTTAGTTATTTCTTCTCTGTGGAGACAATGCATCAATGCATTTAACGCGCTCCATCGAAAGAGATTGTCATCTAAGAGAGTGTAGTGTGCGATACGTACTTTTAGTCGCCGAGCTGCCCATTTGTCTGTTGGAACATCCCCATCGATGATGTAAAGCCGTATTTCATCTCTCCAGTCCATCGCCGCTGGTTCTTCGTCTATAACAGTTGGTTCGTTATCAGTTATCGTTGTATCATTGGGTTTGTTGCTTTCTTCTTCTCCTTCTTCGAGCTCGGTTATGTGGCAGACTCCTCTCGACAACCGGATGCTCGGTGCGGTTATGCTTTCAACCGGTATTGTAATAACACGGTCAAGAACTATAAACAAGACCGGAAATCAAAGTGACCGGAATAAAAAGAGCTAACTTGGAAAAGATAGAGGAGATCAAAAGAAGATGTTTAGTCATGTCATAAATCATTTGGATCGGGTAAAATTCAGTTTAGATCGGGAAGATATTCAAATGATCAGGGCGGTACATGAAATAATCGAGCAAATTGACAAACCGATACGAGGAATGATAGAGCATCGATAAACTTAAGATCGGGAAAAGCTCAAAATGGATTCAAGAACTTTAACAGATTGGTAGGTCATAAGAAAGCTACAAAGAAGCCAAAGATTGATATTTGAGGACAAGGACACAAATTAAAGTTACAGAGACTTGAATCAGGGTTTACAGAGAATTTACAGTAGTTTCAAAAGAATAAGAAAAATGATGGAAGAGCCTGAGGAATATTTTTGAAAATAATAAAAGTATGTGAGAATACTAAAGTATTTGGAAGAAGAAGAATCAAGATTGGAGTTTGCAGGACTCATCAGGTTTCATCATGTTTTCCAGTGAATTAGTAAGAATGAGAATATGGCAATTCTATAAAGTAAAATTAAGTGTTTATGATAAGGACAATCACAATACAAAAGGATGAAGGAATATGAGGAGTTGTAGTTGAAAATTTGTTCTGAAACACATTTTTTCGGGAAACTTTCAAACAGAGCCATTAGAGAAGGATAAATTTTATCAATTCAAGAGAACGTCCTAAAATCGGTGACATTTAAAAGATTTCAAGGATAATTCTAAAATTATGGAGAATAAGAAGATTCATCATGACCCATCGTAAAATACCATATACGGGTCCGAGGAGGCTATATGTACAAAAAGAGGTGTTAAATGCGATTTGTCTTTAACAAACACATGCAGAGACATTAAAATAAGTTACTGAGGACCCAAGAGTGAGTGGAGAATGTGCTGGACGAGCTCTTATATACAAGTGGCATCAACAGTTGTGAAATAAAGAGGGAAATGGGCAACGAGGTGTCAACAAAGAAGAAAGCATGGTGACATCTGTTTTCTCATGCGAATAGAGTCCATTTATGTCTCTTACAACACCATTTTGTCATTTGAAGAAGAAAGAAGAGAGTGGAGAGTTTTAGAGAGATGAAAGAGTTTCCGAAGGCGTTAGCGCGACGAGAGAGCAATCAGAGAGGGAGATCGTATTTCTATCTCTTATGTGAATGAATGTCAGTTGGATCTACACTTCGTTAACCTCTTTCAAGCTCAGTATCAAGAATTTTTTTTGTGGTTTGAAGAAAAAGAAGATCAACGCTCCGATGAAGCCATTTAAGCGTAGTCGAGACCAAAGAAAGAATTTTCGTGTAAAGATCATGACATGCACAATTTCTTCATCATTTTTGGTTCAATATGGATGCATACAAGGTTTAGAGCAAGGATTTGGTGCCGTGGTGTTAGAAGATCAATCTGAGCGAGTTTTGAAGCTTCGTTTCGCTTGAATCCGAGGGTTTATTCCAATTTTTTTCCCTAAACCGTGAGTGAGTATGTGAGCTTTTAAAATTAAGAAAGTAATTTCTAAATATTTTTGAGGTTGAGATAGAGTGTTTAGCGAGCTATGGGAGCCTATATAAATTTAGTTAGCCGTAAACTAAATTTATCAAACCCTTTAAGAGGTGATTCGGTGGTAAGAGCTTTCGCCTTTTAGCTAAATAATTTTTTTTACTCAGGTTGTAGACTTAGATAAATTTTTAGTATAGCTTCAAGAGGTCGTGAAGGAGCTTAGAAGTCTCGGTGAAGCTTGGAGTGCATCAAACCGGTTCCACAAAATCTGTGAGTCCCGGTGAAGAAAGCAGTGGTGCTAATGGATGAGTTATACGAGTTTTGCATGCATATCATAACCTGCGTGTTTGGATATGTTGTATATGTTAACTGGTTTTTGGTTGCAGGTGGATTTAATGTGCACTTGGATTATCATTCTTAATGATTATCATGCATGTTTAGATAATTAATTTAATAGAGGTTCCGAGTATATTTCACTGATTTTTACTAAGTAAAAATTCCTTGATTTCATACTTCTGCGTTTTGATATTAATTTTACTATTTATGTATATCTAACTATATGTCCGTGCATATTTTAGTAAATTAATTGGTGTTGTTGTTGTTTGTTGCATGGAGACTCATAACGGCTAGATTGTTTGTTGCATAAATATGCGGAGTACGAAATCTCTACATCCATAAGTATATAGATGGGCGTATTCGGTGCTTCCTATTCACCTTGCTTAGTGGATCCAAGAAACCCGTAGATTCATGATAATGGGAAGACTCGGATGGACTGGGTTAGCGATTTTGGCTGAGTGTCACATGACATGTAATCTGATGTGCCATCACGTTATGAATTCGGATAGAGATGTTTTGCGGCTTGGGTGTCTTTGTGACTACCAAGTGCAAGTGTTCTCTCGGGGATGAGGAGGAAGTATCCGATGCAGAGCCCTAGGATGTCATTGTTGCATAATTCATTTGGCTATGATGCTAGAATGATTATTGCTTGTTAATGTTGCTGCATTTTTTCATTAGTCGCGTAAATGCTTTAATAATTAATGTTTGGTGATGTTTGTGTTTTGCATGATAGCTAAGTAATGCTTGATATAATCTGATAGCTAAGTGTTGTTTGTTGTTTGTTATATCTTAACAGCTATATGTTAATTACTTGATTTGCTTCCGCTATGCATGATTGCTTTGATTGATTAAACTGCAACAAAATGTGTTAGTCGTTTGCATGCTTGTTTTTATGTTATTATCGGGTTATGTTATTATCGGGTGGGTTGGGACTAATGCATGTTTAGAGGAATCCGAATTCACTGAATAATTCTAGATTACTCATTATTCTACTTGTTTTGCAGGTAACCAATAGTCGGGAAGGCGTTAGAGGAATCATCGGATGTTAGGCGGTTGGCGTAGTTTCATGTTGCAAATATAAAGATAGTAATTTTTACTATGTAGAATCTTTGACTCGGGAGCTCCAATTTATATGGTTTTGGATAATAACTTGATAATGTACTATATTTAGTATAAATAAAATGTTTTACTCAAAATCTACGAGTGTTCAATGATATTAGTCTTGTCCGGACTAATACAACTCAAGGTCGTAGTACGGGTTCAAAAATCTTATGCTATGATCGAGAGGAATGATACCGGGGATGGATTGACTTAGGTTTTGGATTTGTTTCAGAACTTGGTTCGAACTATTTACGGATATCATTTTGTGGCACTTCCAGGCCGTCTTGTCCATAGAACGGTTCGGGGTGTTACAAGTATAATGCGATGTAAATGTGGATCAGAAGTCGTCGCAAGCGCGGCTAGCATGTTGACTGTGGTGTTGTTACCTCGGGGTATATTCTTTCGCTCAAAAGACTTAAAATCCTTTGCTCGTTCTTTAACAACTCTGAGGTATGCGTAAATTTGTTCATTCTTTGTTTCGTAGTCTCCACTAAACTGGTTAGCGATAAGTTGAGAATCGCAGAACGCGTGAATTTTTTTAGCTCTAATCCCTTTAGTTAGTTGTAGTCTAGCGATCAGCGCTTCATACACGGCCTCGTTGTTTGATGCTAGAAACTCGAGGTGGAATGACTGTTCTAAGACTTCATCGGTTAATGATTATAATCGTACTCCTACCCGGGATTCACATCACGATAATGCTCCATCAACATGCAGTGTCCATTTTTTGCTGGTCGAAGATCGTTGTTAATTGGTTTAAGAGGAAGCTCGATGAGAAAATCTTCCAAGACTTGAGATTTCGAGTTATTTTGGTTTCTATACTCGATGTCGTACTCGTTTTGATTGTCCACTTTGCAATTCTTCCGAATTGACTTGAGCTGTGCAGAATTTTCTGTAACAGTTGAATGGCCAGCACGACGATCGAGTGAGATTAGAAGTAAGGTCATAGTTTTTGTGCCGAGTTTACGAGTGCGAGGGAGAGCTTTTCCAAAATTTGATACCTTGTTTCTGCTTCATCCAGATTTTTGCTGATGTAGAAAATTGGTTTATGTTCTCTTCGATCCTTTCTAACCAGAATACCACTCTCTGCCGACCTGGATACCGAGACATATAGATACAATGTCTCACCTTCTTCTGGTTTGGCCTAGATTGGGGATGTTGACAGGTACTCCTTGAGTTGCCTAAAGGCCTTCTCGCACTTTTCATTCCACTCGAAGAGCTTGTTTTCTCGGAGAAACTGATAGAACAGTAAGCACTTATCGGTCGACCTGGAGATGAATTTGTTGAGCACGGCGATCCCACTGTGAGTCGTTGAACTTCGCAGGTATTCTTCGGGGAAGGGAGCTCGATTATCGCAGTGATCTGCTTCGGATTGGCTTTATTTCCTATTTGTGTGACGATGTAACCCAAAAATTCCCTGGAGGTTACCACAAACGTATACTTTGACGAATTCAGCTTCATGTCGTACTGGTTTAGGATCTTAAAACACTCCCTCAATTGGCCGACGTGATTCCTTGCTTCAAGTGATTTAATGAGCATATCATCGATGTAGACTTCCATCGAGTGCCTCAGTTGTTCGGCGAACATACGGTTAACCAATCTTTGGTATGTTGCTCCTGCATTTTTAGGACGAAATACATGACCTTATAGCAGTAAGTACATCGGTCCGTGATGAATACAGTTTTCTCGCGATCGTCCAGATGTATCGTGATTTAATTGTAACCCAAGAAGGTGTCCATGACCGATAAAAGTTTATTCACTGTTGTTGCCTCTACCAGCCGATCGATATGTGGTAAGGGGAAGATGTCCTTGGGGAATGCCTTGTTGAGGTCGGTGAAATCTATACAAACTCCCCATTTGCCAATCTTCTTTTTTACGACTACTGGGTTGGCCAACCAGTCTAAATATTTTACTTCGGTAATCAAATCTGCTTCCAGCAAACATTCCACCTCGTCATTCACCGCTTTTGCTCGCTCTTAACCAAGCTTTCGTCGCTTTTGCTTAATCAGATTATACGTTGGATCGACAATCAGGTCGTGACACGTAATCTTCGGATCAATTCCTCTTATATCCTCAATTTACCAAGCGAATGTCGATATGTTTGCCGAAATAATTCGATGAGTTCATCTTTGATTTCCTCTTTCAGCTAGGTATCTACTCCAACACACTGTGCTGGTTTTTCATTATCCAAAATTATTTGCATGACGAGATTTCGTTTTAGTCTGGTTTGATCGAGCTCGTAAGGTCCTTTGATGTGTAAGGTCGAACATTTCCTCAGTTTGCGTTCCCTAACGAAACACGTTCATGAAATTCTCTGGTTACCTCTGATAATAAATATCCCATATGGGGTGGGAAATCTGCCGCATTCTCTTGTTACCTCTAGTTTCATTGAATAAATCATCGGCGTTCCTATTATCACGTTGTAGACAGCTGTTTGTCAACGACTACGAACTTAACCAGCTTGGTTATCCCTCCGACGTACACTGGTAGTTTTATAGTTCCGATCGTTATGGTAGTTTTGTTGGTAAACCCGATGAACAGTTTATTAACTGGTACAATCTCGAGTCTTTAATCTCCATTTTCTTCAGCATTTCTTCGAATATCAGGTCGATCGAGCTTCCGGTGTCAAATAATATGCATGTTACTTCGCAGTCGCTGATCATTAGTTTGATTACCAAAGGATTGTTGTGAGGCTTATCCAGTCCGTCAGAATCAGCTTTCTCGAAGATTATTGGTGCATCCTCGTTCGTGGTACTTGGCCATTTTTGGGCGATGACAGCCTTTCTCTCGTATTCTTTGACTGGCCGGATGGGGTCGTTACATTTTTAGAGACCCCCTATGATCATGTTGATTCTTCTTCTTGTCGTCGGTGCGGTATTGGCTCTGTGTTGGTCATCTCGGTATCACTTTACTGAGTCGGTATCTGTATTGATGCGGTGGGCATTATTAGGTCGGCGTGTTTCATCAACTCGACGTTTGCCATCTTCATACGCTGGCCTATGCCTTTCCTCGTTGTTATCGGGTCGGCGGATGGTGTTTTTTCCTCGTCGCTCATCTGTTTGGTTTTGGTCTACGTCCTTGGTTTTTCCTTTCTGATATTTGGAAAAAAAGAACTTTTTCAGATGACGACATTGAGAAGTATGGTGGCCTGGTCGTTTGTGGAAGTCGCAGTAAGGTTGAAAATCCTTCGTATCATCATTTCGGTAATACGTGTTCCAAGATCGATGCGGTTGTGTGTTGCCGACGTGGCTACTTTTTTACCTCGGTTTTCCTTTTGATAGTCCTTTTCATAATGTTGGCAAGGTTCGTAGTGATCATCCCGTGGCTTATCTTTTGCGGTTGGCAAATTTGGAGGCGCGTATTTTTGGCCATCGCTATCCGCTCATCCTTAACTTCTATGTACTGACTTGCTTTGTGCATCGCATCTTCCAATGTAGGCGGCGCGTTGATCATGAGGTCATCACGAAACTCTGATTAATACCACAGCGCGTTCTGTAGTGCAGCTATTGATGTTTTGTCTGCTACTGCAACCCGAGATACTACTGCTTTATATTAATCGATGAAAGCTTGTAGTTGTTATTTTTGTCCTTGTGTCAGGGCCCATAGATCAGCATTGGATGCTCTTTTCTACATAAAAATGGAGTAATTCTTGATGAACGTTGTCGAGGGTTGGTGGAAGTTGTCCATGTAGTTCGCTTCGAGGTGAGAAAACCAGCTCAGCGCGGTGCCATCGAGATGTTCTACGAATAATTGGCAAGCACCAGCATCTCATTCTTCGGGAGAGAATTGAGCGGTCATGTGTTGGCGGAGGTATGTGCTTCCTTCATAAATCGGGATTTTGATCTTTCCCGCGTGTCTAACTGGGATATTAGCGATTCGGGCTGTGAATTGGAGTTTTTTGGGTTTCTTCGAGTACTCGCTCGATCTCCGGGGCCGAGTTAATGCCTCAATGAACTTTAGAGCTCATATAAAGGAGTCTTGTCTTCATTCCCTCCATCGGATTGCCAACAGAGCCGAGCATTGTAAAGGGAGCCAGCCTATTCGGATTGCCTTGCTGCAACGGAGGTTCAGTGTTGAACAGAGCTCGTTGTAGGCGAGGCATATCATCTTCGGATACCATTAAATGTTGTCAATTTTGTCATGGAAAACGGTATGTGATGCTACCAAGGCATCGAGTATTTCATTTGTTCCACGAGTCAGCGCGTCTTGACTGTCGAACCTCGCAAGTAGGGTTTGGAGGAGAATGCTAAAATCGGTCTGGTCTCCTGCCTCCGGGTTGTTATCTGCATTCATCGGTCCCTGTGGTGTCGCGGTGTTGTCTTCTCCGTGGTTGTTGGTGTTTTCTTCCTGAGGTGGTGTTTCGTCCATCGCCGAGCTCTGGGTTTTTTTTTTAGTAAGAGAAAATCTCGGATTTCAACAAAGTATCATATCGAAAAGAGATTTGGAGATCCAGAGATTCTCGTAATATTAAAAATTAGATCGACGGTTACAATCTATGAAAAGAGCTTAGGTTGCCTAAATGACGAGCTAAGCAAACAAAACTGCGAGTTAGAGTCTTAATGCTAGAGAGCTCGTAGCATTAATCTCCTTGTTTTCGTGAGAAATCAATTGTCCTTCTTCTTTAATGGGGTACTCCCTATTTATAGATAAGCTAAGTCGGTCGGATTAAACTATAGTTTGATTTAAACCCTAGTTCATTTTCCTAATTAGGCTTGATCAGCTTCCTCTCCTCTTCGCGGGATTCTTCTTATGTCTCCTTGCGGCATGTATTCTGCAGACCGAGTTTCATGGGCTTTTATCGTTTATTGCACCAAACTGGATTCGGGTCGGGTGTTAAGGAGGGTGCGCAACCCATGTCTAACAAAAGATATATATGTGATCAAACATATCATAAATTTGTGTATGCTAGGACATATAAAATATCAAGAAATTCATATAAAATGAACGTCTATCATTCTTCTGAACTGAAATCATACGCTTACTATTAAGACATCCCTAAGATTACAAAATGAACTTGGATATCTTTACTTTTTCGAATTAGAAATGTTAATAACAAAAGAGTATTGGAAAATATTAACTTGTATTTCCTAGACCATAAGGCGATGTATTTATACACATACAAGAGAACAACAAAAAGAAAATATACAAAAAAGTAAATCAAGTAATTAAAATTTATCTTAACATACGAGTATATACTTGGAGATATAGAATAGATCCCAGTATCTCCCTTCCCTCCCCTCAAGTTGGAGAATGTAAATTTTGAATCTCTAATTTGAGAAGAAATGCGTCGAATTCCTTATTTCCCAATGTCTTGGTAAGTATTACCGCAAGTTGATCGTTTGTAGAAATATGAACATGCTTGATGATACCCTTAATGATGTCGTCATGAACAAAATAACAATCTACTTCAATATGTTTAGTCCGTTCATGGAAGATGGGATTGGCACTAATGTGTAATGTTGGTTTACTATCACATAGAATCGATATAGGCTAGTCATGATCCACGCCTATCTCGAGAAGAAGTGCCTTAAGCCATCTAAGCTCATATGTAACCTCCGTCATGGCCCTATATTCAGCCTCATCATATGGTCTAGACATGGTATCATGTTTCTTAGTTTTCCATAAGAAAGGAAAAGACCCAAACTGGCAATCCAACCCGTAAGAGATTTTTGGGTTGAAGGGCATGCTGCTGATAGAGAAATAAGTTCGATGCTCAAACTTAAGATGCTACTAAGTCTTAATTCTCTAAGCATAACCGACAAGTGCATCGCAATATCATTGTAATACTTAGAGGTCGTTCTTCCACAAAGAAATTAGATAGGACAATATGAATGCAAAGCACTTAAAAACGTAAGTCAATGGATGTTTTGGTTTTTCTTTAAGTTCCTAATTTAGCATAAATTAAATGAAATGCAACAATTGAGAATGCAAAGTAAATAAGAAAAATTAGACAAGTAAACAAAATGCAAAGTAAAGGAATGTAAATAAGCAAATGCAAAGCAAGCAAAGATAAAGACGATAGATCGATGATGAAATCAATAAAGAGAACTATGGATCATGGGATATGGAAATTTACTAGGGTAGATTATCCATTGGGTGTTGGTGCAAGGATCACTAATTTAAGACTAATCCACTTTTGTGGCACTAATCTCTTTCTTAAACCTCTTAATTAACATAAATTTTTGTTTGCAATTAATGAATCAAGAAGCGATGTTTACAAGTCCCTAAACCCACAAATTACCTTAAACATCGATGGTTAGTCGGCTAAGATGTGAAATGCTCATAAGAAATTCTCCTAAATATTTTCACAAACACCTTTCGGGTGTGAAAAGACCATGTTCTATAAGTTGATTTATTACTTTAAACCTAGCTTTAGATGCATCTCAAATGAAGGATTCTCTATTCTATATGTCTAATACACCTAAATCCAACTTCTAATCACCCTAATCTACCTAACCCACAATCCATAAGATCACTACTCACTCATGGAAACAAAGAAAATCAAAATAAAAAAATAATAAGTAGATAAACATGATTAGAATTGACATAGGATTAAGAAAACTCTAAATAAACATAAAGGATTCAAGATCATTCAAGAAATCAAAGTACTAAACATTAGAGAGAAAATCATAAAACATGTCCAACTTAGGATTTTAAATCTGTTCAAACATATTTATAGTAAAAAGAAAAGGTACCGGGTCAATCTGGGACAAACCGGGTCAAACCCAGGTTTGTGATGAATGTGTGTTTGATCGACCCATCTGATCGACCCAGAAATATATCTTGGTCGATCCAGTGCACACACAAAACCCCTTTGGTGTCCATTTGATCGATCCAGTTGATCGATCCAGTTAGCAACCAGGATCGATCAAACTGACATTTTCACTAAATTGGCCATAACTTTTTAACCGTAACTCGGAATGAGCTCTGTTCAACGTCCACGTGAAGCTAACTCAATTTTCTATATGTCCACCAAATTTGAAATTAAACTGGGCAAGGGAAAGTGTGTTTGATCGACCCATTTGATCGATATAGGGGAGAGAGCTGGTCGATCCAATGGAAAAGACTCTATTTCTTGTGCTTCTTTCACTCTTCTTGATGTCCTCCCAATCCTCTTTGGTTCCCTTTGCTTTCTAGCCTTCAAACTACTTGAAATGGACTTAAAATGCAATGCAAATGCATGGAACGAAGCCTAGCACTCTAAGACTCAACATAATCTAAATGAGATTCAAAGTGAAGAGAAAGACACAAAATTTAAGACAAATACTTTAAAACCTAAGAAAAATGCATGCTAAGAATGCTAAAATAAGAGCACATCAGCTGTCCACTCGGAATCACACCACCCATGCAGGTGAAGTGGAGAATCAACGCTGAGTATAATACATTTCCCGAGTGTACCCTTGAGATAATGTACCACTTTGAGTGCAGCCAGCCAATGATCTGTCTTTGGTGTGTGCATAAATTGGAAGAGAACATGGATGGAGTAATTTAAGTCCGGCCTAGTAGCTGCAAGATAGATAAACCGTCCAACCAATCGTCTATAACATTTTGGATCAGCAAGAGCAGACTCTTCTGCAAGGCTTAGTTTATGATTCTGATCAATAGGTGATCCAGCCGATTTAAAACCAAGGAGACCCATTTCTTCAACAATATATGTGGCATACTTGAGGTGACATAGATAAATCCCGGAAGCACTACGAGCCACTTTTAGACCAATAAAATACTTAGCAACCCCAATATCCTTCATGTGAAAACAAGTAGCCAAATAATTTTTAAACGTCTGAATTTCGTCAGAAGAATTTCCCGAGATAATTAAACCATTAACATATACCAAGATCCAGAGAGAGATATCACGTTTGGAATACACAAATAAGGAATAGTCTAACCGAGTTTTTGTAAAACCATAAGCGCGAAGAGCATCAGCAAGTTTGGTAAACCAACGTCGAGAAACCTGTTTCAATCCATACAAAGATTTTTGAAGTCGAAACCCACGTGTTTCACCAGCCGTTTTCAATCTATGTGGAAGTTTCATGTACACCTCTTCATAAAATCCACCGTGATGAAATGTGTTATATAGATCGGTGAACTTCACGATTCTTCTTAGCCAGAACATATAGAAAGAGACGAATTGTAGTCATTTTGGCTATGGGTGCAAAATCTTTGTGTAATCTAGACCCTCTTAATGTTGATTGCCAAAAACAACAAGCGGAGCTTTATACTTTTCAATCGTTCGTTCAAATTTATATTTAATCATAAACACTTTTGCATCCAAGTGCTTCTTATATGGAGGTAATTCTTCAAGTTTTCGTATTTTATTTATCCCAGAGAATCAAGTTCAGAATCCATAGTGTTTTTCCAATGTTTATATTTCAATGCTTCCGTGAAAGATCGGGGTTTAACGTTTGCCGTTAAGGCCATCAGAAAATTGTGATGGTTAGGAGAAAAACATCACATGACTTGAAATTAACTTTATGATAAACTGAACTTAAGGATAGCTGAGGAGAGAGTGAAGGTGAAGCGAGAGATGAGGGACGATCAATAGAGACGGTACCATCATCAAAATCGCGAAATCGTGTAGAAGTTTGTTTAAAACGATGACCCCTACTCAGATTGTCATCAACAGTGTTTGTTATACTAGTGGTACTACCATATTCATTCATATTAGGAATGTCATTTGTGGTTGGAGATTCCACACCTACCACCATAGGTTCCATAATATCAGCAGTGGATTTACCAAGAGAATCATTCTCTAGAGCAGCTAGTACCAAAGAAGGATTGATTCATTCAGAGCTAGAGGTGAATCATTGTTCGCAAACAGAAAAGACTCTTCTTGGAAGATAATATCACAAGATGTGAACACTATCTCTTGTTCTAAATCAAATAAATTTCATCCCTTCTTGCCATAAGGATATCCCAAAAAAAACATCTACTTCAAGGAGTAAATCTCATTTGTGATATAGGTTATGAGCATAGGCCAAACAACCAAAAGCACGCAAGTGTTTATAAGGTGGAGCAGGACCTTACAACTTTTCAAACAGAATTTTACTGTTGAGCAAAGCCGAAGGTGTATGATTAATCAAACATCCAGCTGTAAGAATGTATTTTCCCTAGTATTCAATAGGAAGATTGGCCTACTGAGGAGGAGATCTACCAACATTCAAAATATTTCGACACTTACATTCAACACAACCATTTTGTTGTGGTGTATGAACGCAAGATGTTTCATCAGTAATCATTCGCTCTCTGAAAAATCGTGTAAGACAGAGGAATTATGTGCCATTATCACTTCTTATTGTTTTAACCGTCTTGGAGAACTGTCGTTCAATCATAGTCAAGAAATCACGATTCTCTTATGACACCATTGTTTTATCAGAGAGAAGATATAATCAGATGGCACGAGAGTGATCATCTATAATTGTAAGAAAATATCATGATCCACAGAAAGTGATAGTACGGTATAGCGAACCCATAAGTTACAATCAATCAAACCAAAAACCTTTATAACATTATTAGAACTATTCGAAAAACACTTACGAGTTTGTTTGGCTCGAAGACAAATATCAAAAATCTTGAAAAAATCATTACTACAACTAGAAGAACTACGAACTCAATAGACTATCCCAGAAACTTGAGACGATGGATGACCCAGACAGTGATGCCACAAAGAAAAATCATCACGAACACTAGTCTGATAAGCAACCACATTATCGATTTCATAAAACTGGTAGAGTCCCTCTCCCTCTCTTAAACCCTCTCCTTCTCTTAAACCCTCTCCCATCAGTGTCCTCGTAATGCGATCCTGCAAATCTTAAGTTTATCAGTAGTCTGTCCCACCAAAAAGTTATCAGTCATAAGTTGACCAAAAGATATAAGTTTGTATGAAATTCGTCAACAAGATAAACATTCGCTAGAGATAATCGGAGAGAAAGGAGAATTGTCCCCTGCTTAGAAGCCCAAGCATTAGCACCGTCCAAAACAGGCAGAGGATCAATATCATGGATGTCCTCTAGCATGTCAACACGTCATGTCATATGATGTGTTGCGTCGGTATATAAAATCTACTATATGTCGTTATTCTTACCAACAGAGTTTGTTGCAGATTTGCCAACATTAATCATTTGATGAAATATATTCGATTGATTATAAGAGAGTCCACTCAAACCTTGACAATCACTATCCGTAATAACCGAAGTAGGTCCGCTGCAGCAGAGTTTGCACTTCCTATATGTGTGATATTGTCACGTGGATTTATGCCACATCCACATCCTATAGAAACAACTTGAGATCCCCGCGTTCTAAATTTGCTACAAGGTCTTTCAAGCCACCATTCGGGATATCCAACAATCTTAAAATATGGTTCACATCATGTCTCATTCTTCCACAACCAGTGCATTGCCGAGTTGGATCACGATTTTTTGGTCCAGTTCGAAATGCTATGGTTTCACCTACACCTTGTCGAGACACACCACATGTCCAAACAGCGCCTGGTTGCCGAGAGGAGGTCGAAAAGGAAGCTTGAGATGCAAAACCCATCACTGCTACTTATTTAGTTGCATTCAATTGATTTTTTTTATTTTGCACTATTTTTTATAGAGGCTATCAAGGTCGGTGAGTGGAATAATTGGACAGAATTGAGAGCGGATTAGTCCATGGATAAAATCATGAAGTCTTGAAAGAAAATCTTGAACACACGGAATCTCATGTTCCTTCTCGCGAGCATCTTGAGATCACACTCACACTTGCCACAACCACATCACTTTGAGTTCATACACTCTATAATTTCATCCCAAAGTTTTATCAGTCTATCAAAATAATCATCCACAATATACTCGTTTACTTAGATCTTTGTTTCTGATACCATGACAAAAGAGTATTGAAAAATATTAACTTGTATTTTTTAGGCCATAAGGCGATGTATTTACACAGATACAAGAGAATGATAAAAGAAAAATATACAAAAGAGTAAATCTAGGAATTTGAAATTATCTGAACATCAATATATACTTAGAGACATAGAATATATCCCAATAGCTAATATTTGTGTGTTTTTACTAGTTAAATCGATAAGTTTTCTATTCTCTAATTTTAAGTAATTTGTAAGTCAAGTTAAGATGTTGTGCAAGGTTTTTAACTAAACAATGAAACAAGAAATATTTATGTTCTTTTTCCCATATGTATCACATCTACGCATTTTTATTTTGAATTTCTCCTTCTTTTTTAATCTTATTGAACAATCTTTGATCCCAATAAACCAGGTAAGAATTCAAAAGACAAATATGACCATTTTTATTTTTCCATTTTGAATTGGATCTCATAAAAAAATGGTAATAAACCATATTTAGACCACTCTACTTGATTCAAATTTTATGTTAAATTTTATGGATTTCTAACTCAACAAACAATCAGAAAATAAGTGGATTGGCTCATCTCAATTATTTATATATTACTTTAGATCCCTTTTTCCTAACGGTCTCTCCCCCTTTTTTCTCTCTTCGTTTTGCTTTCGTTGCTTTGCATTTTATGTCGCAGTGTTAGATGAGAGATTGTGCTTTGGGTTTGAAAAATCTAACCGAGTTTAGTTCAACGGAGGCTTGTGGCGCCGAATCTGTAGAGTGATGGTGCGGTTCGGCCTCAAAGCCTCCATCGCAAAAGCCTCAGTTCATCCGGTCCGTCCTAATCCATTACTCTGGGTATGTTCTTCCTCGCCAATTAGTTTCGCTCACCGGGGTTTGGGTCACCGTGGATCGCCTATTCGATACGGCTCTGGCACTTCCGGTCAAGCGGTTCCCTTCCGGTCTGATTCTGAAGTCTGTGACAGTACCCTTCTTCCTCTCGGTTGGGATCTCTTCCATCCGGAGCAAGGGCATGGGTGAACTCGTTTGTCTGGCTTTTCATCTTTTCCTCCAGTCATCTTTCTCTTCTTCGATGGAAAACTCCTTGGTGTCTCGCCGGTTTTGTTTAGTTATCTTTTTTTGGTTTGCTGAGATCGGCTCTTTTTGGTTTGCTGAGATCGGTTCTTTTTGGTGTGGTGTATATTCGCTCCTTGTCTCTACATTACAAATTTGTTCAAAATCTGGTATTCTCTATAAGTTTCCATTGAGGTGTCTTTCAGTCGTTTTACGACAATGCCTCATCTGAAAGTTCTCTTCATGGAGTTGCTTCTCGGATTATGAAGCCTAGTTTTGAGAGGTAGTCACGATTCACTATATGAGCATTCCGTTATCGTTGGATCGTCCGGTCATGGAGCCTTTGGTAATTAGATCTCAAAAGTTTTCTTGGAGAGTTTAGAAGATGTGTATGTCTGATGCTTCAGCCTTGTTATGGGTCATTCGTTTTTTTTTGTTTTGCATCTGTTTTGGTTGTTGATTTTGTGCGGTTTCTAGTTTTCTTTGTTCTTGTAATTCCACTAGCTTCTCTTTATTAGGGCTTTGTCTCCGGCAAACTCTTGTGTTCGGCCGGCTTTGTCTCCGGGAAACTTAAATATCCGCTAGCTTTGTGTAATCCAAGTTTAAAACTAAAATTTCATGTTAAAACAAAACTTTCGATGTAGAATCTTAACAGTTTTATACCATTTTGGTGTACGTCTAGAATTGTGTTTACTTTTTATTTTTGGTTAATCGAGGGATCTCGAACCAAAACTCATATTTATATACGGGATATATACAACGTCCGTTTTTTTATAACAAATTAAAACATTATAGTTGATAAAGCACTGCCATATCAATTTGGAGACTAGGCTTGGGCATATAAACCGACCCGAAATGGTCGAACCTAAGTTTGGTCAATTCGGTGAGGTTTTGTTGTCTAACTAAAACCGATCGGCGAAATATAAAAGAGATTTCGGTTTTTGATTCGGGTCGACACATCAAAACCGATCGGTTTTTGGGTTAAGATAGCCTCCATATTAAAGCCAGAATACGGAAAGTCTTTGATCTGATACAGATTTTCGACAAGCATAAGAATGTACTTTGCCGACATCTTCTCAGCAAGCATGGTCAACTTCTCAATTTATGGGAGATCCAAGAAAGAGATCTTCTTAGTTCGATCCGGCGACATCTTCTCCGCAAGCATCGTCGATATGTCACATGTCATTATCTTCACTGGCCGTCGCATGTCTCCTAAACCTAGATGTAGGATCAGTTTTGTGAATTGTTTCCTTTGTTGGAGTAACCATATACCATAGTTCCCGGCAACGGAGATATTAACTTTTACGTTTTTCATTCAAAAAAAAACCATATACCATAGCCCAAATAAATAATATTATTTGTATTTTTTTAGTTGTTGAGTTGTCATTTATTCATTGTTTTGGTCTTTTAAATTAAAATTTCAATATATAAATTGAATAAACTGAAAGTTATAAAAAATTTGGTTTAAATTCGGCAGTAATTTTTTTAGCCCTAACCAAACCAAAATTTAGCACTTCTAAACCGCACCAAACCAAAATTTTATTTGACTCAAATCGGTAGAAAATTTTATAAACCGAACCCGAATTCGAACATGGGCTCCTTCGAAGCCTCACATCATATGCGATGGGAAGGAACACTTCTAACGTCCTTTAGTCAATATACACATGTATATACACTGATGCACATATATATCTATACACTTCTAACGTGCATTGTTTTCTCTCGTGATGTTATCCTTCACTCATATTGTTGACCCATAAATATCTACAATTTGTGGATCTACCTACATTCATTAGAAAAATCAAATTAAATATATTATTTAAATTTTAATGGCAAATAACACATACACATCCCCCAGCTTCTAAGAAAGGTAACTAGTTGTCGTTATACTTTGTACATATATATATATATATATATATATATATATATGACATTTTTTATATATATTTATTATGCCGATACCGCATTTATTAAACTCACAGTTCGATTTTTATTTTACTCATTCTATACAATTTGTTCCACCACCACAAATCACATTTGTTCCATTTGTTCTTTTCGAGCCACTTATTTTGCGCCGTCCGTTTTTTAATCTCCATTAGGATCATTTTTCTTTTCTGGATTTTTGACCAAATTAAAAACAAATATTGTATATATTATTGGACCAATTTTAATCAAATTTAATTAAAGTTTCATGGACCAAATAATTAAAATATTAATTGGTAAAATATAAATGAAAAATGGACAAATGGTAGACCACTTGGACCTAAGAGTTAATTTAACTCATAAGATTAAATGTGTTTTTAACATTTGTCCCACATCGTTTAGATGATTAAAAATCATGTGATATATAAGAGAGGACATACATTTCTATGTTGAAAACTGTGCACCTAGAAAGAGAGATGGCCAAACCACATGCGCACGCCGCCGCCGCTCGCTCAGCTCGGCACGTGGCTCGTGGGCTCGTGGCTCGTGAGCTTTATATTTGGTACTTAGGGCACTTGGGCACTAAGATGATCAAATTCTTTTTTTGTCAATGTCAACACGAAAGTCAACACATTTTGAAATCAAAAACAAAATCAAAACGTTTCTCCTTTTTTGCAGAATCATAATGGCTCCGTGACTTGCGCGCCACGCCTGACATTACGCCTTGTGATTATTGCCCATGATCTGCATCCTGTCTTTATGATAGAAGAGTTGATCACCTCTCTTTCTTGGCTATATATATAAGTCTCATCTCTTCTCATCTTCACTCATTCATCTCTGAAACATCAGAAAGAAAAAACTCCAACAATCTCTCTCTTTTCTCAGTAAGTGTCTTGAGAGTATAGCGTAGATTCTTGGTTCGTAGATTCTATAGTCGAGTTTCGCGACTATAGTCTCTCACAGTTGTATCATGAGATTCAGAATCTCACAAATCCGCCACACTGCGAAAGATTTTATAAATTAAAAAGAGAGATCATATCTCGATTCTGTGTTCTTTTTAAATTATATATATATATAATAATAATCTTTTCCTTAATTCGCATTTCTTTAATTTGGTTTTTTAAGTTCCTACATATATTTCGTTTTAAGCTAAATTGCTTGCGACTATTTGTTTGTTTTTTGTAATCAATAATTGATCTAACATAAACTCGTAAGAACATAATACCGAACCCTTTATTTTTCCAGTATGGAGATGTCTCGTTTGGAATATTAAAAGTAGTATATGATTGAAACAGTGTAAAAGAAATTTAATACATTATATAAGACGCACATGATAGCTGTTGATCTTTTTTTATTTTTATTTTATAGCTGTTGATTCGTCTGTGTTTAAAAGATTTTTGTAGCCAAACAAATAGATTGTGTTCTTTTCAAACAAGTAACTCAAGATTTTCATGCTTCTTACCACATACGGCATGCAACGACATAGTTTTACTTTTGGTCATCGGATCGACCTAAATTAATCTCACCAAAAATTTACCAAGTCAAAGCTAAACGTCAGGCGGCTATTAAGAACCTTTCTTTGGAAGCTCCTTCTTAATCTATTAATTGATTTATAATGTATGGATTTTATTTCTAGAAAGTAAAAATGAATCCTGATATGACACTTCATTTAACTGAAAAAATTTAGAGGAAATATTCTCAATTTGTTTTCGATCTGAATTTATTCATTTTCTTTGATTAGTTTTTTGCACTATAGTAATGTATTAAAAAGAAAAAGAAATTAAGAACTCTTCCTAAATTTTAGCCAAATTTGGCAAAAACATCTTTACGGTATATTTTATGTTTCCATAACGTTAAAGGACATTGGACAAAATTTTGGGTTTTCTTATTTCCCCCTATTAACTAATTTTCTAGTACAACAAGGATTATTGGAGGGTATTATAGACTTTCGTAGTATGCCATTTGCCATTATAAATATTCTTACCCTCCAAAGGGTTTCTTTGCCACAGAGACTTATTTGTCATTTCTTCTCAGTCCCAAAACAATGGCATTCAATTGTGTTCAATTTCTTCAAAACAAGACGATTCTTGTCACCGGCGCTACCGGTTTCCTTGCCAAGGGTACGTTCATTAATTTTTCCTCTTGATTTTGGTTTATTAATTCCCATCAATTTTTTGTTTTTTGGGTAAAAATTCCCATCAATTTAGGTCTAAGTATACTTCAAGATTCGTTAGACTGACTAATGACTTCGCTTGTGTTTTGGGCAAAATTTTCAAAATTAGATTGGCACATATATTATTTCGTCAAAACCTTGATTAACTTCGATGTCACTTTCATTTGAGAAAAAAATTTCCTCAAGATTATATATGTATTCTAACATAATATCCAGTGGAAATATCATATGTACTTATAAATGGGTGGTGGCCTAGTACATGAATTGGTTTTTTTGTGTTCCGGATTCAATTTCCGTTGGAAAAAATATTTTTTTTTATGGGCCGAAGTCCAGAAATCCTACAATTTATAAAAAGAAAATATATATATATATATATATATTATACGTATGTAAAAATATTATTTTATTTTTTGAATTGAATGTAAAATTTGTTCAAACCAAAAACGTTTTTACAACAAGTGCATCTTTAAGTAGAAATTATAATAAAAACTATATTCGTTTTACGATAAGAAACATAGGATTCATGAAGTCATCTCGAAACAAACCATGCTTCCATTCCTGTCATATCTATGATCACCCATATATGTACGTAAAATTAAGGTGTAGTTAGTTTATATATAACTTTTTCAGCTCGTGGGTCCCTAAAATATTAAATGGAGTAGCTCACTATTAACACCTAATCGGATTATAATTTATTATCATTGATATTTCGTAGTTTTTGTGGAGAAAATTCTGAGAGTACAACCAAACGTGAAGAAGTTTTACCTTGTGGTGAGAGCATCCGACAACGAATCAGCGACAAAACGCTTACGCACAGAGGTTTATATACGAAGCAAATCTAATACGCTAGTGAGTTAAGATTGATGTTGAATAATCTGATTTGTTGCGTTATATATATAACAGGTATTTGAGAAAGATCTTTTTAAGGTGTTGAGAGAGAATCTTGGCGATGAGAATTTGAATACATTGCTGTCAGAAAAAGTTGTCCCGGTCCCAGGTGATATCTCGACCGATAATTTGGGCGTTAAGGACTCCAATCTCAGAGAACGTATGCAAAAGGAAATCGATATTGTTGTTAATGTCGCAGCCACAACAAACTTTGACGAAAGGTACTAGCTACAAGACATTTGTATATTTGTTTTCTAATATGTAAGCTAAAAATTAAAATTGTATTACTTAATTTTATATATATATATATAAGATATGATGTTGGGCTTGGAATCAACACATTTGGAGCTCTCAATGTCCTTAACTTTGCCAAAAAATGTGTTAAAGCTCAATTGCTTCTCCATGTCTCAACCGGTGAGTCTTTTTTCTAACTATTCCTTTTAAAATGTTTATTTAAATTCTTTCAATGTTTATATTCTATTATATGGTTCTTCCTTGAAACTTTTAGTCTTATTTCTCTTTCGCTCTAGCTTATGTTTGTGGAGAAACGCCGGGTCTCCTACTTGAAAAACCATTCGCCATGGAAGAGATTCGTAACAAGAATGGTCTTCAATTGGATATAAACCTTGAAAGGGAAATAATGAAGCAAAGATTGAAAGAACTAAATGAACAAGATTGTTCAGATGAAGATATTAATATCTCCATGAAAGAACTTGGAATGGAAAGGTGAGTTGTTGTTGATGATTGAAAAATCCTTAGATTATAACTATCAGAACGGAATAAAATATATTATGGTATATGTTGATCATTAGGGCAAAGCTTAATGGATGGCCAAACACATATGTTTTCACCAAATCAATGGGAGAGATGCTTCTTGGTAACCACAAAGAAAATCTTCCTCTCGTCATCATCCGCCCCACGATGATCACTAGCACTCTTTCCGAACCATTTCCTGGTTGGATCGAAGGGTTAAGGTAGTATATATTTTATCGTTAAAGATTCTTACTTTTGATTCTAAATAGTAAACGAACATGTCTTTAGTCCAAAATAGAACTTTTATCGATGATTGAATAACTCAAGGGTTCTTTCTAGATTCTTTTATCCTAACTAATAAAAATGATTCACATTTATCATATTTGTGTGTAGAACCGTAGACAGCGTGATTATTGCATACGGAAAAGGAGTGCTCAAGTGTTTTCTTCTCGATGTAAACTCGGTCTGCGATATGGTATATTTTTCGACGTTGACATGTTCCTAATTTATCGATTCTAAATTTTATATTTCACGAAATTTAAATCCAACTTGTGAGGAATCCTGAGGTTCTAATTCAAAAGTAATTGGTAATGAGTGGATTGGTTCATGCATTTATGTACTAAGTATTGGTATCTTATAATTTCTTATGTGAAATCCTAACATAGCATTTTTCCATGTGATGCAATATGAAAAACATGTTCACAGATACCAGTAGATATGGTGGCAAACGCTATGATCACAGCTGCAGCTACACATGCCGGAGGTTCAAGGGTTCACATGGTGTACCATGTGGGATCATCTCACCAGAACCCAGTGACATTCGGAGATATTCATGAAATTTCGGTTCGTTACTTCACCAAAAATCCTTTGCATAGTCGCAATGGCTCGCTCATAACCGTCTCAAAAGTGAGGTTCATATCAACCACGGCTTTCTTCAACCTCTACATGACCTTACGTTACAAACTACCTCTACAGGTACTAATAGGAATGAGATAATAATTTTATAATATTTTTGAAATATTATAATTTTATAAATTATTTGAAATACAGTATATATAAAAAAATACATTACTAAAGATTTATATATATGTTTAAAAATCTTATAACATTTGTACTGGTCAAATTTATACTACCTACCAAATATATATCATAGTATTTTGATATGTATCGTTAATTCTTTCCTTTTTTCCCTCAATCAGTTGTTAAAATTGATTGATATAATATATCCTTGGAGAAATGGAGATAAATACGGAGACAAGAACCGCAAAATCAACTTGGTGATGAGATTGGTAGAGCTTTACGAGCCTTACGTACTCTTCAAGGGCATGTACGTATTAACTTCAAATTATTAGTTTTCTGTTGTAAAATTTTGTAATCACAATTATAAACCTGAAATATTATATTTTATATTTACATAATACTAATATTTGTTTTTCCTTCAGATTCGACGATAGAAATACTGAGAGCCTATGTGCCACCCTGAAGGAAGAGGAGAGCAAAAATTCAGGACTAATGTTCGATTTTGACCCAAAACGGATTGATTGGGAAGATTATCTCACAAATATACATATTCCTGGCCTCATCACTCATGTTCTTAAAAAATAAAAAATAACCACATACACATTTTATTGAATTTCGTATGTATCACGGATAAAACTCTTTCTAATGTAAAAGTATATCTTATCTGTACGATAGACGCAATTTATTTAAAATAAAACATATGTTATGTTTTTCTAGTAGAATGTACTTTTATATATATATATAATATTCGTCTCTAAATTTCAATAAATACGAAATTTATACGATATATAAATTTCATTCAATATCTTTTATAAAAAAAAAAGGTATTATTCTTTTATAGTTTTATTGTCGGTTCATTTTACTATGCAATATTAGTGTTATATGTTGGAATGTAGAATTTATGGATTAAAGATTGCATTTTGATCTTGTCCAATTTAATATGTTATTGGATTTGGTTAAATGATTGGATTTTGATATTGAACTTTGAAAATAGAGATTATATGCAAAGATATCAGTTTGGATGTAAATATCATTATAAAATAAAATGTTTAAGTTTTATAAGTTGAGTTAACAATTGTTTAACCTATGAAAATGGTCATATGGTAAAAAAGATTTTTAAAAAAATGGAAGCATAATAAATATGCACTCTATCGGATCCTAGCTATGAAGTATTTGGTATCGAGAAAATAGCGATAATGGTCCTGCAAACTCAATGAATAGAAGGATTCGCGTGGAAGTTCCAAAGTGGATAACAACTTGAGCGACTGAAATAACACCAACCTAGCAAATAGGAAGCTACTTCATGGGTAACCCGGAACTAGCGTTTCAAACTAAGGAGAAAACAAACCGATGAAACAGAAACTGTCCTCATCGCATGTGAATCGAAGTTCGACTAAATAACCCTAGAACCAGCACTAAAACGAAACTATGATAACGGAAGAAACCTTTTTGCGCTCACTCACTCTACCAAAATCTTTCCCCGATGTCGGCTAGTATAGAGCCAAGCAGCAGCAAACCTCAACAGTCTTACTACCTCCTACAAGAGCAAAGAAAGTGCTAGGCATAACCAAATCCGAAGCTACCCCCAAGCAAACTTCTCTAACGGATCAAACTCTCCTAAACGAACAAACATGCCTAAGAACTAAACCCAACCGAATACACTACGGGAAGTGTTGACTCGGTCGAAGAAAAAACTAGTGCAACCCAAATTTTACCGCAGCCGGTGGCGGTGCTCACGCCACAAACCCACAGAGGCCATCTCCAAACCTAGGAACCGTCCACATACCAAACTAAAAACTATGGCGATGGATTCATCCGATGAACCCGCATACCACAACTCTGACACACCGAAAACCTAAAAGAACCACAACTTTACTTCATCGGCAGAGGGACCACGTCCTCACGGACCCTTGAACCACACCAACGAGCAGAACCATTAGCAATCACGGACCCACGAGTGCCGCCGTCGAGTGATACGACGAAGGATGACGAGATCCGCCACCAATCTCGCAAAAAATCCGACTACAAAAAAACCCGATGACCAAATTCCGACTGAGAAAGACACCAAGTAGCCACACGCCCTTCCCATAATGGACCACCGCACCAGCAAACTAGAGCCCCAGCCGCTACACCACTTCGAAGACCCAACCGCCGAAGAACTAACTACTTGAAACGACGCGAGACGGGTGGGCTGAGAACCAAAGAAGAAGAAAGAAAAGGTAAAGGGGTACTTCTCCCGGCGGCGGCTAAGAGTGCTGGCTACCGGAGAAGTGGTGATGAGAAAAGAAGAAGTTTGCGGTGGCGAAGATTGAAATTTGTTTAGGATGAACTCGTTTCTTTAAAGAAAAAATTTGTTGATATAATCGTTATTTATATTTTATGATGGGCTAAATTAAATAACAATAATTCACAATCAGTTAAAAAACAGTTTATTGGTTTGATTATGGTATATGGTCACATCTTTGGTTTAATTTATATCATAAAGTGGAGAAGTATAAAAAAGAGAAGTGGATAGATAAAGTTGTTAAGAGAGATAAACACATTATTATTATATTGATATTTGGTTATTATATTGATATTTGGTGTTAGTTAATGGATAGTAATTATCCTTTCAATTACTTCCCCCGTAAGAAAGAGTTCACCGACTCTATGTTTCCTATATAGGGTGATGTATCAATTGAAAGAAGTAGTAATAAGATGAAGTCTTCTTGCTGCTCTCTCGTTTTCTTTTATTATATAACTAGATTAGGATCCGTGTAATATGCGGGGTTTTAATTATAACTTATTTATAAATGATAAAAATAAAATAAAACGTGTCGATAATCGATTAAATTTCATAAAGATAAAATTTATGAAAATGTAAGAAATATATGTTAAATCTTGTTGATGTAAATATTTAGATTTTGATTGTTACTCGCACACTTATTTTAGATATTGATTAGTAACTTTGTTTCAAACTGAATTTCAACTCCACGTATTTCATCTCGCAATACAACTCATGTATTTCATCCATAATATTAAAACCATATTTTTACTCAATGCATTCCTTGTCAATCAATAATACCCAAAATTTTCATATCAAAATAATATATACATGCATTCTATCAAATTTATGTATATATATGTCATTAGTGTTAAACAAATAGTAAGAAAATTAACAAAATATATTAGTAAATAAATTTAAAAGTATTAACAAAACATGTCGTAATCTCATGAATATCAATTTTTTATATGCCGCACTAATAATTTTAGAAATTGGAAATAATTTGTCTTATTTTCTTATTTTTGTTTTTTTTATTTAGTATTCTCTTTTAATTTTTTAATAATATGTTTTATTTTCTTTTTTTGACTATTATTTCATTTTACTTACAATACAATTATAAATAATTTGTCTTATTTTCCTTTTTTTAGTCTTTTTGATTTACTATTTCCTTTTATTTTTTTTTAATAACATGTCTTATTTTTTTTTAGACTATTATTTCATTTTAGTTACACTACACTTTGATTTAATAAATAAATAATGTAGAGAAAGAAAGTTTATATTTTTATATTAATATATTGACACGTGTCACAATCTCAATTAAAATTAACACATGTCACGATCAGGTGAGTTACGATTTTGCCTACGTGTCACACTCACGTTGGGCAAAATTTAAAGTAAAATAGCTTTGATCGATTTGTGGAACTCTCGAATTCATGATTTGCTTGAATGATGTATTTTTTTTCTTTTCTTTCTCGATTAGTTATGACATTTTTCCTTTTTTTTTTAAACGTATTGACATGAAACAAATTTTTCTTTTTTAATGATACATTTTTTTTACAAATTTTCTCTTTTACCTTTTTTTAATAACATTTTTTACAAATTTTCTCATTTACCTTTATTTAATGACATTTTTTTTTAACAAATTTTTCCGATGATGTATTTTTTTTCCTTTCTTTCTCGATAGTTATGGCATTTTTTTTTTTTTTTTGTTTTTAAACGTATTGACATGAAACAAATTTTTCCTCTTTTTTAATGATATTTTTTACAAATTTTCTCTTTTACCTTTTTTTAATGACATGTTTTACAAATTTTCCTTTTACCTTTTTAGTGACATTTTGTTTACAAATTTTCAGTTTTTTAATGACAATTTTTTTTTTACAGAAGGACATTGACTTTTTTTTGTTACGTTAGGACATTTTTTTTGGCGATGTATTATATTTTTATATTAATATATTGACACGTGTCACAATCTCAATTAAAATTAACACATGTCACGATCTGGTGAGTTACGATTTTGTCTATGTGTCACACTCACGTTGGGAAAAATTTAAAGTAAAATAGCTTTGATCGATTTGTGGAACTCTCGAATTCATGATTTGCTTGAATGATGTATTTTTTTATTTTTTTTTTCGATTAGTTATGACATTTTTTTTTTTTTAAACGTATTGACATGAAACAAATTTTCCTTTTTAATGATTTTTTTTTACAAATTTTCTCTTTTACTTTTTTTTAATAACATTTTTTACAAATTTTCCCATTTACCTTTATTTAATGACATTTTTTTTTCAAATTTTTCCGATGATGTATTTTTTTTTTTTCTTTCTCGATTAGTTATGGCATTTTTTTTTTTTTAACGTATTGACATGAAACAAAATTTTCCTCTTTTTTAATGATATTTTTTTACAAATTTTCTCTTTTATTTTTTTTTAATGACATTTTTTACAAATTTTCCTTTTATCTTTTTAGTGACATTTTTAACTTTTAGATAAAAATGAAATATTATTTAAATTAAAATTAACTTTAATTTGTAAAATTAACTTTTAGACATAACAAATTTATATATATCAAGCGTAAATATTTTATTGATTTCCAAATTTTTCAAATAGACTATGTCTTTTTTTTTGGGAGAAAATAGACTATTTCTAAGTTTTTAGTTATGGCATTTTTATTTTTTTGATTTTAAACATATTGATATGAAACAAATTTTTCCTCTTTTTTAATGATATTTTTTACAAATTTTCTCTTTTACCTTTTTTAATGACATGTTTTACAAATTTTCTTTTTACCTTTTTAGTGACATTTTTAACTTTTAGATTAAAAGGAAATATTGTTTAAATTAAAATTAACTTTATACGTTAGTATATTAACACGTGTAATCATCTCAATTAAAATGACACATGTCACGATCTAATGAGTTATAATTTTGAGTGCATTCTCTTTTATATAATAAGATTTAATGACATTTTTTACAAATTTTCCTTTTACCTTTTTAGTGACATTTTTAACTTTTAGATTAAAAAAAAATTATTTAAATTAAAATTAACTTTATACGTTAGTATATTAACACGTGTCATCATCTTAATTAAAATGACACATGTCACGATCTAATGAGTTATAATTTTGAGTGCATTCTCTTTTATATAATAAGATATATACATATATACACAAACACATACATATACAAATTTTATCTTAATTATAGTATAATTTATAACACGTTATCAGCACGATCGACTCTTTATCCGTTCTATACCGGAAATGTGAGATCGACTCTATGTCTGTTCCATACCGAAAAGGTGTTTAATTTATTTTAATCGATCCAAATTTATATGTGTGTTATTTACGAAGTGGAAGGTTATACATACCTTTTCTTTGAATTTTGGTAGGCTATGTGTAACACCCGTGATCCGCGTTGTAAGTTTTGGTACGAGTTGCAGTGAGGTTGGTTCGATTATGGCTTGGAAAAGCCAAGAAATTGCCTAAGGCATGGAGGGCCACGGCAGATTGACCCGTGGGTCACGTTTTATCACCCTTGGGTCGAGTTTCGGCTAGATTGGTGTTAATGGGCCGTGAGTTTGAGGTGTTGTTATGGGCCTTTGGGCCATGGATCATATATCAAAGGGATGGCGGTTAAGGGCTGGTTTGAGCCGGTTTGGAGTAAACCGAATGCCTTTCTCTCCAAGGGTAGGGTTTTGAGCATTTAATGCATTTAAGGCCTATATAAGATGCCGTGGAAGCTCTTCTCATTTCTCATTTTTCCGCCACTTAGAGAGAAATAAGAGAGAGAGAGAGAACGAGAGCAAGAGACAGAGAGTTCTTCGTTCTTCGTTCTTCGTTCTTCGCGAGTTCTTGAGAGTTCTTCGTCGGTTTTGGCTAGATTCGAAAGCAAAGGGTGAAAAGTGAGATTCGCGTTTAACGAAGGAGAAGTTGGTGTTCGACCTCGCGTGTGTTGGATCTTGCCATAGGGTACGATCCGTGTGTTCGAGAGTCGAGGTGTTCACGGACGTGGGTGATCTCATCCGTGAGTGTGGTTCAACCATTCGGGTGTGTTTGGTTGTGGTGTGGTTCGGATCTAGGTAAGATCATTTGAACCCGTGTGTTTCATAGATCGTATGGCTCGTTTGGGTCTGATCCGTGAGTGTTTTTTATTGGTGTGGTCTTTATTAAGACGTTTGCTTGTTGTTGGTGGTGGGTTGGATCGTATGGATTAGGGTGAGCAGTACGGATTACTAAGGTGTTAGCAATCGTACCAAAGGTGTTTTCCATCGACCATCCGTTTGCTAAGGTGAGTTCGTAACCGTAGCTTGCATCTAGGGTTGTTTGTATGATGCATAGAGTCTATGTTTGCGTGTTATGTTTGTGGTGGTACACTTTGGTGTATGGTGGTACACTTCGGTGTATGGTGGTACACTTCGGTGTATGGTGGTACACTTCGGTGTATGGCAGATACACTTCGGTGTATGGTGGTACACTTCGGTGTATGGTGGTACACTTCGGTGTATGGTGATAGTGTGCACACGTAATCATGGTGGTGTCTGATCAACACATTTTGTTGTACGTTTACGTACGGGTGATTGTTTGAGTTGATATGTTTATTGTTTGAACATGGTAATAATATGTTAATATGAACATGGTGATAATATGTTAATGGTGAACATGGTGATAATATGTTAATGGTGAACATGGTGATAATATGTTAATATTGGCTTATGTTATCATATGAATAATGTTGGATGTTAGCTGGTGAGACGGGATGACCGATCTCACTAAGCAAATTCGTTTGCTTATGCCCCCTTTCATGGTGGCAGGTAAGAGAAGTGGCTAAGGAGCACGCGAGACAAGGCTGGAAAGGAGGGGATGGATTAGGACGGGGTTTATGTTTGTTTAAGCTTTCGTTTGACATTGGTTGGTCTGATTCGTTATTGCTTAAGTTGTGAACCTGGTTGAAAGTTGAATAAATACTCTTAATTACTTTTATTCCCTATGCATGATCGTGAGCTCGCTAAGTTGTTAGTCTTCCGCTAAGTTGTAAACGAATTGTTTTAATAATGGCCGAAAATTTGACTAAGTTTAGTACGGTCATTTGTATGATTGTTCGTTGGTATCTTAACCTCGGATAGGTTCACCGGATTAGGGTGTCACAAGTTGGTATCAGAGCGCGGTTCATTCTAGGATTGTTTGCATGGGGTTTTAGTGGGCTGTCTAATCCATCCTTCCAGCGGTCTCGCGGTAAGTCTTGGTGTTTGTTGTTTGTAGATGTGTTGCTAAGTTAGTTCACCACTAACTTAGTATATAACATCTGGTGTGGTTTGTAGATGGCTAACCGTAATGGTAGGAAGACCAGAAGTACGGCAGCAGCGGTAGCAGCCGCGAGTAACACTGAGAGCAGTGTGGCTAGGAGTTCTGATCATGGGGAGGACCGTCAGGGTGACGATCACGTCGAGATTGGTCAGAACATGAGGAATGTGGGAGTGAACGCAGCGAATGTTCAAGCTGCAGCAGCTGGTCCGACTCGGGAGGAGTTTGGACTAATGCTGGGTGCGTTGACCCAGATTTTGGCAAGGTTGCCACAGGTTGCACCAGCACCTGCAGTGGTGGAGGCCCCAGTGGGGGTGGTACCACCAGCAGACGTGGTACAACCGGCGGTGGTTCAAGGGGCGGTTGGAGTAGTTCCGTCCTATCTGACCATGATGGAGCACATGGTGAGATTGGGAACCAAGAAGTTTGAGGGTGGTTCTGATCCGGTGGAGGAAGACGAGTGGAAGTCGAGGATGGAGAGGAACTTCATCTCTATTCGTTTCCCAGAGGACTACAAGAAGGATATCGCAGTGCACTTCTTGGGTGAGAAGGCCTACGATTGGTTGTTGGGTGTATCCGGGAGGATACTGGACCCAGATTGTTCGTGGGAGGTCTTCCGTGGGGAATTCAGGGCTAAGTATTTTCCACCGGAAGCAGCTGATAGGTTGGAGAGTGAGTTCTTGGAGTTGCGTCAGGGTAGTATGACCATCCGGGAGCTCGAGGTGGAGTTCAACAGGTTGAGGAAGTATGCTGGACGGCATATGGAGGATGAGGACGCTCGTATCCGTTGGTTCACGAGGGCTATGCGGATTGATCTCCGTAACCGTGTCCGGATGAGCAACTTTACTACGCTTACCGAGCTAGTAGAGAAGGCAGCAGCTTTGGAGTCCGGGTTGGACAAAGAAGCACGGCAGCTTGGTGTGGTGAAGCAGACGGTGTCAGCAGTGCCGTATGCTAAGAGTGGGAACATTTCCGGGCAGAAACGGAAATGGGATAAGCACAGGAGTGGGGGTAAGGTGACCACTACTTGGGGTGCATGTCCGAATGTGTAGGGACTGCTTGTATGGGCGGGTTAGCGACTCATGTGTTGTTCGATTCGGGAGCGACACATTGTTTTGTTAATCCGGAGTTAGTAGGAAAGGGTGGGTTCGTAAAGGAACCGGTGGATCAGCTGGGAATGGTCCAAGCAGCAGGTGGACAGGTGATGATGACCTACGGAATGGTCATGAATGTCTCGGTAATGATCGATGGGATCGATATGCCGGCAGACTTGAGGGTTTGTCGTGTCAAGTTCTACGATGTGATTTGGGCATGGATTGGCTCGATAAGTATAAGGCGCATCTAGACTGTCACCGGAGGCGTGTTTGGTTCGAGAAGGGCGACGCGAGAGTTATGTTTCAAGGGATTCAGACTTCGCCGAGGAGCTTGATCGTGTCGGCTATCCAAGCCGGGTAGTTGATCGAGAAAGGGTGTGAAGTTTATCTGGCTACTATCAGTATGGGTGATGAGGGACCGATTACCGAGTTGGGAGAGATTCCAGTGGTAAGGGATTTCGTGGACGTGTTCGAGTTGTTGACCGGACTACCACCGGCAAGGTCAGATCCGTTCACAATTGAGTTAGAGCCTGGTATGGCTCCGATCTCTAAGACACCATATAGGATGGCGCCTGCTGAGATGACCGAGCTGAAGAAGCAGCTCAGTGAGTTGGTGGACAAGGGTTTTGTTCGTCCGAGCAGTTCGCCGTGGGGAGCACCGGTGTTGTTCGTTAAGAAGAAGGATGGGAGTTTTCGGTTGTGTATCGATTACCGTGGGTTGAACCGGGTAACCGTGAAGAACAGGTATCCTTTGCCGAGGATTGATGAGTTGTTGGACCAACTCAAGGGTGCTACCTGTTTTTCGAAGATCGATTTGGCTTCGGGTTATCATCAGATTCCGGTAGCCGAGGAGGATGTTCGTAAGACCGCCTTTAGGACGAGGTACGGTCATTACGAGTTTGTGGTGATGCCGTTTGGATTGACTAACACGCCGGCAGCGTTTATGAAACTCATGAACAATGTGTTCCAGGAGTATCTGGACGAGTTTGTCATCATCTTTATCGATGACATTCTGGTGTACTCGAGAGACCGAGATGAACACCGAGTCCATTTGGAGAAGGTGTTGAGTAGGCTGAGGGAGCAGAGGTTGTTCGCCAAGTTCAGCAAGTGTAGCTTCTGGAAGAAGGAGATTGGGTTTTTGGGTCATGTCGTCTCGGACAAGGGAGTGTCCGTTGACCCAGGGAAGATCAAGGCCATAGAGGAGTGGCCAAGACCGCAGAATGCGTCTGAGATAAGGAGTTTTCTCGGATTGGCTGGGTACTACAGGAAGTTTGTGAAGGGATTTGCTAGTACGGCCAAGTCTATGACACAGCTAACGGGAAAGGATGTTCCATTCGTGTGGGCGGCCGAGTGTGAGAAGAGTTTCTCGACACTTAAGAGGATGCTAACCAGTGCACCAGTTTTAGCATTGCCCGAGCCTGGTGAACCGTTCGTGGTTTATACGGATGCTTCAAGATTGGGTCTGGGGTGTGTTCTGATGCAGAAGGGTAAGGTGATTGCTTATGCGTCTAGGCAGTTGCGGAAGCATGAAGGAAACTACCCTACCCATGATCTAGAGAAGGCAGCGGTGGTGTTTGCGTTAAAGATTTGGAGATCCTATCTCTACGGTGGTAAGGTTCAGGTCTTCACCGACCAAAAGAGCTTGAGGTATATTTTTACTCAGCCCGAGTTGAACCTTAGGCAACATAGATGGATGGAGTTGGTTGCAGACTACGATGTGTCTATTGAATACCATCCGGGTAAGGCCAATTCCGTGGCCGATGCACTAAGTTGTAAGCGTGCAGTGGTGGCTTCGGAAAAGGACTTGGAGTCGTTGGTAAGCATGGTGAGTGCTTTGTGTCTGGCAGTTTTGACGGATAAGGTTGAACCGTTGGGTTTGGGAGCAGCAGATCAGGCGGATTTGTTGACTCGTGTTAGAGCAGCCCAGGAAAAGGATGAGAAATTGAATCAGGCAGCTCAGAATGATAAGACCGAGTACCAGATTTCGAATAATGGTACGATTTTGGTGAATGGTCGAGTGTGTGTTCCGAGTGACAAGGTGTTAAAGGATGAGATCCTTAAGGAAGCACACCAGTCTAAGTTCTCCATTCATCCGGGAGCAACTAAGATGTATCGTGACCTAAAGAGGTACTACCAGTGGGTAGGAATGAAGAGGGATGTTGCTAATTGGGTTGCAAGTTGTCCGACGTGTCAGTTGGTTAAGGCTGAACATCAGGTTCCGGGAGGGTTGCTACAGAGGTTACCGATTCCCGAGTGGAAGTGGGACATGATCACGATGGATTTTGTCACAGGATTACCGATGTGTGACGGTAAGGATGCGATTTGGGTCATCGTGGACCGATTGACCAAATCGGCACATTTCTTGGCAGTGAACCGAAATGACAGATCGGAGAAGCTAGCCGAGATTTATGTGAGGGAGATTGTGCGATTGCACGGAGTTCCGGCAAGTATTTTGTCTGATAGGGACTCTAAGTTTGCTTCAGCTTTTTGGAGGGTGTTGCAGAGACGGTTTGGAACTAAGGTTCACATGAGTACTGCGTATCATCCTCCGACGGACGGACAGTCCGAGAGAACGATTTAGACTCTGGAGGATTTGCTAAGAGCGGCAATCCTAGATTGGGGTGGAAATTGGGAGAGTCATTTGTCATTGGCGGAGTTTGCTTACAATAATAGCTACCAAGCTAGTATCAGTATGTCACCGTATGAAGCCTTGTATGGCAGGCCTTGTCGTACAGCCCTTTGTTGGACACAAGTGGGGGAGAGGAGTATCTTTGGTAGAGATTTTGTGGACGATACGACTAAGAAGGTCCGAATTTTGAGAGTCAAGCTTAAGGAAGCTCAGGACCGGCAAAAGAGTTATGCGGATAAGCGCCGGAGAGAGCTGAAGTTTGAAGTGGGAGATATGGTCTATTTGAAGATGGTTACCTACAAGGGTAAAGAGCGGTCTAGTCAGACAGCTAAGTTGAGTCCGAGGTATATGGGACCGTATCGGATTGTGGAAAGGATTGGGGCAGTGGCGTATAAGTTGGATTTGCCACCGGCTTTGAAAGCTTTCCATAAGGTGTTTCACGTTTCTATGCTAAGGAAGTGCATGGTAAACGGTGAAAACGTGGTTGTAAATCCTCCGGCAGATTTGTAGCCTAATCTGACCGTGGAAGGTAGACCTGTAAGGATCATTGACCGGAGAGTTCGAGCAGACCGAAGGAAAAAGGTCAAGTTGATTCAGGTCGTATGGGATTGCGATGGTGAGGAAGAGATCACGTGGGAACCAGAAACGGCAATGAAGGAAAGATTTCCTAAGTGGTTCGAAAAACAAGAGGTGGAAGCACCTAAGAGAAAGGGTAAGGTTTGAGCTGATTCGAGGACGAATCAATGCTAAGTGGGGGAGAATTGTAACACCCGTGATCCGCGTTGTAAGTTTTGGTACGAGTTGAAGTGAGATTGGTTCGATTATGGCTTGGAAAAGCCAAGAAATTGCCTAAGGCATGGAGGGCCACGGCAGATTGACCCGTGGGTCACGTTTTATCACCCTTGGGTCGAGTTTCGGCTAGATTGGTGTTAATGGGCCGTGAGTTTGAGGTGTTGTTATGGGCCTTTGGGCCATTGATCATATATCAAAGGGATAGCGGTTAAGGGCTGGTTTGAGCCGGTTTGGAGTAAACCGAATGCCTTTCTCTCCAAGGCTAGGGTTTTGAGCATTTAATGCATTTAAGGCCTATATAAGAGGCCGTGGGAGCTCTTCTCATTTCTCATTTTTCCGCCACTTAGAGAGAAATAAGAGAGAGAGAGAACGAGAGCAAGAGACAGAGAGTTCTTCGTTCTTCGTTCTTCGTTCTTCGCGAGTTCTTGAGAGTTCTTCATGAGTTCTTCGTCGGTTTTGGCTAGATTCGAAAGCAAAGGGTGAAAAGTGAGATTCGCGTTTAACGAAGGAGAAGTTGGTGTTCGACCTCGCGTGTGTTGGATCTTGCCATAGGGTACAATCCGTGTGTTCGAGAGTCGAGGTGTTCACGGACGTGGGTGATCTCATCCGTGAGTGTGGTTCAACCATTCGGGTGTGTTTGGTTGTGGTGTGGTTCGGATCTAGGTAAGATCATTTGAACCCGTGTGTTTCATAGATCGTATGGCTCGTTTGGGTCTATCCGTGAGTGTTTGTTATTGGTGTGGTCTTTATTAAGACGTTTGCTTGTTGTTGGTGGTGGGTTGGATCGTATGGATTAGGGTGAGCCGTACGGATTACTAAGGTGTTAGCAATCGTACCAAAGGTGTTTTCCATCGACCATCCGTTTGCTAAGGTGAGTTCGTAACCGTAGCTTGCATCTAGGGTTGTTTGTATGATGCATAGAGTCTATGTTTGCGTGTTATGTTTGTGGTGGTACACTTCGGTGTATGGTGGTATACTTCGGTGTATGGTGGTACACTTCGGTGTATGGTGGTACACTTCGGTGTATGGTGGTACACTTCGGTGTATGGTGGTACACTTCGGTGTATGGCAGATACACTTCGGTGTATGGTGGTACACTTCGGTGTATGGTGGTACACTTCGGTGTATGGTGGTACACTTCGGTGTATGGTGATAGTGTGCACACGTAATCATGGTGGTGTCTGATCAACACATTTTGTTGTACATTTACGTACGGGTGATTGTTTGAGTTGATATGTTTATTGTTTGAACATGGTGATAATATGTTAATATGAACATGGTGATAATATGTTAATGGTGAACATGGTGATAATATGTTAATATTGGCTTATGTTATCATATCAATGAATAATGTTGGATGTTAGCTGGTGAGACGGGATGACCGATCTCACTAAGCAAATTCGTTTGCTTATGCCCCCTTTCATGGTGGCAGGTAAGAGAAGTGGCTAAGGAGCACGCGAGACAAGGCTGGAAAGGAGGGGATGGATTAGGACGGGATTTATGTTTGTTTAAGCTTTCGTTTGACATTGGTTGGTCTGATTCGTTATTGCTTAAGTTGTGAACCTGGTTGAAAGTTGAATAAATACTCTGAATTACTTTTATTCCCTATGCATGATCGTGAGCTCGCTAAGTTGTTAGTCTTCCGCTAAGTTGTAAACGAATTGTTTTAATAATGGCCGAAAATTTGACTAAGTTTAGTACGGTCATTTGTATGATTGTTGCTGGTATCTTAACCTCGGATAGGTTCACCGGGTTAGGGTGTCACACTATGCCTCCACATTATATGGATAGACATATAATAGGCTATGTCTTTCGGATTGATCGTTATTTATGGTAGGCTCTGCCTCCTTGATCAAATTAAAGATTGTGTATCCGTAATCTTATGGTAGGCTCTGCCTTCTTGATTATGTGGAATACCATGCCTATTGATTTATTATTTCCTTTAATTATTCTTATCGCAAATTATATGAAATGTTCTGCCTCCTAAAATAATTGTTTTAAATTATGCTATTTGTTCAATTATTTATCATGCATGTTTAAATTTAAAATCAAAAGAAAATTAACTCTCTGTCATAAAAATTTATGAGGCACATGTCAATATAATATTAGACAGTGCTAACGCTCCAGAAAAGCGAAATGTTCCTGAAGGTGACATACTCCAGAAGAGCATGTGATGGGGATATGCAAGTACGTAGTTTATACATACAAAAATAAAGATAGCAAAGTGTATAGTAAACCTGAAGTTTACTAAATTGATTGAAGTATATATGGTAGAAAACCAGAAGTTTACTATTTGATTAAAGAATTTTATAACCGGTTATGTCATCCCGGTCCAACAATGATATTAAGGATCATTGAGAATATATGTGAAAAAGCATAAGTTTTTCACGTAGCATGTCTTAAACAAAATTAAGGCCATCATAAAGAGATTCATGGATTAATCACCATTTTTGGTAAAAAAAAATTCATTGGCTATAATGATTGATTTCTTTAATCTCCAAATCATACCCCGAGTATAACCGATCCAAAAGCAAGAATCGGTTTAAGATAAATGGGTCAGAAGATCCATTATCTTGAGAGGGGATATTAAGAGTCTCATATTGAAAGTTAAAAGGATCTTAGATAAAAACACATGATACAAGATGGATATGTTGTTGATCGTAAAATGAGATTTAGTTCGAGATGGATGGACCTAGAGTGTCATCATTTCGAGGGGAAGAATTAAAGAATCTCATATCAACAAGTAAGTTGATAATTTTGGTGAGTCTACATCCCAAGTATTATAATCTTGGTAATTTTGAATCTCAAAGTTTATCACTTACTATACGTCGAGAAAAAAGGTTATGTTCACATTCAAAATGAGCATAATAAATAACTTATAAAGCATATCCAACGGATTATAAAGTCTGGGGCAAGTCAATATCAAACGCACATCCAGGTTTGACCCGGTTTATTCCGGGTTGACCCGGGTACATTTAGCATTTCTTATATAATATTTTAGACACATTAAAAAAACCCAAGTTTTTCTATCTAAGTGTTTTGCCTAGGATTTGTTAATTTCTCTTATTTTTTATTTACTTGTCTCTCTTGTTCAAAGTTTGAATCTTTTATGGTTTATTGAAGTTTTCTTAATCATTCCACATATCTAATCATGTTTATTGCATCACTAGTCTTTGTCTTGATGTTTAGCATTTTAATGTGTGAGTAGTGATCTTATGTATTGTGGGTTAGGTAGATTAGAGTGATTAGAAGTTGGGTTATATTGCATTAGGCTTAGACTATAGATAATCCTTCATATGAGATGGAATCAAAGCTAGATCTGACTTGATCACTCAAATTTTAGAGCATGGTCTTTTTACGCCCGGAAGGTGTTTGTAGAAATGTCTAGGAGAATTTCATATGAGCAAATCATATCTTAGCCAATTAACACTTGATATTTAATGTGATTTGTGGGTTTAGGGACTTATAAGTATTACTTTTAGATTCGTTAATCGTAAAATGGAAGTTGATGCTAATTAAGGGATTTAGAGAGAGATTAATGTCATGGAAGTGGATTAGTCTTAAATTAATGATCCTTGTCCTAGGAATGGACTTGATTATAGCCTATCACCATTGCCCAATAGATAATTCACTCGAATCAATTATCTTATCCCATGATCCATATTTCCCGTATTTGGTTTCATGCTCATTTCAGTTGTTTAGTATTTGCGTTTGCTTATTGCTTTGAGTTTAGTTTCTCTTGTCTTGTTCAATTGCATTTCTTTATCTTAGTTTGTTAATTGACCTTTTAGTATTTCATATTTGCATTTCACTTAGTAATTGTCACTTAGGAACCAAAGAAAACTTCAAAACGATTATAGGCTTAGATTCTAGAGTGCTTTCCATTCTTATTGTCCTAATCAATTTCTTGTGGATTTGATCGTTAAGTACTACACCGATATTGCCATGCACTTGTGGTTATTTAGGGTTAAAATTTAGTAGTAGTTTTCACCTCTATCAAATTTTTGGTACCGTTGTCGGGGAATTTGCATTAGGCACTAGGATTTGAGTTCTTTTGAAGATTAAGCCACTTATTATTATCTATATATTTTGTTTCTTTTGTATTTCCTCTCTTTGGATTTGTAGGTACCAAATCACAAGTCATGGAGATGAAGATTAGAGATTATGATGAGCCAACTACAAGTGGTGTCAAGATGGGAATTAGGCCTCCACCAAGCATTGATGAGGAATGGGAAATCAAGTCTAGCTTGGTAAGTATGGTACAAATCCATAGATTCTTGGGGTTGCCGGAGGAGATCTTATTGAGCATATTGACATGTTTGATAGATTGTACTCAACCGTTAAAAGAAGTGGAGTCTCCGAAGATGTGGTTAAGCTTACTATTTTTCCTTTCTCACTTGGAAATAGAGCATCACGATGGGAAAAGAGCATCAAGTCTTCTTCGATACCCACATGGGATAAATGCAAGAAAAGCTATCTATCAAAGTTCTTCTCTCTTCAAAGGACGGCGAAGATTAGAAATGAGATTGCTAGGTTTGAGCAAGGAGAATGTGAAAGTTTGTTTGAAGCTTGGGAACGCATGAAAGGTTATACTAGAGCATGCCATCATCATGGAATACCTATGGAAGCTTTGCTCTGAATTTTCCACCGCAGATTACACGAGAAGTATTATATTGCCTTGAATACGGAAAGCAATGGGGATTTCGTGAACTTGCTCACGGAGCAAAGAGAGCAACTCGTAGAAAACCTTGTTTAAATTGATGGGATATATAGTGGAGCTCACAATCAAACGTCTAGGGGATACAAGATAGAGAATGGTGATGTAAAGACGCTAGAGGAGAAATTGGATAAGTTTATCCAATTGAATCAAAGGGGCATACACGTAGTAGATGGTCTAAATGGAAATCAAGAAGGGAACATGGGAGCTTATCAAACTACTTACAAAGGAGGTTCAACTTACAAAGGGATCACTATCACCGCATTCCTCAAGGTCAAGGGTATGTGGCAACACCTAAATTCCAACCGATGGGGAACTTTGCCAATTTCCATTAACAAATCCCACAACAAGAAGTGACATTTTCACCACCTCCTAACGAAGACAAGACAAATGCCTGGATGGAGTATATGATGAGCTCAAGGCAAAAATTGAATTGATAGCTTCACAAGTTGAATTGGTTCAGCAACAAAAAGAGCGTGTTGCAACGCCTAAGGATCATTGTCAAGCGCTAACTTAGAGAAGTGGAAAGAAGCTACCACCGAGAGAGCCACAAATTGTTGAAGACAAGGTTGATTAAAATGAAGAGTTGGTAGTAAAGGAAGCACAAGAAAAAGTAGATATGGGAAAGGTACCTATCTTGGTTGATGATAAGGATACACAAGAAGCCATACCAAAGAACAATACCAAGAAGAAGGTTACTTTTGAGCTTCCATCTTATGAAGCGAAACTACCATTTTCCGGGCGTTTCAAATATCAAATGCCTGAGAAGGAATTTGAAAAATTTCAAGGGATACTTGAAACGATCCAAGTTACCATTCCCTTAATAGATTTGCTCTTGAATTGTTCAATCTACAACAATCTCTTCAAGGATGTTATGACAAAGAGGAGATTTCTAAAGGAGTCCATGGTTTTTATGAGTGAAGAATGCTCTGCCATTATCCAAAACACTCTACCCAATAAGCTACAAGATCTGGGAAGTTTTACTCTGCCATGTTCGCTAGGTCCATTGTTTTTCAAGAGAGGTTTGGTTGACTTAGGTTCAAGTGTAAGCTTGATGCCGCTTTCCATATCCAACAAACTTGGTCTTACTAACTTCAAAGGCGGATCGTTCCATAAGATTCTCAGTCGGTGTGCTTGAAGATTTACCTTTGAAGATTGGAAAGTACATTATCCCAACGGATATTGTGGTACTTGAGATGGATTTGGAGTCAACCGACCAAATCATTCTTGGGAGGCCATTTTTAGCAACCACCAGTGCTATAATAGACACTACAAAAAAACATGTAGTTTTGCGAGGAACATTTGCGACTACATATAGTGGTCGCAAATTTGCGAGGATAAATGTCGTCGCAAACCAGTCACAACTAGCCTCTTTGCAACAAAAAAGCCATCGTAGCAAAGACGTTGCAAAATTACAAGTGATTTGATACAAAAGATATTTTCTAGGTTTTGCGACTAATTTGCGAGTATATTAGGCTGGTAGGTCCAACATGTTTTCAATGATTTATGACTGCTTTTTGCTGCTAATATTATGGTCGCAAATGGGTAGCAAAGTACTAAGAAAGGCTTTGCAAATGTTTTGGTCGTAACAAATTAGTGACAAATGTTGGTCGCAAATTAGTAGCTAAAATTGTTGATCCTCTATAAATACGGAGCAATGGGGGAGACAAAAATCATTACAATAACATCACAAGTCTACTTACAAAAGTATTTCATTCCGCAAAACACTATATAAATCCGATATTTTTTTGGGAGAGGTTGATAATCGATAATGTCTTGGCATCATGAGATATACACCGTTCGGACATGGATGTACAACCGCAGAGATCCAGATACCAGTGAACTGACGAGATAATTTAGAGATGGTCTTGAGACCCACGCGACAACTCATTTATTCGCGCGAGACAACGGTAACCAGATATGTCCTTGTGTTAAGTGCGAGAACATTGAGCATCATGTTCCAGACACTGTTTGGAAGCATTTATATACGAGGGGGTTTTACCTAATTATTATGTTACGGAGAAGATTTTGTTGTTAATGTTCCGGGTAGTTCAAGTACGAGTTATCATACCAATCAAGATGGCGCTAATAATTTTGATAATAACTACTATCAGCATGTTCATCATCAAGATTATAATGAATATGGATATGGTAATAGTGATGGGAATAGGTTTCATGACATGGTTATTGATGCATTTCATGATGCATTTAGTGATAATACTTTTGAAGAACCAAACCCAACTTCTAAAAAAAATTTACGATATGTTAGACGCTGCTAATGAACCCATCTACGAAGGGTGTAGAGAAGGGTTTTCAAAATTGTTACTAGCATCTAGGTTGATGACAATTAAAAGCGAAGATAACATTAGTAAAAATTGCATGGATAAATGGACATCATTGTTTAACGAGTATTTGCCGGAGGGTAATAATTCGGCAGAGAGTTACTATGAAATACATAGACTGGTAGCGAGTCTTGGTTTACCATCTGAGATGATTGACGTCTGCATTGATAGCTATATGATTTTTTGGAAAGATGATGCTTAGTTGCAGGAATGTTTTTTTGCGGAAAACCGAGGTATAAAGAGACAGGTGGTCGTACGGGGGGTGCCGTTCCAGTGTATATGGTATCTTTCGATAATAGATAGACTGGAGCGATTATACAAATCAGAGCAGACAGCTGGGCCAATGAGGTGGCACGCAGAAAACTTCAGTGAGGAAGGGGTGATCTCTCATCCATCAGATGAGAAGGCGTGGAAATACTTTAACACGGTACATTCAAACTTTGTTGAAGAACATATAAATATTTATTTAGGTCTTTGCACTGATGGGTTTAGTTTTTTTGGTATGTCTGGTCGGCAATACTCGTTGTGGTCAGTCATAGTAACTCCTTATAATTTACCTCAGGATATGTGCATGCATCGAGAATTTTTGTTCCTCGGCATTCTGGTTCCGGGGCCTAAGCATCCAAAAAGATCTCTTGATGTCTTCATGCAGCCTCTGATCCACGAATTACAGGAGTTATGATATGTCGGTGTACGAACATTTGATTCATCAAACCGCTGAAATTTCACCATGAAGGATGCGTTTATGTGGATCATAAGCGACTTTCCCGCGTATGGGATGTTATCTGGATGGATAACTCATGGGAAATTATCATGTCATTACTGTCTGGATCAGACTGATGCGTTTCAATTGATGAATGGATGTAAAACTGGCTGGTTTGATTGTCATCGTCAGTTTCTACCAAAGGATCATCCGTATAGAAAGAACAAGAAGTTGTTCACAAACAACAAAACTGTCAAAGTCCCCCCCCCCGGGTTTATCTTTCAGGGGAACAGTTGGAAGCGCAAATAGATTATTACGGTGCTCAACAAACTGCAAAAGTTGGGGGGTAACTGGCACAGTACCCCCGCTAATATGCCCAGTGGATATGGGCAGTATCATAACTGGCATAAGAAGAGTTTTGATAGGAAGAAAACAACTACTAAGTTTTAATCCTAAATAACCACAAGTGCATGGCAAGTTTCATTGTACTACTTAGGGATTGAATCCACAAAGAAATTGATTAGGACAATAAGAAGGTAAAGAACTTAAGAAGCTAAGCAAATTCAAGTGGTTGTGTTTTGAGTAACCAATCTAACAACCTAAGAAAGTAAGGCAATGAGCAAGGAAATTAACTAAACAAGAACAAGGAATATAAAAGAAAGCATGCATAAGCAAATTAAACTTAAAGAAACCAATTTAAAAAAGTCAACAAAAAATCAACCGGATAAGCAAATATTATCAAATATGATAAAGGCATGGACTTTGGGTAGAGATCATAGACGAAGGATGATTAACTAATGGTTAATGATGCTAAATCGTATAACAAACCATTTCCAAGACATGGATCCTACCAAGTAGATTAGTCCACTTTCATGAATACTAATCCATTCTAATAATCATCTAAAATGACAACATTTCGGTCCCTATTGAAGTATATTAGAGATCATTAATGCATAAGTCCTTACAAGTCAACTAATTACCTTAAACATCAAGTATTAATTGGCTAAGATGTGAAAAATATGTTTAAAGTTCTCCTAGACATTTTCATAAACACCTTTCGGGCATGAAAAGATCATGATCAAAGAGTTGATTAGCAAGTTCAATCCTAGCATTGGACACACTCTAAACATAGGAAATCATAAAAATCTAGACTAAAAAATCATTAATCATCCATCAATCACCCTAATCTACTCTACCCAACATCCATTAAAGAGACTACTCACTCATGGAGAATGCAAAAACCAAAGCAAAAGATGATAAGTAGATAAACATGATTAAAGATGAAATAAGACTAAGAAAACTTCAATAATCCATCAAGGATTCAAGGAAAATAAAGTACTAAAAATTAGAGAGAAATCATAAAACATGTCTTTCCTAGGGTTGTCAATGTGCTAAAACATATATATAGTGAAATAGAAAGGTACCGGGACAAACCGGGTCAAACCCGGATCTGTAAGTAAAAAGGGTGCCTAATGTGTGCTGCATCGACCACCCAAGCCAAAGTGGTCGATGGGAGTGGTCGATGTGGGCGTCGGCAGGCTCAAACAGATCGATCAGCTTGACATGTCTTCACAAAATTGGCCATAACTTTTGAACCGTGACTCGGAATGAGTTGAATCTAATGCCCCCGTGAAGCTAACTTAATATCCCATCTCTCCACCAATGTTCAGATTAAACTGGACACAGGAAGGCCTTTATCGGATATGATCTTCAACTCGCTTCATCTGCATTTTTCTGCTTCTGGTGTTGGTCACATCGACCTGTGGCTGTGGAGATAGGCTGGTCGATCCAGCACACATTCTCCTCATTTTAGTTTTTTCTTCACTCTCCTTCATGTCCTTCCAATCCTCATTGACTCCCTTTGCTTTCTAGCCTCTAAAGTACCTGAAATAGACTTAAAATGCAATGCAAATGCATGGAATGAAGCTTAGGACTCTAAGACTCATCCTAATCTAAATGGAACTCAAAATGAAGGGAAATACACAAAATGCAAGTCAAATGACTCTAAAACTAAAGAAAATGCATGCTAAAAAATGCTCAAATACGAGTACTTCAAGTATATTCTGGGACCTGCCGTACTGGAAGGATCATCTCTTGAGGCACAATTTGGATGTCATGCACGTCGAGAAGAACTTTTTTGAAAATATTATGAACACGTTGTTGAATATTCCGGGTAAAAAGAAATCTGAAATCACGTCTGGATCTCCCAGGTAAATGCGCAAGTCCTAAGTTGCATATTGCAAATGATGGTAGGTAACCGATTCCTATTTTTCGGCTGTCATCGGATGCAAAGAATAATTTATTTAAGTGGGTTAAGGATGATGTCAAGTTCCCAGATGGATATGTGTCAACGTTCTCAAGATGTGTCGAGTAAGGGCAAAAAAATTACTCGCAAAATCACTCCACGCAAATACGCCGCAATAGGGAAACTCGCAAACTCGTCGTAAATTTACTCCACGTAAACATATCGCAACAGTGGAACTCGCAAACTCGTCGCAACATGAAACTCGTCTCAAACGCCTCGCAAATAGACTTAGTCGCAAATTCCTTGCAAAACACCGCAAACGCAACTTCGTCACAAACCATTGCAACTAAATTGCGACCACGTGTCTTTCTTCGCAAATTTTACGACGATTTCTCATTTGCGACCAGCCACTTGCGAGGATTCCTCTTTCGTCTCAAATGCCTCGCAAAAAGCAGCTTACTAGGCATCTGCGACCATTTTGGGACTCGTAAATAGGCCTGTTTTCTTGTAATGGGATGTAAAGAGAGATAAAATTGATTTGTACTTGGGTATGATTGTGCTCAACTTTGATTTGAACAAAGTCATGAAGCAGTCAACCATAGAAGACCAAAATTTTTATGTAGAAACTCTTGAAGATTTGGTTGAAGACTATATGGAGATCATTAACATGGAGGCCCTTGAAAGTAGCTCTTACAATTAACAATAATGAGCTTAAAACCTTTAATGAAGAGACTCTTGGATATGATAAGCTCCTTGATTCACATCAAATAAACTGAGAAAGATCTTGCCCTATGGAATTGGTGGAAGAAGAAAAAATGCGGAAAGAGAAGAAGCTAGCAATGGTAATTAAGACTAGCATAGAAGATGATTGGAGCGAGTTAAAAGCACCACAAGTGGAGCTCAATCCTCTACCAAATGCGCTAAGGTACGCCTTTCTTGGTCCAAATTCTACTTATCCGGTTATCATCAATGATGATTTGAATGAAAAAGAAACTACCATGCTTTTGAATGAGCATAGAAAGTAGACGAGAGCCATATGATATTCCCTAGATGACATTAAGGACATCTCTCAATCTCTATGCATGCGTAGAATTCATCTAGAGGATGATTCTAAGTTATCTATTGAACACCAAAGGCACCTTTACCTGAATTTGAAAGAGGTACTTAAAAAAAGAAATCTTGAAGCTACTTAGGGCAGAGATAATCTATGCTATTTCGGATAGTCCATGGGTTTTTCCGGTTCATGTAGTCCCTAAGAAAGGTGGAATAACTGTGATAAAGAATGAATTAATACCAACAAGAACCGCAATCGGTCATAGGATGTGTATTGATTATAGTAAGTTGAATGCATCTACTAGAAAAGACCATTTTCCTTTACCATTCATTGATCAAATGTTAGAACGATTAGCAAACCATTCTCACTATTGCTTTCTTGATGGATACTCGGGTTTCTTCCAAATACATATTCATCCTTTAGACAAAAAAATGATATTTACTTGTCCTTATGGAACTTATGCTTATAGAAGAATGATTTTTGGGTTGTCTAATGCACCCGCCACATTTCAAAGATGCATGATGTCTATTTTTAGGAATTTCTTGAGAATATCATGGAAGTCTTTAAGGATGATTCCTTGTTATATAGTAGTTCGTTTTCGTCTTGCCTCTCTAATCTTTGTAGGGTCCTTAAAAGATGCGAAGATACTAATCTCATGCTTAATTGGGATAAATGTCATTTCATGGTAAAAGATGGAATTGTGCTTGGCCATAAGATCTCGGGGAAGGGTATAGAAGTTTATAAGGCCAAGATGAGGTGATGATGAGTTTGGAGCCACCAACAACGGTTAAGGGAATTAGAAGTTTTCTTGGTCATGTCGGGTTTTATAGAAGATTTATCAAGGATTTCTCAAAAGTAGCAAGACCATTAATAAGGCTTTTGTGTAAAGATGTTGCATTTGAGTTTGATGAGGAGTGCAATGAAGCATTTTTGAAGCTAAAAGAAGCTCTTGTGAGTGTGCCAATAGTTCAACCACCGGATTGGGATCATCCTTTTAAGATCATGTGTGATGCTAGTGACTATGCCATTAGAGCGGTTTGGGACAAAAGAAGGATAAACGACTTCATGTCATCCACTATGCAAGCCACACTCTTAATGATGCTCAAGTCAAATACACCACAACGGAGAAGGAACTCCTTGTTATTGTTTTCTCCTTTGAGAAGTTTAGATCCTATCTTGTTGGTTCAAAAGTTATAGTGCACACGGATCATGCCGTCTTACGTTATCTCTTAGTTAAGAAGGATGCCAAGCCAAGATTATTGAGATGGATACTTATACTTCAAGAGTTTGATCTTGAGTTCAAGGATAAAAAGGGAATTGAGAATGGTGTAGCGGATCATTTGTCTAGAATGAGAGTTGAGGATGAAATTCCACTTGATGATTCTCTTCCCAAAGAGCATATCAACATGATCAAGGCTTTACAAATGGAAGGTAAAGCTTTAGATGCACTCATGAAAGTAGCGGCTATAAAAGTGGTTGAACCTTGGTATGCCGATATGGTCAACTACTTTGGTAGTAGAGTATCTCCCCTTAAGCTTGAACCTCATCAAAGGAAGAAATTCTAGAAAGACATCAAGCATTACTTTTGAGACGAACCATACCTCTATAGGCAATGCAAAGATATGCTATTTAAGAGATGTGTCTCGAAAGAGGAGGTTCCCGGTATTCTATTTCATTGCCACGGTTCGGTTTATGGTGGTCACTTTGCTACATTCAAGACGGTTTCAAAAAATTTACAAGTCGGGTTTTGGTGGCCTACGATGTTCAAAGATGCCAATGAATTTATCTCTCATTGTGATGCTTGCCAAAGGAAAGGGAGCATAAGTAGAAGAAACGAGATGCCACAAAACCCAATTCTTGAAGTTGAAGTCTTTGATGTGTAGGGAATTGACTTCATGGGGCCATTTCATTCCTCATATGGGAATCAATACATATTGGTGGCAGTTGATTACGTGTCTAAGTGAGTTGAAACTATTGCTAGTCCAACCAATGATGCTAAGGTGGTTGTCAAGTTATTCAAGACCATAATCTTTCCAAGATTCGGGGTTCCTAGGATGGTTATTAGTGATGGTGGAAGTTACTTCATCAACAAGGTCTTTGAGAGCCTTTTAAGGCAGCACGGTGTTAAACACAAAGTTGCAACAGCATACCATCCTCAAGCTTCCGGGCAAGTAAAAGTTTCTAATCAATAAATCAAAGCAATTCTAGAAAAGAGGGTTGGAAAAACAAAGAAGGATTGGGCTAACAAATTGGATGATGCTTTATGGACATATCGCATCGCATACAAGACTCCTATTGGTATTACGCCATTCAACATCCTTTATGGAAAATATTGTCATCTCCCGCTAGAGCTAGTATAAAGCCTTGTGGGCTACAAAAATCTTGAATTTTGATATCAAGACGGCTTCCGAGAAGCGGTTGATTCAACTAAAGGAGCTTGAAGAATTACGCCAAGACACTTATGAGAGTTCTCGATTCTACAAAGAGAAAACCAAGGCGTTCCATGACAAGAAAATTTTGAAAAAGAGAGTTCAAGGCAGGTGATCAAGTTTTGATTTTCAATTCACGTGTGAAGTTATTCCCGGGCAAGCTTAAATCGAGATGGTCGGGACCTTTCAAGTTAAAGAGGTTCGACCCTATGGTGCCATTGTGCTCAACAATAAGTCCGGGGGAGAATTTACCGTGATGTGTCAACGATGCAAGATTTATCTTGCGGATCCTCCAATGGAGGAAGACACCAAGATTCCTCTTTTGGATCCTCCAACCGCCCTAAAAAGGCTCAACACGTTAAACTAATAACGTTAAAGAAGCGCGCTTGGGAGACAATCCCACGGTATCTTTTGTACATATTTCTTTGCATTAACTTTTCTTTTATGTGTGTTTTAGTGTGTTCTTAGATTAGGGAAGCAATGTGGGTGATCTATGGATGATTCAAGATAAAATAAGGCGAATAAGGACTGCATGCATGCACCATCGACTGGACCACCTGGCACAGGTCGATGGGGTTTGCGATAGCCTTCTCTGGTGCATCTTGCATCGACCGAGGCCCCTCTAACTGGTCGATGTGGTGGATCGATGGCGTGTGCACAAGACCGAGCGGACCATCCATTGATGCAGCTCCCATAGACCAGAGATAGTGGAACAGGTCGAGGGTGTCGGTCGATGGCGTCTAAATTCGAAGATAAGTCTTCTTTTTCACTTCACAAGTGGTCGCAAGAAGGAGCATGTATGATTTTCGCGCAAGAAACAACCAAGAAGACGGTAGTAGGGCCTTCCCCTACGAAGAAGGAGACGAAGAAACCCTAGGGAGCTATATTGCACGGGTGAATATTCGCCCACGTCAACGCATCTCCAACTCCTACCTCAACCCATAAAACCAAGTACCCCATCCAACCATTGTCTAATCCATTTGTACTTTATGCATGCTTTCGATTTCTTTGCTCTCTTTTGCTTTGATTTCTTGTTATTTTCTTTGCTTTTGGTGTGATTCGCTTCCTTGCTTCGGCATACTTACCTCACAGAGACGATGAGAGTCAAGTCCGGGGGAGAATAGCCTTCGCTAATAAAAAACTTTGAGTTTGTTTTGTTTTCCTTTTGCATACTTGAGTCTCATGCATAAGTACATTGCATTGTATATATGATAAAACCACAAAACCCATAAAAATTTAAAAAATTTCGAAAAATACAAAAAGATTTTCTCATTTAGTTGCATTGCATACACTTTTATGTTCATTCTAGGTTGCATTGTACATATGAGAACAATGATGAAATTATCTTGCAAAGGTTTTTGACTTAGCATTCAATGTGATTCTCTTGATAATGCATTTTATTACTTACGTAAATTGTAGAAAAACTTTTTTCTTTGCATCTTGATCTCTTCGCTCGAAACTCTTGGTTTTGTTGATGTTTGTTAAATTTGAAACCAATTCTATTTTATTTGACTATTAATTGGACTTAAATTCTTGTTTATGATCTTGAGATGCATGTTCATGGTTTTCAAATACACATTTGGGTTTTCTTATTCACTTTTATCACTCTATGTTAACCCAAATGGCCATTTTTATTTTTAAATGGTTCCCTCATCTTAACCCAAACCTTTCATTTCAAACCCCTTGTTGTTTGCTTGAGTGAGGCCTTTTTCGTGAAAATGCATATGAAAAATCTTGAAAGATGGGAACGACAAAGATAGTCTTCCATTAGGCTAGTCTCTTGAGCCATATGACTAGCAAACTAGAAGAGTATTGTTATTGCTTCATTGTTGGTTGGGTTTGGTGAGTGACTTGAGAGATCAAAAGAAAGAGAGAATGGTTGAGTTCAAAGAGTCAAAAAGAAAACCAAAGAAAAAGAAAAGAAAAAGAAGAGGAGCTACTCTAGAAAAAAGTTAAGTGTATAAAAAAAAAGACTCTAAGTGTTTAAGGCAAAAAGCCTAAGTTCCCTCACTAAGCTAGAAACCAAAAGCTAGAAAGTGTTTAAAATAAAATCAAGGAGGATAACAAGGAAAGAAAGAAAGAGTTTAGAGAAGAAAGAAACCCCCTAGAGTTAGCAAAAACAAAAGAAAAGAAGAAGGTTTGATTTTCAACCATTTGGTTTGTCTCAAAAGAAAAAAAGTATGTGAGATCATGGGTAGAACATAGATTTCAAAAGACATAAGGGTTTGGGTAGAATGGAAGTACTTCTTTGTACGCATCAATTGTTCCATTTCTCCATTGCTTTTGCATGATGTTTTGCATTACTATTCTTTGAGAGTAAGTCACTAAAATATTTTGAACCGCCTTATTTTTTACATCATGAGCCTTTTCTTACCATGCCCATTGAACATGGTCGATAGTTCCTAAGAAAGACTGCACCTAAACACCTAATTGAACGTTAAAGAATTGGTAGATAGGATGGAATTCAGATACTTAACTTTGAGTCTAGAGACCAAAGATTAGAGTTGTGATGGATGTGAGAAGAAAGATTGAGTAAGGATTCACTCTAGTGATAACTATGTATTATCTTGAGGTATGTCGTTGAATACTTTGTTGAACCTTTTGGATTTGAGTTCTCACTTTCAAACATCTTCTCCGGTTTGTTCTTACATGTTTGCTTGAGGACAAACAAAGGACAAGTCCGGAGGAGTTGATGCACTCTTATTTTTTAGCATTCTTAGCATACATTTTCTTTAGTTTCTGTAGACATTATACTTGCATTTTACATCTTTCTTTTCATTTTACGTTCCATTTAGTTTAGATTGAGTCTTAGAGTCCTAGACTTCATTTTTTGCATTGCATTCATAGTCTTTTATAGGTCCAATTGAAGTCTAGGGGCAAGAGGGAACCAATGGAGAAGAAGAACCAGCAAGTAGAAGGAAGAAAAGCCAAAGTTCCACCTGAGAGCGAACACGCTGATGCAAGCCCCATCAACCCGGGAATCTCCTTTTGGTCGATGGGGTAGGTCGATGTCAGATGCACATCCAGGTTTGACCCGGTTTATCCCGGGTTGACCCCGGTACATTTAGCATTTCCTATATAATGTTTTACACACATTTAAAACCCTAAGTTTTTTTCTCTAAGTTTTTGCCTAGGATTTGTTCTTTCTCTTATTTTTGATTTACTTGTCTCTCTTGTTCAAAGTTTGAATCTTTTATGATTTATTGAAGTTTTCTTAATCATTTCACATCTCTAATCATGTTTATTGCATCACTAGTCTTAATCTTGATGTTTAGCATTTCCATGTGTGAGTAAAGATCTTATGGATTGTGGGTTAGGTAGATTAGAGTGATTAGAAGTTGGGTTATGGTGTATTAGGCTTAGACTATAGATAATCCTTCATATGAGATGGAATCAAAGCTAGATTTAACTTGATCACTCAAATTTTAGAGCATGATCTTTTTACGTCCGAAAGGTGTTTATAGAAGTGTTTAGGAGAATTTCATATGAGAAAATCATATCTTAACCAATTGACACTTGATGTTTAAGGGGATTTGTGGGTTTAGGGACTTATAAGTATTGCTTTTACATTTGTTAATCGTAAAACAGAAGTTGATGCTAATTAAGGGATTTAGAGAGAGATTAATGCCATAGAAGTGGATTAGTCTTAAATTAGTGATCCTTGTCCTAGGAATGGACTTGATTAGAGCTTATCACCATTGCTCAATAGATAATTTACTGGAATCAATTATCTTATCCCATGATCCATTTTTTCCATATTTGGTTTCATTCTCATTTCACTTGTTTAGTATTTGCATTTGCTTGTTGTTTTGAATTTAGTTTGTCTTGTCTTGTTTCATTGCATTTCTTTATCTTAGTTTATTAATTGACCTTTTAGTATTTCTTATTTGCATTTCACTTAGTAATTATCACTTAGGAACCAAAGAAAACCTCAAAACAATAATAGGCTTAGATTCTAGAGTGCTTTGCATTCTTATTATCGTAATCAATTTCCTTGTGGATTCGATCATTAAGTATTACACCGATATTGCCATGCACTTGTGGTTATTTAGGGTTAAAACTTAGTAGTAGTTTTTACTTCTATCACCCCTCGAAATCAGTTCTCCCGCACTTTAATCGCTCTCCAGGTATGGACCACCTTCTTTTTATCCTAACACGCATAAGGTGAAAAATTTTACCCTTTGACCGCATATTCAAACTTGAATATTCAAATTGATTTGAACTTAGCATTTGAGAAAAATATTTTGAACCTAGCCCGAGTTCCTGATACAGGAACTCGGGATCTGTGTGCTGTCTCCGGGTGCTGATAAGTGGTACATGTTCGTCTGGCAACAATGGCCTTATCCATTAAGTTATTTGGGCCATTGTTGATTCAGGCCCAAATACCTCTAGGGTTTGGCTCAAGGATAAGCTATGCCAATAAGGCTCCGGGACCCGCCTGAGCCATAAGATATCTGACATCAAGCGATTCATTTAACTCAAATGGGATTATTTTATCCCCAACAATTGCCCCCTTTATTGTTCGAGTCCGAGTCTCGGACTCGGGCAACAGATGAGACTTCTCCTCTCATGCGAGTTATAAGTTTTCCTTCAAAGTATCCAAATCACTAACGCAGTCGTACGAGCATGCGTTAGGATTTTAGACCAACAAAACAATCCTGCATGTATAAACACAATTATATAGGGCCCGGAAGCCTGGGAGCCGTAAAGACATCCTTTGAGGCCGTAGCCTGAGTCCCAAGACCTATGGACATGAGAATCCTGATGGAGGCCGGAGCCTGAGTCCGGAGACCTGGGGGCACGAGAACCCAAATGGAAGCCGGAGCCTGAGTCCGGAGACCTGTGGGCACGAGATCCCTGAAGACCTTTGCCTGAGTCCAGAGACCTGGGAGGGCTCGAGATCTTCCTTGGAGGTAGCGATAACTTGAATCTGGAGACCTGGCGAGAAGCATGAGAACTCTCGAGAAGGTTACGATAACCTGAGTTCGGAGACCTGGTGGAGAGCATGAGAACTTCCATGGAGGCCATGGGTCTGAGTCAAGCGACCTGCCCCCTCAGAGACTACTAGACGGATCCAGCATTCTGGGAGGTAGAGCCGGGGGACCAATCATGCTCCCTATAGCTGAATCTTATCGAGGCGGTACTCCGAGCGGGGCATTTTTGGAAGACTAGACCGCCTTTCCGACAACTGTAATTCTCCAGAGTTTTTTTGGGGCCTTTAGGCCTCTTATATTTATTACGCTCTTAAGACTCTTTACTTTAGCAGATATATCATGGTAAGGGAAATAATATAATATATTATTATTATTGTGATCATATGTTTGAGTACGTTTGACCTTTTCCATCGTATGCTCTTGTTTTTCTGTCGAAACGTCATTGACCTCTTTGAGTTCTGAGAGTTGTCCTCTCACGGATTCGATCTTTTTTTCCTTCAACGTTTAGTTGGACCGTGAGTCTCACACGTCCAAACTCGGTCAGCGTCTTCTCTTTTCCCCTGCCTTTTCGCGGAGCAGAAGTTCGACCCACCGATCAATAACTTCTTGTTGCTGTCACGTATGCGCTTTTGCTTACTCCGTTTACGATTATCAGTGGGCTTATTCGTGTGGAGGTACGAGATTCTTACTCCGTTTACGATTGTCAAAAGAGCCGAGGTCACATCTGGACCCTTTTCTAGCGAGGACGCTGGGAACGACCTTGGAATTCGTGTAATCGTGATTGTGTCATCGGTTCTGTCCCCTTCTTCTCTTTCTGCAGATGTGACCTCGGCTTTGTTGCTTCCTTCCTTATCCTCTCATTTATGAGGTTTCTCCTTTTTCTATTTAAGTTTGAGAGAGCTTCTCGCTTTGGCCCGCATTGCTTCCTTTCTGAGCTCCTTTGAACTTTATGCTGGACATTCATCGTTGCTTCACCTTGATGGATTCTCTTTCTCTCGTTCATGAAAATGCCCGTGATGAGTCATATGGCTTTTTCCAACCTCTGGGTTCTGAGGATCTGAGCCTTCCTCCGTTAGGGTGCACATATGTTTTCTCTTCTAGTTTTCTGGTGGGTTTCTGAGGCAAGCTGTCTTCAATCATGGTCATTTTTTGCTGTGAGATGCGTGTGGCTCCTAGCCAGCTTTCCTTACGCACGTGGGGTCTCCTAAATGCCTTCCAAGTTCTCACAGACTTGTCCGGCATTTGCATCAATGGTCAAATGGTGGGGAGTGCTTTTGAATTAGTAGAGTCTCCAGCCGGCTCTCGCTTATTTGAGATGATCCTTCGAGCCGGAATGGACTCTCTCATCAGTGTGCCTGACTGGTTAGACACGTCGGAGGAGGATGATTCCTATTTTTTCGTTAGGTGCCCCGAGCTCGACTGTTCTTTTCGATTATGGGCTCCCATCGGTACGTATCCTTCTTGTCGACCCCCATTCTTTACTTCGATGTTTTTCACTTTTTGTTGCCTCACCTTGCACTCCGGCTTTCAGGGTTCGTTCGTACTTCGAATATCCCGAGGGTAGATTTTCCAACAGTTTTCTCTTGTTTCCCATATGTGTTCCTTTTTACCCGATTCCTTTTCCATTTTAACTCCGTGAATGCGAGTTCTCTAGCCACCGATCCTTCACGAGCCCACTGTTTTCCAGGTATCCGTCGTTACGACCCTTTGTTTTTGGGATGTCCTTGGATGCTGTTGTTTCCTGAGGGTGTATATCCTTTCTTCTAGGCTCGCCACTCTCCCTCATCTCCATTTGGCATCAAGTCAATCCCGGATTCCGGGTCTCGGTAGCAGGACTCCTGAGCTAACATCGGAGGATACCTCGATTCCCCCCACTCGATTCATCGGATCTATCTCCTCCTCCTTGGTTAACTTTTCTCATGTTCGCCTCTCTTATCTCTCTTCTCCTTCTGTTTTGTCATCCGTTGCTCATTTTCTAGGGTTACGTTCAAGAAGTTTCGGCAAGGGCCTCTTCTCCTTCAGGGCGGCACGCCAGTCCTCGGGGTTGTTTAGATGGCTCCAAGAAGGTACTTCTCTCCGTCCCTTGTCACCAGTGTTCCAAACTTTAGGACTTCATTGACTCTCTTCGGGCAGAAGTGTCTCACATGAAATCTCTTGATGATGCTTCTTCATCGGGAACGTCGGCACCTTTGCATACGCGGTGGATTTGTTGGGCAGCTTCGGCGAACCAGGGGGTATTTGGCGCGTGGCGATGGATCTCCAGACCGGGAGCTTCTTGAAGGAACTTCGTTAGACTCCTTGAAGAGGCGCCGACTGGACTAGTTGTCCCCTTTACCCTATATATCATTATGTTGTATTGTTTTTTGTACGGGATCGGAGTTCTAGTTGGTGTCTTATAGCTCGACATCTTTTTTAGTCGTCGGTTTTGTTTTCCTTGTGGTTTATCTTCCTGTAGAACTTTTATATTCCTACTGGCTTATGGAAGTTTTTCCTCTGTGTCTGTGTTTCTTGACTTGTATGTTTCTCGACTGCTCTGCCCTCAGCCCCATCTTTGTTTACTCCGTGGGGTGGCTAGTATGGGTCACCACTTACTGTCCTACAATCCAGATGGCTTGTTTTGCAGCATTGGTCATTGTGCCAAGCAACTATTCATGGCCGGGGAGGTCGTTGCTTTTCGGGGTTTTCGAGGTCCCTCGATATTTTTTGTGTAAAATTCCTCCCTCCTTTTGAAGAATATTTGCTGCAGCTGGCCATTTTGCTTGCGTAGATGCTATGCTTCTCATCTCCTCTTCTTCTCCCAAGGCTGTTTTACTCATACCGCCCCTGCACTTTTCTTCGCGTGGGTTAGCCGTCACGAGCTTAGCCACTTCTTTGTTGCCTTTTTTTTTATGTTCCCCATTTTCTTTGGGGCTCTGCCTCACGATCCCTTCTTAGTTCCATTATCTCCATTAGCTGACCTTCTAGCACCGGATATCCGACCCAGAACAGGCCATGTTTTTGGGGGCGGTTTGGGCCCTGAGATTTGGATTTCGAGCGGATGCCCTTTGTTATAGTTTAGCATGTTGTCCCGTAGTTTTTCTCTCGTCGTTGCTCCCTTGAACTCGTCGTCATCGCGTTCTTATAAGTGCCCGCACGGGTTTGAGGCTGCGTACGGAATCCAACTGTGTCTTGTTGATCTCAGTAGAGCGTATATCCCCCCTCCTCCTTCTAGTGCCAAATTATTTTGGAGATTTCTAGTCCTCTTAAACAACCATTGGGGACCCGCTCCTATGCAATCAACAAACATGTGAAGGCCGGGGAGAACACGATTGGGGATGTTTTGCGACGGCTCTCCGACGCTCAAGTCAGAAAAGAGAAAAATAGAGAGAAGAGAAGAGACCACATAGATTGTCCGCGGAGAGCAAGGAAACGATGGTCGAAAAACGAGAAAGAAAGGAAAATAATAACCCCAGGCCAAACAAGGGATTGTCCGCGGAGTGTCTGAACGTTTGGTGGTATGAAACTTAAGGTGAGACAGAAAGAGGAAACAAAGTGTGTTAGAGAGAATCTGGTCAAAGGACGACCGGAGAAGACAAGGGATCCGGGAAGAAGACTGGAGATAATGACTCTAAACAGCCGGAAAGAGACTAGAGAAAATGGGCTCTGTGTAAGGATTTTTAGCCAAAAGATCGGATCGGTTTTATAAAGGAGATAGGGTTGTATTTATATACTTTTACCTACCCGGGCTTGGATACAGGGTTTCGCGTCCTTGGTCGGGTCGGGTTTGTACTCCCAAGTTTGACCTGATACGGAGCACTCGAGTACTTTTTCACCTAACTTCTTTGTCTTCTTGTGCCATTTGACCGACATTACGGTTCTGCGTCACTGAGCCTGACCGTCTGGTACCGTTAGCAGCGTCTAATGCGACATGTCTACAGCCGGGGTGCCCCCTCGGATCAGTCTTCCCACACTTTAATCGATCTCCGAGTATGGATCACCTTCTTTTTACCCTAATACGCACAAGGTGAAAGTTTTTACCCTTTTGACTGCATATTCAAACTTGAATATTCAAAATGATTTGAACTTAGCATTTGAGAACAATATTTTATACCTAGCCCGAGTTCCTGATATGGGAACTCGGGCTCTGTGTGTCGTTTCCGGGTGCTGATAAGGGATACATGTTTGTCTGGCCACTCGGTTCCAGATACAAATCACCTTGGGTAACAGGATGCAATACCCGGGGCGGAGATCAGTCTCTCGTGGCCTTACCCATTAAGTTATTTGGGCCATTGTTGATTCAGGCCCAAATACCTCTGGGCTTGGTTCAAGGATAAGCTCTGCCAATAGGATTAAGGGACCCGCCTGAGCCTTAGGATACGTGGCATCAGGCGATACGCTTAACTCAAAGGGGATTATTTTATCCCCAACAATGCCTATAAATTATATAATTAAAAAATAAAAAAATGTAAATCTACCACGCAAGACTCAAATGCTTTTTTTAGTATATTAATAATAAAGATAGAAAATATATTAGTTCCAATTAGAAACGAAAAATCATGTAATAGAAAAATAAAATATTCGGTACATTAACCCAAACAAAATTGCTAAGGGGTGTATTCAATCTAGCATTTGAAAGGATTTGTTTAAAAATGTTAAATCCTATATTATTGAATCATGAATTCTAAAAAATCTATTAAAATCTAATGTTATTAAACTAGTGATTTGGAAAAATACGTTCACTGTTATTGGAAATATATTATGGATTTCATTTTTAGTGCTTTCAAGATATTTTGGAAAAAATTTTAATTAAAAATACAAAAAACCAAATCTCAAAGTTTTAGGGGAGATTGCAAGAGAATTTTAAATGACAAATCTATGGTTTTTAGGTAAGATTTTATAGAATTTTAATAGTAAATCATAACAACTTTCCTAATTCATCCAAAATCACCTAAAAACTCGTCAAAAGTCAAATTCTTACAAAAAAAATTCAAATATCAGATTGAATACTCCCCAGATTTAATACACCCACCCCTTAAGTGACGAAGGCGATGTCAAATTCTTGATACCAAATAGAGATTTTGAGGACACGACTATTGCCGGTTCATAACTGAACCGGTGGCCAATTTTGACAAAACCAAACAAAAAGGAGGGTAAAATCGAAAACGTATAACGAACGGCCACGATGTGACGATGGAACAGCCAGAAAAGCGAATCCCAAAGAGAAGAGGAGGAGAGGAAAAAACCCTAACTATATATATAACTCATCCTCTTCCTCCATTCTCGTTCTTCGCCTCTACAGAACACTCAAAGCCATAGCTCGTAGCTTCCTGCTCCTCAAATCCGTTTGGTAATCTTCTTTCGATGTCTCTGGATCGTAGTCTTTTGTTTAGATGACATTTCTGCTAATATGATTTACTTTTGGCTTTGTATAAAAGCAGAAAATGAAGGTTGTCGCTGCTTTCCTCCTCGCCGTTCTGGGCGGAAACACTAATCCTTCTGCTGATAATATCAAGGACATCATCGGAGCTGGTAATTTTGGTGTTTCGACTTCGTTTATTCCTTTTTGTCAAATTTGAAACCAATGATGAATGTGTTTGAATGGTTAGATTGTTTTACTGGGAACTCCGAACTAGATGCGATTGTGGGTTGCTAGATAGTGATAAGCTTTTGGTTTTGTTCGATAACGATATGCATTATATTGGTTTTCAGAGAGTAGTTTTGTGAAATGTTAATTCATTGTGTGTTGATGCTGTTGTATTTTGTTTGTAGTTGGCGCTGATGTTGATGGAGAGAGCATTGAGCTTCTTCTGAAACAAGTGAGTGGTAAGGACATCACTGAGCTGATTGCAGCCGGTAGGGAGAAGTTGGCGTCTGTGCCATCTGGTGGTGGTGTTGCTGTTGCAGCCTCTCCATCAAGCGGTGCTGGTGCTGCTGCCTCTGCTCCTGCAGCTGCGGAGAAGAAAGAAGCCAAGAAGGAAGAGAAAGAGGAGTCTGATGATGTAAGCGTTTCTCTTTTTAACATTCGGTTTTCCTTCTTACGCTTTGTTATGATTCCTGAATCAGCTCTTGATTTTGCATCATGGTACTGGTTTATCTCTGACTCTGCTGGTTATGTCTCTCAACTTTAATGCAGGACATGGGATTCAGCCTCTTTGAGTAAGATCTTTCCGCCACAGGAATGAGTCGAGATTTTAGTGGATCTGTTTTTTGCTCTTTTTGTGCTCTTGTAGTTCGTTGTTATCAAAGATTCTTGGATCGCATATTTCACTCCTTAGATATGAAATCCAGAAGAATATTTCTATCTTAATTTGGCATTTTCTGCGGATGATGCTTCTGTGTTTCTCTATGACTTGGTAAACAAATCTGGTATTAGCCTGTCGTTTACATCTTTCCTACTATTATCATAATAACTGAAATGTCTTAGAAGATCTTAATTTCATACATACCTCACATGTAAAGGCTAATCGGCTGTTTTACAGAAGTTATTAGGAAATCACAAATAAAAAGATCGGGGCCCATGTAAATTTAAGATATTGTGTTAAAGTTATGAATGTGTCTAGACTCTAGACTATCATCGTATTAGGTAGTCGTAACAAATACGATGATGCCACAGACTCATCAGTAGGCACAACACATCCCACAGTTCGATCCATCCCAGACAAGACTCATCGATAGGCACAACACATCCCACAGTTCGATCCATCCCAGACAAACCACTAAGTTCAGATTTATCACAAGACCAAACTAACCAGCTCATATACATGCTTTCACCTTCTCAGCATATATCTGATTCTAACGCAAGGCCAAACCGATCACGATCACAAGTCTTCGATGTCACATGATTATGTTGATCCAATTGTTGTTATCTACGATGAAATGTCGAGCCGCCTGATCGTAATCAACGCGATAATTTGTTTCTGCAAATGCTTCAACAAGTTGGAATAACGAGCGAAGATGTGTAAATGTATATTCAAGTGATGATAGTTAACAATACAAGAGGCAAAAATATATACAAGGAGAGAACTAGGGTATTACAAACGTAGTTAATGAAAATATATAACTTAACATAAATAGATCCATGATGAGAGGAATATGTGATATGATTGTATCTTTGATATGCCCCCTCAAGATGGAGGAGCTCTTGAAACTCCAATCTTACCCAATAAGTCTCTTGCCCAAAGAAGTCCGTGAATGATGCTTGCAGAAATGGCTTTGTGAAAACATTAGCTAGTTGGTCTTTTTGTGGAGACGTGAACGACCCATAATGCTTTCGATTGGACTTGATTGCAGATGAAATGATAGTCCAAAGCGACGTGTTTCATACGGGAGTGGAAGACCGGATTTGCACACAAGTATGTTGCTCCCACATTGTCATAATGTATTACCGGAGCTGCATGAATCTGAATGCCAAGTTCTTCGAGTAGTGATCATATCCATTTAAGTTTCGAAGACGTGTTTGCCACTGACCTATACTTTTCTTCAGTAGATGAACTAGCAAAACTCTTTTAATTCTTTGAAGACCAAGAGGTTTGCCAAGATAGACCACATAACCATTAGTGGAGATAAAATTGTCCGAATCTCTGGCCAGCCTCCATCAGAGTAAACATGGAGGGACAAAGTGTTGCCACGACGAAGGAGAATTTTATAATCTGATGTACCTTCCAAATATCGGAGAACTCGCTTTACGGCATTCCAATGATCTATTGTCGGAGCGCGCATGAACTCTGTAAGTCGATTAACCGCATATGAAAGATCTGGTCGAGGTAAACGCGAGATATTGTAGGATTCCAACAACAGCTTTGTATTCGTTGGGATCAGAAATGCGTATACTTGAGTGAAGGGAGAGTTTCACTGATGTTGTCATTGGTGTAGTAATTGATTTCGCACCGAGCATATTTGTCCTTGCAAGAAAATCAACAATGTACTTTCTTTGACTTAAGTGAACCAGAGAACCCACGTTTTACTCTTATGCCAAAAAAATAACGGAGCTCCTCATGATCCTTCACAGAAAAATGATTTGCAAGAGAATCTGGAGTTTGTTTCAGCAGAACATTATCATTGCCGATTACCAAAATATTGTCAACATACACAAGCATGTAAACGACTGATCTTCCTATCTTCAAAATGAACATAGAAGTATCTGAACATTGGTAAAATCATCATTTATGAGATAAGTTTGTAATTCAATGTACCATGCTCTCGGTGCTTGTTTGAGGCCGTAGATTTCTTTTCTTAGACGACATGCATGATCTGGTATGTTGATGGGGTACTAAAGTTTTCCTTAAAAACAAAGACAATGTGAGATCTGCAAGTGCACAGCAATCAATCGCAATATTTTAGATATCGAATCCACATAGAGTCTTGAGTGCACAATGGTTCTCAAAATGAAACGAAAGCTAAGTCGAAATATGATTGTGAGTTTTGATGCAAGTAAAAGTAAATGACAAAAATGATAATGACGTAAAATTTATGAATTAAAAATATTGGGATATAAGGGAATCCTTAGGGGTCATGGTTTAGATTATTCAGACTTAGCAAACTAAAGGCAAACACAAGTATTTTCATCCTAGAGTCGAAACATCATCAAATTCTGTAATTCCATATGGTCGTGGTTGAAAATTGACTTATATCTAACAACCTAAATCACACTTGTCAAATGCAACAGAGGCAAAACGATACAAAGATGAATGAACCAGTTTCGATATCTCAATAAATAATGCTTGAGTTAGTGTTCACGCTCTAAGGATATAGCCTATCAATTCCATTTCCATTCCATTTCCAGATAACCATCTCATGGTGTGCGAGCAAAGACTATCTTACATCAATCACTAGATGATCAAACTAGCAATATGCATTAAAAACAGGAAAGACAGAGGATCTACATCTACTCAATGTAAGCGCCACCCTAGAATCTAAACCTATCTACCAAACCATGATGAATCCCTTTTAGAAATCCTTAATCCCAGCAAGCGCGACTACTGGCTACTCATCAAACAAATAGCAATAACAACATATAATAGCATATTATTATTGAAGTATTGAAAGAGAATAGGGTTTAGACTACAACTCTTGGTGATGAAACAAGGCTGAATTCTTCTCCCAAAGCAACAAAGTAGCAAAATCTCAAACCAAAAACTTATTGGATTAGGTGAAGGGGTCGGCTAGGGTGAAGTTGGTGGTTTAATGGCGAAATCTCCAAAGAAATGGAAACTTTCCAATTTTCCCGAGGTGATGATCGATCATTCCAAGACATGGTTCGATCGATCCATGATGTGTTGGATCGAACAGGCGGTCGTTTCAACCATTCCCGAGGCTTCTGCTCCAACTGAATCGATCACTCAATCAACCTGGATGGGTCGATTGGGTTGGGTCGATTCAAGGCCAATTTCTTTGTGCGCTCCATTTCGTCGCCATAGGCACCAGTCTTCAGTAATTTGAGCATAACTCTTGATCCAGCCATCTGATTGACTTAAAACCACTTGGAGAAGAAAGCTAACATGGATGGCTATCTTGTGTCCAAATTTGGGGATGCTCTGATGGTGGGAAGTCCTTCATCTAATGCCAAAATTCTAAAGCTCATATTCTCCAATCTCCAAAGTGTGCAAAAACGCCTTCTTTTGCTCATATTCTCCAAATTACCTGCCAAACCTTTGTAAACTCCAGAAATGCTAAAATCATTGGTTTATAACCAAATACAAACCATTTCTTTATTAAAAATATATAAAAATACTATTGAAAAGTAGTAAATAATAGGGTATATCAACTCCCCAGACTTAACCCTTTGTTTGTCCTCAAACAAAACAACGAATCAGTAGGAAAAGAGGTTTGAAAACGTGGGAACTCTGAAATCTCAGAAACCGGGCTTTATGATTCATGACCTGCAAACCACATTAGACATAACCCACAATAAAGACATTCTCACTATAGTCAAGTGCTCTAATCGCTGATCCTTCATGTCAATCCCAAATTCACAGGTATTCTGCATTCAAGTTAGCTAGCTCTATACGTTCATTAAAGTGTTTGGTGAGCTTTTCTCATTTCGATGTCTAAGGCAGGGATAACGACGCTTGGTATTTAAGGCTTTTAAGTGTACGGTTGAAAAGTGTTTAGGATTACCTTATTTTCTCCACCGGATGTGAGTTATTATGCAAAACAGTAAGACATAATGGACCGGTTGAGATACACAGTTTCCAACCACTTTCCTTGTGCCTATCTCCCCAGACTTAGATCGGTGAATCTCCATAAAAACATCCGTCTAAACTCCTCATTGATCAATGGCTTCTCTTGAGACTTATGAGTTAATGAGATTCTTTTCAATGTGAACCTTTTCCCTTCCTTTCGTTTATTCACGTTTTTTCGAAAAGGGGAACGGTTTTATGACTTAGAATCTCATATACACGAATTGTATCCAAAAAGGTGTGAATCTCAATGAAATGTGAACTCCAGATCCCACCAATTCCATACCCAAAAACGTGTTTCCAAGTCCAGTGGTTGGAAAACTGTATCGTTTCTCTCTCTCTGGCATTTTTGCACATAACTGCATATAAAATATTAAAAATCGAGAGTGTAAGGGGTTTGAAAAGAGGCGAGGTAAAGGGTAGGGTACCAACTAAAGATGAATTGGCCATCCAAGATCAGCATAGAGCGGTAAAATGAATAAGAAGTCCTGAATGTATGATTGTTTTCCCAAATTCTAACACTTCTAGTGAGAAAAGATTTAAAAATCCGGTTAAAGGTCTAATAGTTCAGAGCTAGCATATTTCATCCAACATAATCACTGCAAATCGAAATCCTCTGGGGAAGTCGAGTCACAAGATTTCTAGGTATTGCATGCTCTAAGAAAATCATCAAAAAATTGTCACTGGGAAGATGAATCATAGCACATATGGTTTGAAAACTCATCATAGGATTTCTTCTTAATTTCCGACTAAATTTTGACTCAATAAAACGATTTTGACTCGATAAAACCCCCATATGAAGGCTCTTAAATTCCGACAAAAATGATGGGACTATAGAGTCGTAAGTTAACAAAATTAAAAAAAATGTTATATAGTATCAAGAAGATAATGCCACAGACTCATCAGCTCAGGCACAACACATCCCACAGTTCGATCCATCTCAGACAAACCACCAAGTTCAGATTTATCACAAGACCAAACTAACTAGCTCAGATTATTTGCTTTCACCTTCTTAGCATATATCAGATTCTAACGCAAGGCCAAACCGATCACGATCCCAGGATTTGTTCAACTAAAGATGTCACGATCACAAGTCTTCGTTGTCACGAAAGATGAAGATTCGACCGATAACCTATTCCATAAAAAAGTATTGGTTTCATCAGCATTTAAGAGCCTTCATATGGGGTTGCATCAAAAAATTGTTTTGTCATAGTGATGAAGATCTCTACAACGAGATCGGTGTTACAACGGTTTTTGACAACTATGTTGATATAAATCATGATGAAATTTGAGTTTGTGATGACGACATCTATATGGCCCCTTATGTTGATCCAAATGTTTTTATATACGATGAAATGTCGAGCCACCTGATCATGATCGAAGCGATAAGTTGTTTTTGCAAATGCTTCAACAAGTTGGAATAACGAGCGAAGATGTGTAAATGTATATTCAAGTGATGATAGTTACAATACAAGAGGCAAAAATATATACAAGGAGAGAGCTATGGTATTACAAACGTAGTTAATGAAAATATATAACTTAACATAAATAGATCCATGATGAGAGGAATCAGTAATATGATTGTATCCTTAATATGCCCCCTCAAGATGGAGGAGCTATTGAAACTCCAATGTTGCCCAAGAAGTCTCTTGCCCAAAGAAGTCTGTGAATGATGCTCGCAGAAATGACTTTGTGAAAACATCAGATAGTTGGTCTTTTGTGGAGATGTGAACGACCCATAATGCTTTCAATTGGACTTGATTGCAGATGAAATGGTAGTTCAAAGCGACGTGTTTCATATGGGAGTGGAAGACCGGATTTGCACACAAGTATGTTGCTCCCACATTGTCATAATATATTACCGGAGCTGCATGAATCTGAATGCCAATTTCTTCGAGTAGTGATCATATCCATTTAAGTTTTGAAGACGTGTTTGCCACTGACCTATACTTTTCTTCAGTAGATGAACTAGCAAAACTCTTTTACTTCTTTGAAGACCAAGAGGTTTGCCAAGATAGACCACATAACCATTAATGGAGATAAAATTTTCCGACTCTCTGGCCCAGACTCCATCAAAGTAAACATGGAGGGACAAAGTGTTGCCACGGCGAAGCAGAACTTCATAATCTGGAGTACCTTCCAAATATCGGAGAACTCGCTTTACTGCATTCCAATGATCTATTGTCGGAACATGCATGAACTATGTGAGTCGATTAACCGCATATGAAAGATCTGGTCGAGTAAACGCGAGATATTGTAGGCTTCCAACAACAGCTTTGTATTCGCTGGGATCTAAAATGCATGTATTTGAGTGAAGGGAGAGTTTCACTCATGTTGCCATTGGTGTAGTAACTTGTTTTGAACCGAGCATATTTGTCCTTGCAAGAAGATCAACAATGTATTTTATCTGACTTAAGTGTAAACCAGAGAACCCACGTTTTACTCTTATGCCCAAAAAATAGCGGAGCTCCTCATGATCCTTCACAGAAAAACGATTTGCAAGAGAATCAAGAGTTTTGTTTCAGCAAAATATTATCATTGTCGATTACCAAAATATTGTCAACATACACAAGCATGTAAAAGACTAATCTTCCTTTCTTCAAAATAAACAGAGAAGTATCTGAACAAGCATTGGTAAAATCAGCATTTATGAGATAAGTTTGTAATTCAATGTACCATACTCTCTGTGCTTGTTTGAGGCCGTAGATTTATTTTCTTAGACGACATACATGATCTGGTATGTTGATGGGGTACTAAAGTTTTCCTAAAAAACATAGACAATGTGAAAGCTGCAAGTGAACAACAATCAATCGCAGTATTTTAGGTATCTTAAAATGAAACGAAAGCTAATTCGAAATATGATTGGGAGTTTTGGTGCAAGTAAAAGTAAATGACAGAAATGATAATGATGTAAAACTTATGAATTAAAAACGTTGGGATATCACAGAATCCTTAAGGGTCATGGTTTAGATTATTCAAACTTAGCAAACTAGAGGCAAACAAAAGTATTTTCATTCTAGAGTCAAAACATCATCAAATTCGGTAATTCCATATGGTCGTGGTTGAAAACCGACTTATATCTAACAACATAAATCACACTTGTCAAATGCAACAGAGGCAAAACGATACAGAGATGAATGAACTAGTTACAATAGTATTTTTATATATATTTAATAAAGAAATGGTTTGTATTTTGTTATAAACCAATGTTTTAGCATTTTTGGATTTTACAAAGGGTTGACAGGTAATTTGGAGAATATGAGCAAATGAAGGCGTTTTGCACACTTTGGAGATAGGACAGCTTCTGAACTTCAGAAATTTGGCATTAGATGGAGGACTTTCCACCATCAGATCATACCCACATTTGGACACAGGATAGCCATGGATGTTAGCTTTCTTCTTCAAGTGGTTTGAAGTCAATCAGATGGCTGGATCAAGAGTTATGCTCAAATTACTGAAGACTGGTGTGTATGGCGATGAAATGGAGCGCACAAAAAAATTGGCCTTGAATCGATCCAACCCAATTGACCCATCCAGGTCGATTGAGTGATCAATTCAGTTGGAGGAGAAGCCTTGGGAATGTTTGAAACAACCGCATGTTCGATCCAACACATCATGGATCAATCGATTGAAGACTTAGATCGATCGAACCATGTCTTGGAACGATCGATCAACACCTCGGAAAAATGGAAAGTTTCCATTTCCTTGGAGATTTCGCCATTAATCCACCAAATTCACCCTAGCCGACCCCTTCACCTATATAAACACTAAAGAGTCACGAAATTCATCATTACCATTAGAGGAGCCACCATTAAAAGTTTCATTGTTTTTCTAAGTTTTTGGTTTGAGATTTTGCTACATTATTGCTTTGGGAGAAGATTTCATCCTTGTTTCATCACCAAGAGTTGTTTCTAAAGCCTATTCTCTTTCAATACTTCAATAATATGTTATTCTATGATGTTATTGTTATTTGTTTGATGAGTAGTGAGTAGTCGCTTGTTAAGATTAAGGGTTTTAAAAGGGGATTCATCCTGGTTTGGTAGATAGGTTTAGATTCTAGGGTGGCACTTACATTGAGTAGAAGTAAATCCTTTATCTTCCCTATTTTTAATGAATATTGCTAGTTTGATCATCTACTGATTGATGTAAGATAGTCTTTGCTCGCACACCATGAGATGATTATGTGGAAATGGAATTGATAGGCTATATCCTTAGAGCGTGAACACTAACTCAAGCATTATTTACTACTTTTCAATAGTATTTTTTAGTAAATAAATGGTTGGAATTTGGTTAAAAACCTATGTTTTTAGCATTTCTGGAGTTTGCAAAGGGTTGGCAGGTAATTTGGAGAATATGACCAAAAGAAGCTGTTTTTGGTGAATGGTTCTTGGCACATGCCACAGAATAACGACCAGCACTGGATGTGTTTGGCGAGTCATCCCCGCCACTAAGTACACCCACGTTCACTTGTTTTGTGGATGGGTCCTAGAAGACCGAGGATTGTACTAGTGGGGTAGGATGGGTGCTGCAGCTAGAGGATGGAACCACCAATCTGATGGGACTCCAAGGTAACCGGAGGAGTCTCTCACCACTTCATACAGAGTTACACGGCCTAATTTGGGCTATGCAATGTTTGCTTCGGAAACAGCGTTTTTGTCCCGTTTTTGTAACGGATTCCAATGAGCTGATAAGTATGGTGACATCACCGCACGATTGGCCTAGTTTTCAACCGGAACTACGCGAATTAGCAGTACTCAGGGAATCATTCCCCGAATTCGACCTTATCTACCGGCAACGGGAGAATAATAAGATAGCGGATTTGCTTGTGAGGACTGCGCACGTACACGAAATACTATTTTTTCGTTTATAGGCACTTCTGTTCCTTATTGGTTTCATGATACAGGCAATGTATTTATTTAATCGATAATGAAGTGCGTTTGTGACAAAAAAAAAACAAAAAAAAAAATATTTTTGGACACTTTGGAGATTGGACAGCTTCGGAGCATCAGAAGTTTGTCATTAGATGGAGGACTTTCCACCATCATATCATCCCCAAATTTGGAAATAAGGTAGCCATAGATGTTAGCTTTCATCTCGAAGTGGTTTGAAGTCAATCCGATGGCTGGATCAAGAGTTATGCTCAAATTACTAAAGACCGGTGCGTCTGGCAACAAAATGGAGCATGCAAAGAAATTGGCCTTGAATCGACCCACCCCAATCAATCCATCCAGGTTGATCGAGTGATCGATTCAGTTGGAGTAGAAGCATCGGGAATGGTTGAATCGACCACCCGTTCGATCCAATGCAAATTGGATTGATCGATTGAAGACGTCAATCGATCGAACCACACCTTGGTTTGATCGATCGAAGCCACGAGAAAAATGGAAAGTTTCCATTCTTTGGAGATTTTGCCATTAATCTACCAAATTCACCCTAGCCGACCCCTTCACCTATATAAAACACCATAGAGCCACGAAATTCATCATTACCATTAGAGGAGCCACCATTCAAAGTTTCATTGTTTTTCTAAGTTTTTGGTTTGAGATTTTGCTACTTTGTTGCTTTGGGAGAAGTTTTCATCCTTTTTCATCACCAAGAATTGTTTTCTAAACCCCATTCCCTTTCAATAATAATATGCTATTCTCTGTTGTTATTGTTGTTTGTTTGATGAGTAGCGAGTAGTCGCTTGTTGGGATTAAGGGTCTCTAAACGGGATTCATCATGGTTTGGTAGATAGGTTTAGATTCTAGAGTGGCGCTTACATCGAGTAGAAGTAGATCCTGTCCTTAATGCATATTGCTAATTTGATCATCTAGTGATTGATGTAAGGAAGTCATATTTGAACACCACAAGATGATTGTTTGGAAATGGAATTGATAGGTTATATCCTTTGAGCGTGAAAACTAACTGTAAGCATTTTTATTGAGATATCAAAACTTGTTCATTCAACTCTGTATCGTTTTGCCTTTGTTGCATTTAACAAATGTAATTTAGGGTGTTAAATATAAGTCGGTTTTCAACCAGGACTAAATGGAATCACCGAATTTGATGATGTTTCGACTCTAGGATGAAAATACTTGTGTTTACCTCTAGTTTGCTAAGTTTGAATAATCTAAACTATGACCCCTAAGGATTCCCGGATATCCCAACGTTTTAATTCATAAGTTTTACATTATTATCATTTCTGTCACTTTACTTTCATTTGCACCAAAACCAATAATCATATATCGACTTAGCTTTCGTTTCATTTTTGAGAACCATTGTGCACTCGATACCTAAAATACTGCGATTGATTGATGGGCACTTGCAGCTTTCACATTGTCTTTGTTTTTAGGAAAACTTTTATACACACATTAATTTTTGGCGCCGTTGCCGGGGGAGTCTTTGCAGTGGCGTTAGTTTTCAATTTGAAGTTTTAGTCTAAGTCATTTACTTATTTTGAGACGCAGAAGGCGATGTATGCTGAGATCAACGCTAAGATAGACAGGATGCAGTCGGATCTGTACAAGAAGATTGATGATGTGACTTCTCAAGTCAGAAGAGTGGATGCGCAGTTGCAGTCCATTGAGGAGAGAGTGAAGAACAATGAGAGGAAGATTGGAGACGGAATAAGACACATGTACAAGATGCAGAGGAGTTCGAACCAAGAGTTTGACCACCTCCAAGCTAAGCTCGAGTCGCAGGATGCTACTATCACTCACCTAACAGGACGGGTTCATGTCATCGAATCTGGGGTTGATAGGAAGAATTAGGAATTTCAGCGTCTCGATTCTAAAGTGGATTACTTCCACTACGAGAATCAGGAGAATCTGAACACGCTGGTCAAGAAGATCAACGAAATCGTGATTTGTGAAGACAAGCTTGAGGAGCAAGCTACTGTTGTTTTTGTAGTTGGTGCTGATGTTGATGGAGAGAGCATTGAGCTTCTTCTCAAAGAAGTGAGTGGTAAGGACATGACTGAGCTGATTGCAGCCGGTAGAGAGAAGTTGGCGTCTGTGCCATCTGGTGGTGGTGTGGCTGTTTCAGCCTCTCCATCAAGCGGTGCTGGTGGTGCTGCCTCTGCTCCTGCAGCTGAAGAGAAGAAAGAAGCCAAGAAGGAAGAGAAAGAAGAGTCTGATGATGTAAGGGTTTTCTCTTCTTAGCATTCGGTTTCCTTCTTACTCTTTTGTTATGATCTCAAATTATCTCTCGATTTTGCATCATGGTACTGGTTTGTCTCTGACTCTGCTGGTTATGTCCCTCAACTTTGATGCAGGACATGGGATTCAGTCTCTTCGAGTAAGATCTTTCCGCCACAGGAATGAGTCGAGATATGACTGTATGCACTTTTGTTCTCTTGTAGTTCGTTGTTATCAAAAGATTCTTGGATCACATATTTCACTCCTTAGATATGAAATCAAGAAGAATATTTCTATCTTATGGGGGTTGTTTTCTCATTTTGGTATTTTCTTCGGATGATTTACATGATGCTTCTGTGTTTCTCTATGACTTGGTAAACAAATCTGTTATGAGCCTGTCGTTTACGTAGCTCCTTATTATATAATCAAACTAATTGAAATGTCTAAGAAAGGCTCTATTTGATACATACTGAGGTATTGTGTTTTAAAGATTAATCGACTGTTTTAAAGAAGTTATTAAGAAATGACAAGTAAAAAGATCGAGACCCAAGTGAATTTGAGATAGTGTTTAACCTATGAATGTGTCGAGACTAACATCGTATTTCTATTTATATTAGGTAGTCCGTAACAAACAGATGGGACTATAGAGTCGTATGAACTCAAGTCCATGAAACTTGATAAATTAGAAGAAAGTAGATCACGATTACAAGAAAATGAAGCAGAGTTGAAGTCTTCTTCACTAAGTACGTCCATAAAGTTGTTTAACAAAATTAAAAATAATGTTAAATAGTATCAAGAAAATGATGATGCCACAAACTCATGAGCTCAGGCACAACAAACACATCCCACAGTTCGATCCATCTAAGACAAACCACCAAGTTCAGATTCATCGCAAGACCAGACTTATCAGCTCAGATTATATGCTTTTCACCTTCTCAGCATATATCGGATTCTATCGCAAGGCCGAACCGTGGGATTTTTTCAACCATCTTTGACACAGCAAACAGCAAAGATGCTAAGATTTAGGAACAGTGACATTAAGAATCTTAACGTCTTGGTAAGGCCTATCGTTCTTGTCTGTCTTCACTTTCTCTATACCCTGTTCATTCGGTTTTATGGTTAGACACAAAGTCGCACTAAGCCACCAAACCAAAACATTCTTTTTGTTTTCTTTTTTTTCATACCTGTACAACGTCCATTCCCTTCACAACTCTTCCAAAAACAGTATGCTTGTTGTCTAGCCACGGTGTAGCCACCGTTGTGATAAAGAACTGCGACCCATTTGTGTTTTGACCAGCGTTTGCCATAGACACTGTGAATGGCCTGTCATGCCGTAGACTGCAGGCAAAGAAGAACAACAACATATCACAAGCTGATTTTACATTCAATTCGTTTTTAAAGGACGGTTAAACACAAAGCAGGCATGGCGCAGTAATAAATATTTACCTTTTGTGAAACTCGTCCTCAAACTCTCTGCCCCAAATTGACTGTCCTCCAGTACCATCCCCAAGAGGATCTCCAGTCTGTATCATGAATCCTCTGATTACACGGTGGAAAAGGTGGTTGTCGTAATAGCCATTTCGACAGTGTGTTGTGAAGTTCTCCACAGTTTTGGGACATTCTTCTGGGTAAAGCTTTATGTGCATATCACCCATCGTAGTATGCATGATCTGGATAAAGTGAAAAAAAAGGAGTTAAGAGAGCTATTGTATTAAGGATCGAAATCACAGACTACGTAATGATTAGTAAATTAGTTGCAAACGCGGTGGGTTATGAATAACATACCACGTTCTCTGGAAGAGATGTGGTGGCTGAGTTTCCAATATCTGAGGCAGCCATAAGTTCATCAGCAGCAGGCTTCTCGTTGAACACATCCCTCCCTTGGCTTGCGTCTTCTGGTTCTTCTGGCTCTCTCCGACTGCAGAAACCAATTGTTGATAGTAAAATCCATAAGTAATTCGTCAATATCGAGGTAAGATGAAAGCATTTCAGAGACGGGAGAAGAGATCTCTAGGGATATCTAGAGAAAAGATAAAGAGGATGTCTTTCGACAAAGTAGAATATAAAGATGCAAAAACTAATTTTTCTGACTCACAACATAAACATGAGTCATTTTAGCACGATATGAGTGAAGTACCTGAACATATAGATCCTGTGTTTCTTGAAGGCGCAGCATAAGATAGTCGGATCAGTTAAAGGCTCCTTGCTTTCATTTACATTTGCTGCAGCTGCCGGAATCTTTCTAACTTTCTTGCCTCCTTGATCACCTTGATATAAAGCAACTCTCAGATACCTTTCATTACTCTCCACCTTTCCAAGGATCCTTGCAACTGTGTTGGTGTGTAAATTTATTATCTAGGCAACAAAAGGGTAGACATGGAAATCAGTCAGTTGCTTATTGTGATTCCATTTAATATGCATTGAAGAGTTCTGATATGATCAAACTATAGAAACTGATACGTTTTTATATAATGATCTGCTGTAAATACAAAGAGATTAAGGATTTTGATAATGAAGCTCCTCCCACTCCCCCCTTAGACACCCAAAATTTTGATAAAATCTCAATCTCCTTTCCCTTTCGCTCTGCATGCACTATATCGGAAGAGACCCTATCCACTTTAACATATGGTTGCAAAAAAGAAACCACCTTAAATCTTGGTTACTTAAGTGAAGACTAGCCAGTAGTGAAAGGCTTTAGTTTTATGCTCGTTGATTGTATCATGTTCACGTGAGACAGGATACTTATCATGTCTCGATTGATATGCAAGTTTATGGTCATTAAAATTTATACGACTGGAATTCTTACTTTTATTCCAAGAAGAGTGGCATATATAAGGAAATTAGAGCTTTCATCGAAAACTGCATTGGGCTGCGGAGCACTCTCGGTTTTTTCAAGTTCCTTCTCAACTGCCATTCTTCTACCAAAGTCAATTGCTTCAAGCCTGTACAAAGGAGCATCGCTCCTCTGCAGATCTTGGGCCACCTAATAATTTCAGTGGAATAGATGATTAACCAAGAGTAATGTGAAAACAACATGCAAGGAAAAGAAAATATAATTTGTAAACTTACCTCAAGTGATTCATCATATACCCGCCTAAGTTTACCAGTTCTAAACCAGAACACTCGAATCCTACGATCAGGAGATGTAACAGAAAACTGTCTACCATCTGGACTCACCTGAAAAGAATTTCACTAAATTTAGCGACCAAAACTTGCACTATGATTTTCACAGGACATATCAATTGCTAATACCTGCATCCTAAGCATAAACATCATAAGGAAAATAGCCAAAACAAAGATACTAAATGCCACATAAGTACCTCAATGGCAGAGATTGTTGTTTTGCACTTTACAATCTCAAATAGATTTGTATCACTCTTCAGTTTAAAGTTTACCCTACAACACCAAGCAAAGAGTCAACCTGGGAAGCATAAATCGAAGCATTCAATGATGTCCATCAACCAAACTCAAATTCTCAGGATGGTCAAATCAAAACACATTGACAAGGTTTGGCAGCTAAAGTGTTTCTCCTACAGGCTTCTCCTAGTGCCATTATCATCAATATGAAATCTAACTATACTAAACACACAGAAAACGGGTATACTGTTCTGTTTAAGAAAAGGCCAAAATATTTATTTGGGATACAGTCTAGCTGTTAAGATATGTTATATAAGTTATTATCCTACAAGGGGCTACAACTTATAGAAAAACAAACAACAATACCGAAATGGAAAGTATAAAAAGGGTTTTGAATAAGAAATGAGAGAAGGACATACTCATCCTCAGGAAACTGCAGCGTAGTTGGACTCCAGTACTCAATGATTCCTTTTGTATCACCCGAGATCATTGTGTCGTAAACGGGATTGTACTTCATGACCTTAATAGGACTCATATGTATCTGGACATATTTTATGAGGAAGACAAAGATGACAAGAACTGTTTAGCTCTGAAAAAAATGAAGAGTCAGGAAATAGCAACAAAAGAAAAACAGATTGAAACAAACCTCTCTTGAAGCAATGGGTTCGTTGGAACCAGAACGGGGATCATAAATGTGCACAAACGATGAGTTTCGGTCACTAACAGCAAGTTTAGCTTTGACATCACCTTGTTTGTAGACCCACTCAACAGCACCAGGAATATATGGCAAACGGATCATGGCCATCATGTCGTAGTTGACAACATCATATATTTTAACAGCATGATCATTTGAGATTGTACAGCAAAGCAAACCATCAATGCTAACCTGCATTGCTGAAACGAGTCATGGTTGATAACAGAACTAGAAACAAACACAAAATTGTGCAAAACCCCATATTAGAAGTCTAAGTATAATTTCCCCCAAAAGCAACTCTCTTCATGCAAAAAAAAATACAAAAAAAGCTAATCTTTCAAAAAATTAAGCATATGCATGGACTTCAAAGTTTCATTTGAGGTGACAGTATCTTGGACCGAAAAAAAGAATTCACATTAGAAAATCACTGGCGATACTCACCGCTAGACCTTCAATTGGACCGAGATGGGAGCGGAAATGCTTAGCAAACTCGATACCAACACCCTTTTTCTTCCAAAATTTCAAGTGACCTAGATTATGAAAAAAAAAATATATTGTAAAGCGAATTGATGGATACATAAATTTCACGATAATCCAATAGTGTCTGAGACAAAAAAGACTATAACAGATGTTATTTTATGATATGACCTTACAAAACCAGAACGAAATTAGAAATAAGATAAATATCACAAACATCTGAAACATTACCATCCATGCTTCCACTTATAAAGAAATCAGCTGCTGAAACAGCAACATGTGTAACTACATCCCGATGCATGTAACTTTTCTCATACCTGTGGAAAGAACAAGATAGAAGAGTTTACTAGCTGCAAGCACTTTTCAAGACCAGTTAAGGGATGACGAGATAACAAATCCCATGGAATACAAAAATCCAGAACCATATCCCTAATGCCGACTAATACGCACAGGCCGAGCAATTCAATGATAAATACCAATGCATTAACAAATTGTCGAGTTTGCTAAGACATACACATACACAAGAATTGTCCCAAAAAAAACAATCAGACACATAAGGCCACCCCAAATTGTCGCTAATTCGAGATTCTCACAGCAGTGTGTACTCGTTTACAAGCTTACGGGCATTCATCGAGAAATGGTACCAATTCTACGAAGATTTCGCAAAAAAAAAACTAAATCAAGAGCACACTAAAACCCTAAACCCAGAAACTGACTCAATAGGATGATGACGAGCAAAGAAAGTTCCAAGCACAAGACATACTTACATATTAGCACAAGGAAGCGAATCGAGGTAAGCTTGCTCGAACTGAAGCGGACGCTTGCGTTTACCACGTGGAGCAGGTCCAGGTCCGACCATCGGCTCTTCCTCGTCTACTTCAGGCGCCGCCACCACCGCCACGGCCAGTTCTTTAGTCGGGCTCGCGCTTCCATCCTGGGATTCTTCCTCCATTGATTCTCTACTCTCCTCCTCAACTCAAAACCCCTCTGTGAAAGCTTCGGTTGCTACAACTTCGAATTTCAGAGAGAGTGAAAGAAGAGAGAAGGGGTAGTAGATTCATGAACAAAATATATCCATTGGGCCTGCTTTAAGCCAAAATAGAAATTTAAGAGCCTAACCCATTGGATATTTCAAGAATTTTGACCTCATGGGATCCAAATTCAACTCCATTACAGTTTCTTCGGGCTTTCAGACTCTAGGCATCTGAGAAAATACATGTTCAATGTTTGAGACAGTGCATCCGCATACCCAAACTCAAAAAAATTCAAATTCTCATACCCAAACTTATAAAATTAGTCTCACACATACATATCGTGTGACGGTGTTAGTTTATCCGTTAACTGTGCTGACTAGGATGCTTAGTCATCTTAAACGGGATTACTGTACTGACTGAGATGAGGGTAAGTTAGGATGACATCGTGTTGTGAATGAAAGGGGGAAAAAGCCAAAAATGTGGTCGTTTTGCTCACAAAACAAAAAGAGACACAAGAAACAATCAGAACAAAACTTTCATTGATGGAATCAACAAGATTCTAATTGCAATTTAGATCAAAACCTCGTCTTCTTTGTTGAGAAAGATCTCTTTAATGCTACAAACTTCTTTAGAGACAACAACAAATTCTTCAATCGCATCACTTAAGGCCTCAGCTTCGTCATAAGTACAATTGCTAACAGTCTGATTATTATCTCCTCTTCTACTACTATTAGCTTTACTCTCTTTACCATCAACTGCCGTAGCTCCGCCGTCACCAACTCTTGTTCCAGTGGTTCCACGATGGAGATTAGAATCTTTGTCTTCGTCGTCTCTGGAAACAGAAAGCTCGAGGTGGTCGCAACCGATGTAGTGACTGACTCTACAAGAGAACAAAAGCTCGGCGATTTTGTCTCTCCTCGATTTGAATTTCGTTGGGCAATCTGTAGCAGCCACCATGATCGCATGATCGATGATCCTGAATATATCGGAATCTCCTCGCCGGAAATACTCTCTCCACTTATCTAACGAAGCTGATTCCGTCATCTTCAAAAAGGGGGAAACTTTAATCGATTTCGAATCCGATTTTCGTCGATCAGAACAAAATCGAATTATTTTCTGGTGAATCTCGAGATAAAAGAAAGATTTTTCCTCACGGAATTAAGATAATTCGAAAAAGAAAATCCCAATTTTTCCAGAAATGGAAGAAGAACAATATTTAGATCCTTTCGATTAAATCCCAAAAGAGAAGATTAGAGAAGTACTCAATCTACCATTTTTCGTAAAGAAATGATCAAGCGAAAAAGATTTGTTGATCAAAAGAATCTATAAAGGATAACCACAAAATCTGTAAAAATTTATTCTTTTATCCCTTTAAAAAAAATATCTTTTCCGAATCTGACAAAATTTTCCCGAAAAATCCCAAAACACGAAAGATTTTTTAATGTAATATGACTCATAACCCGTTTAAGATGACTAAGCATCCTAGTCAGCACAGTTAACAGATAAACTAACACCGTCACACAATATGTATGTGTGAGGCTAATTTTATAAGTTTGGGTATGAGAATTTGAATTTTTTTTTAGTTTGGGTATGCGGATGCAATGTCTCAAACATTAGGCAGGTATTTTCTCAGGTGCCTAGAGTTCGGACACGAATAAGCCAAAAGTCCAGTTTTCTAATCTTTTTCTTTTCTTTTTCAATCACACTAGAAGAAAAGAATTACAAACTATAAATCATGAAATCTAATTCTAAAACAATGGAAAAAACAATATGCCTTCGAAAGAGAACTTATGAAATCTAATTCTTAAAAATAGGATATGCATTAAGTCTTCGAAAGAGAAAATATATTGGGAGATTGACGAGATTGACCGGGATCAAACGGTCGAGATCATGAAGATAAAGAAAGAAAAAATAATAAAGAAGAAGAAATCGAAAGAAGAATTTTTTTTTTCTTAAGAAAAAGGAGATGACAAAACTAAACTAGGATATTGACAAATATCAACAATCTTCTAGATTTTTTTCTTTATCTTCATGATCTCGACCGTTCGATCTCGGTCTATCTCGTCAATCTTCCAATAAAACAAAACTTCTAAAACTATTTCAGAGCAAATCAAACTCAAAAGGGTTGAAAAAATCGGACAATTCATGATGTGTTAACTTAATCAGTTCCACACACTCTATCTCAAAGTCATTAATTATAGTCTTGGATTTTAAAAGTCGAGAGAATCATTAAATTTGTAGAGAGTTTTGTGTGATCAAAAAGTTTAGTTATGAAAACTTCAAGAATCCAAAGGATATTCTAGTATTCTGAAAGTTGTGTTTAATGTGTAAAACTGTAAAGAATATGTGTTTCAATAACATTGGATTTTAATAGAATTCAAGAATCAATTATAACAAACTTTTCGAATAACAAGAGATTTTAAATAGAATTTAAAAGTCACAAACCTATAACACTAGATTTTACAAAAAAATATAAGAATCCACAAACCAATAACAACGAAATCTGAACATTTAAAAATCCATCTCCCATTAAGCCCCCTAAATATTACATTGTTTCTATTTAATCAAGTTTAATTTTTAGTCACCAAAAAGTCTTTGAATCTATATTTTAAATATGAAATATTTAACTGACCAAGACATGCGACATAATAATTTGTACGGTACGCCACCCTTTAACTTTCATGATACATGTTAAACAAAAAAAACTGACAAATTTCATTTTTTTAGATAGTGTATACAGATCTCACGTTGAAACTTGAACTAAGATAGAATTTCTTTCTAAATAAGTTATAAAACATGTGCTTTGAGAAATTTTATGATATAAAATGTGAAATTTAAGGTGGTGGAAGTTACTTTTAGCTTTCCTCTCTGGCAATTGAAAATGCGATTTAGGGTTTTCCTTTCCCCTTTGCAATCGGCAGTTAGACCTCACGCCGCCGTTGAGAATTCTCTGTTTTACTCCCTCCTCTTCTTTTCTCCCGACAGTCGGCCTCACGTTGGCCGGCAGGAAAAGCTATGATGACAAAAAAGAAGCGCTTGAAGCCTCTAGTGCCACCGCCTCCAAAAATCTCTAGGTCAACCATCGCATCCGCCACTGGGAAGCTTTTGGAGAAAGCTCTTCATCCTCGTACTACACATGTCTCTCTTAGCAAGGGTTCTTCTTCTGTCCTCCGGTGATAAAATTGAAGATTTCAGGATCTCTGGCATCGGAAGTTGTTCCAAATCTAAAGGTTCCAGTCAAAAATCTTCCAGCATTGGGTATTGCGCCTCCACCGGTTGCAACCCTTATCTCCTCTAAGGGTGCAAATCCTACTTATGTCGCCTCTATTTCCGCCCATAAGATTATTCTGGTAGACTCCGATTCTCCCTCAGGTCTAGTGACAATGCTCCAAACCCAATCAACTCTCCTCTGTAGCAAAATGGTCAACTCTCATCGGGGATTCCTCAAAGCTCGAGGGCATAGGAACTTCCAAGAAGCATTTGTGGTGTGCTACTTATTCTCATTCCGGACGAGAATATGGAAGCGGTTTAAGCTTGAGTTCAAGGATTATATATTCGCCCAGTTTCCAGCCATCCTCCATATATGGGAAGGGTAATTAGAGTGATTAACGCCATCTAGGCTCGCACAAGTCCGAGGATATTTTTGCATAGCATTAGGCCATGCACATATTTGCTCTGAGTAATCAACCCAAAAATTATAGCGATTATCCTAAGCTGAAACCTTTGGAACATTGTAGGGCACCAAATGTTTGTTGCTTCGTGGTTTCTTGAGGTAAAACCAGAGAAATCACCTCTCACGAATGCTCAAGTAACAGTTGAATTTCGTGGGAATTCCGTATCTACTTTTCAATAAGGAGAGTTTCAATATAATTGCAACGGGTGTTGGTGAATCTAAAGCTTTATCTCCGAAAATAGAGAGGAAAGAGACTTTCGAGGTTCAAAAGATACTTGTGGAAGTGAATCCGCTGGCAGAACACCATACGAAGCTTATTTTCGGTTAAAAAAACGGTAAGGAATTTAAAGTGAGTATGTTTTACCCTTGGCTTCCGCCAAAGTGTGAGGACTGTCAGGAGTTTGGTCGCGCAAACTCCCATTGCCCGAAAAAAACTCCACCTTCTAAGTCAGGTAGGAGGAGGAATTCAATGTCCAAAAGCCACTACTCGAGGAAGATTAGATTGAGGTGTAGGTCTAGGACTGGCCGGTCAAGAACTTGAGAGCTAAGTATATCTGAATTGGTTCTCCAGCAAATCTGGTGTAAAGTTGGGAGTAGATAAAGGAACGTCTGAAGATGTTGGTAATAGTGGCTTTTGTGTTGCTGGAAATCCAAATCGGCATAGGAATGTATCCATAAAAGGTGTTCCTCCAATACCCGTAGAAAATCAGTCTTTGGTGCAAGGCTTGGAAAACTCGTTCTTCTTGGTTTCTAGTAATAAGAGTGGCATCAAGGCCACAAATTCACAATAACTACCCATATAATGTTTTTTATTGGAACGTGCGAGGGCTTAACAGCAAGACAAGATAAGATATGACTAAGGCTTGGATAATTATTAAGAAGTCTATTTTTGGAGTGTTTTTGGAAATGCACATACAACCCGTTGATTCAAGGATAATAAAGAGAGCGATTCCCGGTGGAAAAATTATGCATCTCATACCATAGGTAGGATCGTAGTAGTGTGGGATCCAAGAGTGACAGTGGTGGTTTATAAGGAGACGAACATCTTATCACATGTGGAATCTTTCTTCAGGCTGAGAATGCTAATCTTATTGTATCGTTTGCATACATGTTCAACTTGGTCGAGTAGAGAATGGATTAATGGACAGAGTTGAAGCTTTTTAAGTTATACTACTCTTATTTCTCGGCATCCTTGGAAAGTTGTAGGAGACTTCAACAAGATTTTGAGGATTTCTCACCACTTAGGTTATCTTACAGAAGAAATTGATACCTCAGAAATGGCGGATTTCAACTTGGCACTCCATGATGCAAATCTATTTGAAGCTCCCGCTGAGGGACTAGTCTATTCGTGGTAGAACAATCAAGATGATAGTCCATCGTGAAGAGGATTGATCATACTCTTGTGAACGAAGTTTGGGCAGTGAATCCAGATGCTTTCTTAGAGGTGTTTGAGCCACAATTTTGTGTGTAAACCTTTCAAGGTTTTCCAACATATTATTGATCATCCTCAGTACTCAATTTTGGTGGGAAATGCTTTGAATACAATTTTGATCTTGGGCTCAAACCAGTTCAAACTCATGAGATCTTTGAAATTGCTTAAACTAGTTATGTGTTGTCTTAACAAAACTCATTTCAATGGGATTAGCCAAAAGGTGAAAGAGCAAGCTCATATTGTCTCGGATTTGTAAAAAGTTCTTCTAACTACCCTTTCTCAAGCAGTTGCACGTGAAAAGGATCAAGTTAGGAAGAAATGAAACATGTTATACAAAGCATATGAGAAGGTCTTCAAGCAGAAATCTCACGTCAAATGGCTTCATCTTGGAGATAAGAATATTGCTTTCTTCCACAAAACTGTAACTTAGATATTTACAAAAAACCATATCTACTTTCTCATAGATCATAATGATTTGAAGATAGTTTCTACTCCGGGTATGAAGGAGCATGCCACAACTTATTTTCAGTCCATATTTGTGCCTCGATCTCCTTAGTCAACACAATTTCTCGAGGAGTTTTGCATTTTCGGTGCTATGTATCTTAGGTTGAAGATTTACATAAGCCAGTGACTGAGGAGGAGATTACCAAAACTATTTATGTTATGCCTCTTGATAAATGTCCAGGTCAATATGGGTATTCTGTGGAGTTTTCTAGAACACCTTGGAGCGCAGTTGGTTCTGACGTGTCTGTGATTCAAGAATTTTTCAGAATTGGGTGTTTGTTGAAGGATTTAAATAATACTCTCTTGGCTTTAATACCAAAAAGACCATAAGCTTGTAAGCTAGGAGACTATCAGCCTATAAGTTGTAGTAATTTGGAGTTAAAGGTTATTTCGGAGATCATTGCTAACAGCCTGAAGCCTCTCCTATCTTAGTGTATTTCTCCAAACCAGTCACCTTTTCAAAAAGGTCGTAGCCTTGGAGAAAATGTATTGCTGGCGGTGGAGCTAATCCGCAAGTATGAAAAAGCAAACTACCCAAATGCAGCAATGCTTAAGGTGGATATTCAAAAGGCATTTGATTATGTGTGCTGAGATTTTGTTGGCAAGCTTCGTGTAGCTCAAAATTTCCACCATTGTTCAGACAATTGATCATGCAGAGTATTTTTATAGTCAGGTTCTTAGTGGTGATAAATGGGGGAGTTGGCTGGTTTTTTTTAAGGAAAGAAAGGTCTTTAACAAAGAGACCCTTTGTCTCCATATCTCTTCATCATGGTCATGGAAGCTCTCTCTTGCATTTTGGATTTTGCAGTTGATCATAACAAATTTCAACTACATAATATGCGTCAAAGCCCAAAGCTAACACACTTGCTGTTTGTCGATGATCTCTTGGTTTTCTCGGATGGGTATGTAGCTTCTCTTCTTGGTATTTATGAGGTCTTGTAGACTTTCAAATCCCTGTCAAGGTTGGACATGAATCCGAATAAATCTGAGTCTTATTTTAGTGGATATGAAGTTGAAACTACAGAGACTCTCAATGATCATTGGGGCATACGAATGGGCTCCTTTCCAACCAGCTATTTGGGCCTACTTTTGAATTCCAAGCGGTTATCTATTTCTCCACTACAACCTTTTCTGAAAAAGATCACAAGTAAGGTTCATACTTGTAACCGCTTCTCTCCAGTTTCAGTTCAACCGATCTACAAAATTTTCTGAAAAATATCACAAGTAAGATTTGTTGCAAACTAGGACTCGATACTTAGATGTCAAAATGACGGGATCAAGTGTTACAATCTTGGTGAACGTCAACAAAAAGCAGAACTAGTAGATATTTTGTGATATCACTTTGCCTCAATTATTAACACTATTTTTTATAAAGAATTAGACTGACTTTTAGTGAATTTAAAAAAAAACTAGATACATAGAAAAAAACTGAAATTTAATGTAAAAGTTTGCTAAAAAAATAGTCCATATATTTTATAAAAAGTGTCATTTTGACATTTTTACGTATATTAATAATTTTAAAGTATAAATATGCTTATATTTAATATACTTTTGATTAAATTGCAATTATTTGAATTCAAAGTTTATTAATTTTAAACAAGAGGTATAAGAGAAATTTTATGTGAAAATTTAAATTATTTGAATTAAAATTATATTAAGTTTAAATAAGAGGTAAAACAGGAATTGTATGTGAAAATTTAAATTAAAAACGTAGAACTATATTCTTTTAAAATAAAAAAATAATTTTAAAATGACATTTTTTATAAAAAGTAGGGAATATTTTTTTTTTTACTGCAAAAATGTGTTTGAATTACTACAAACAAAATAAGCTTCGTCAGAGGCGCCTCTCCGGCGTCTGACGCTCTTCGCCGGCATCGCAAGAAGCTCCTTCTCTCCCAGATTTCAATTTATGTTCTTCATTGTCTGTGTTGGAGTTTGATTTGGGATTTTTCATTTTCTTTTGTCGATGGTTCAAGGAGCTGGTTAGGGTTCTCAGCGACGTCTAGTTGAGGTCTCGCGGTTGTTCGGAGCGGCGTCATTTTTGAAGCTTCAAGGCGAATCAACCCAATGTGAAACTTCTTCTCATTCCTGGTTGCTAGAGCAAGGCGACTGAGTTTCAGAAGTCTTGCTCGGGTGGATTTGTGTGGTGGTTCAAAGCAGCGATATCTTTATTGGCTTGTTGAGATTTGATCTTGTGGCGGTTAGGAGTGGTGCATGTACGCGAGTCGACGGTGGGGTATTTCGGAGTGGCTACTTCTCCTCATCTCTGTTTCGTTAGAGGACGGCGGGAAAAAACAAGGTTTTGTAAGGCTGCTCCTAGCGATTATCATCATCTACTGATACAGCAAAAATGTGAATCACCAAAACATCCGATAACAGAGAATTAATATTCTTAAAACACTAATTCTCACCTCACTTGCAGAGAATTCCAAGTTACAGAAGGAGCACGATGATGAACGATATTGAGAGAGATAGAGAGATTGTGTAAAATATTTACAATCCCCATATAACAACATTCCTCTCGAATACGACAAGGACAATGTTTTAAAATATATTTTAAAAAGATCTCCTGGCTCTGACGTGGCTTCTCCTTTCCCGTATCATTACCCTTTTCCTATATCAAATCTCCCATATTTGAAAAACTTTGATCTCAAGGTTTAAAGGAAGAAAACCTCTTCATCAGCTTAAAAAGAAACTCCCAAGTGGCTTCTTCAGATGATTGATTGTCCCACTTAACTAACACCATTGTAACAGTCATGTCCTGCCGATTAATCATCTTCCTCTCCAAAATGCTCTCAGACTCCTTCACCAAAACATCATGAACTATAGAAGGAAGGTGAGTGGAATTGTGGACATTACCATCTCAGAGCTTTAACTAAGAAACATGAAATACCAGATGAATTTAAGAGGTTGCCGGTAGCTTGAGCTTGTAAGCAACATGTCCACACTTGTCAATAACCTTGTAAGGGCCAAAGTACTTTGGAGACAGCTTGTGGTTGGACTTGAGAACAACAGAGTGTTGTCGATAAGGCTGCAACTTGACATAAACGTAATATCCTATCTCTAGGTTGCGATCGGTGCAATGCTGATCTGCAAATAGCTGCATTCGATGTTGAGCTCGTAAGAGATGGAACTTCAGAATCAAAATCATGTTCTCCCTTTCATACAACATTTGGCTACCACTGCCACTTTGGATTCACCTGGTAAGTAGGGTAGATGCAGGGGAGGGGTCTGACCATACATAACTTCAAAATGTGTCATTTGGATAGAAGTGTGAAAGTTGGTATTGTACCAAAACTCTGCGAGAGGTAACCATTTACTCCAAAGATACGGCATGTCACTGCACATACATCTGAGGTAAGTCTCTAAGCATATGTTCACCACTTCCGTTTGTCCATCACTTTGTAGATGATAAGCGCTTGAGAAATTCAGAGCCACACCCTGCAAACTGAAAAGTTCCTTCCAAAAATCACTGAGGAACACTGCATCCCTATCACTGACAATTGACTGTGGTAACCCATGTAACTTGAACACATTATCCAAGAAGGCCTGAGCAACACAAACTGCAGTATACGGATGGGATAAAGCAATGAAGTGTGCTGCTTTACTCAGCCTGTCTACTACCACAAAGATGACAGATTTACCAAAAGAGATGAAGGAAAGCCATCAATGAAATACATAGAGATGCCAGTCCAGGTAGTATCAGGTATCGGGAGAGGCTGGATCAAGCCTGGAGAGGCTGCATTCTCGTATTTACAATGTTGACAAGTCCTGCAGCTTCGGATATATGACTTAATGTCCTTAGACATGCCTTTCTAGTAGAATAAACCTTTCACTCTTTGATGAGTAGCATCACGGCCTGAATGACCCCCACTTCCTGAACAATGTAACCACTCCAATATCGTGTGCCTGAGTGACAAATCCTGAGGAATGATGATCTTACTCTTCATGCGTAGTATATTCTGAGAGCAAGAGTAGTGTTTCTTAGCCAAAGGATTCTTCTTCAACGCTTCTATCACCTCTTTAACTGCCACATCAGTGTCATAACACGCCTAAATCTTTTGTAGTAGATCACAGTCAAGTATTGTCATTGCCATGTGTAGCACTTCTGATCCTTCCACTCTAGACAGTGCATCCGCCACTAAATTATCTTTCTCCTGTCTGTACCGAATCTCATCGTCAAATTCCAGCAGTTTAGGGAGCCATTGTTGTTGGATAGGTGTATTCAACCTCTGTTCCAGTAAGTATTTCAGGCTCTTTTGGTCAGTTTTGATCACAAAGTGCCCTGTGAGCATATAATGTCGCCATTTCTGGACAGCAAAGACCACAGCTAATAGCTCATTTTTCATAGATTGAGGGGTTTAGTTGCTTGCCCTTCAAGTGCCTACTGAGGTAAGCTAGAGGATGCCCCTCCTGCATTAAAACGGCACATATACCTTGTCCACAAGCATCAGTTTCAACCACAAAAGGTTTATCAAACATAGGTAGAGCCAATACCAGAGCTGCACACAGCGCTTGTTTCAAGTTGTCAAAGGCAGTTTGTGCTTCTGCAGACCACGTAAATGAGTCTTTCTTAGTGAGAGCTGTTAGGGGTCTTGCTATAGTACCGAAGTGTCTGACAAATCTTCTGTAGTAACCAGCTAGCCCCAAAAAACCACGGAGTTGCTTGAGTGAGGTTGGAACAGGCCATTCTGCAACTGCTTTAACCTTGTTAGGAGCAGTAGAGATATCCATTGCTTCAATGTAATGCCCTAAATACTGCACCTTATTCATAGCAAAACTACATTTACTCTGCTTAGCAAACAAGCATTGCTGCCTCATCAGTTCAAATACCTTCCTCAAGTGCTCCACATGCAGATCAATGTTAGTGTTATACACTAATATGTCATCAAAGAAAATGAGAACAAACTTTCTCAACAGAGGCTTGAAAATTGAATTCATCAGACCTTGGAAAGTTGCAGGTGCCTTAGTAAGGCCAAATGGCATAACAAGATACTCATAGTATCCACTGTGAGTTTTAAAGGTTGTCTTGTGAATGTCAGGTTTAGCCATCCTTACTTGATGATATCCTGCCCGTAGGTCAATCTTAGAATAGACAATGGATCCTCCAAGCTCATCCATGAGATCCTCAATCAGTGGAATAGGGAATCTGTCATTCACTTTCATGCTATTCAACCCTCGGTGGTCTACACAAAGTCTCCAAGATCCATCCTTCTTCTTTACCAAAACCACTAGAGAAGCAAAAGAACTGGAACTATCTTGAATGGTACACGCAGTCAACAGCTCTTGCACAATCTTATCAATTTTATTCTTCTAGTGGATTGCATAACGATAAGGGCGTTGGTTCACTGGGTTGGAACCTTCCAACAGAGGAATCTTGTGATCATGATGTGGTCTAGATGGAGGTAACGAGGTTGACTCAGCAAACACATCCCTAAATTCTGTAAGCACCCCCCTCTAGAGCTTGATGTATTAATGGTGCCGTATTCACAGGGTCTAGAGAACAGAGCAGCATAGATTCATCATCTCCATTGTCCTGAACACAAATCATGGCTAACTGAACATGTTCCTCCCTCAACTTATTGAGTGTAATGGCTTTCATCTCTCTGACAGAGCCTTGCTTAATGCCATGTAATAGCACCTTTTTCTGGCCCCATTTGAATTGCATTTTCAGCTTCTTAAAGTCCTAAGTGATATGACCTAAGGTCTCTAACCATTGCACTCCCAAAACTATATCATAACCTCCAAGTGGAATTACCATGACATCATCTGTGAAATCAGTACCTCCAAAATGCCACTGAAACTTTTCAATTTTAGAACTGACTCCCAACTTGCTACCATCCGCAACAGCCACCCTTGTAATTCCTGTTGGTTTCATTGGAAATCCCAATTTAGTGGCAACATGTGTGTCAATGAAGCTGTGGGTAGAACAAGAATCAATTAAGATAAATAGTACATGTTTTCCATGTACTCCTTTCACTCGCATTGTTCTGTAACCTGTGTTGCCATTCAATGCATTAACAGAGATTTGAGCAAAGTCACAGTCATCTCCTTCTGTTGTGGCCACTAGTTCCTCAACCTCTACTATCTCTTCATCCTCCTCTTCGGTTTCCATCATAAACAGTTGTGTCCTCTTGTGTTTGAGATAATGACCAGGAGTAAATTTCTCATCACAAAAGTAACAGAGACCTTCAGCTCGTCTCCTACTCATTTCTTCTTTGGAAAGAACCTTCATAGGCTGGTTTTGTGTCTCCTTGGGCTTCTCATGTTGCCTAGGAAAACCCACAGCCATATCATTACCCTTCTTGAAAGGAATCAATCCTTTGCCACCAGTGGGAGGTCTTGTGTTAGGCCAAGCAGTAGTGAAAGGCTTCTTGGGATGAGCTTTTCATATAACCTTCCCAGCATTAGACACTGACGAATGGACTGAGGTTGAAACATACGAATATGTATTTGGGTGTCCATACGTAATCCCGCAAGATAAGCACTTACCAAATAATCTTCAGGTAAGTTCACACGAGTTCGGATCAGCTCAAAACGTCCATGATAATCAGCAATGCCATCAGTTTCCTGCAACATTTTCAGCTCTGCGATGGGATCATCCAACAATTAATCAAATCTATCATGAAACAACGGTTTATAACCCAGCCAATCCTAAAATATATCACGTCCCAAATCCGATTGAACAATCGCTTGATGCCAAGTAGCTGCAAGTCCATCAAAATGGATTGAAGCAATTCATACTTTCAACTCCTCTGGTGTATGATCAATGGCAAAAAATTGTTCCACCTTGAACAGCCACTCCTTGATCTTATCCCCGTCAAACCTGGGAAAACTCAGCTTTGCGAGTCGCCTGACACCGGAATAATTGGTACCGCGACTCGATATTCCTCCACCCTGTTCCGAATGATCTGTAGCATCGTTGGAGTCGAGGATAATGCGGTATAAGATTTCCTGCGATCGTCACTCGATGAAGCCTGACTGCGATGAACATATAGTAAGCGGATTGCCTCAAACATCTCGGTTATATGCTTGTCGATTTTGTCATTCTGAGTAGCCACTGTTCCTTCAAGAGCCTCGATACGTGATTCCAAGGTTCCTTCCACCTCTTGAACAATAGTCTCCCTCAACAAAGCCTGAGCTCTCGTTTCCGCCATTGAATCCGAAGAAATGACGAAGCTCTGATACCTTTGATATAGCAAAACTGTGAATCACCAAAACACCCGATAACAAAGAATTAATGTTCTTAAAATACGAATCCTTCACCTCACTTGCAGAGAATCCCAAGTTACAGAAGGATTTCTCTAGCACAATGATCAACGATATTTTGAGAGAGAGAGAGAGAGAGAGAGAGAGAGAGAGAGAGAGAGAGAGAGAGAGAGAGAGTAAGCTTTTTCAAAGTTTCTGATAGATTGTGTAAAATGTTTACAATCCCCATATAACAACATTCCTCTCAAATACGACAAGGGCAACGTTTTAAAAGATATTTTTAAAAGATCTCCTGGCTCTGACGTGGCTTCTCCTTTCCCGTATCATTACCCTTTTCCTATATCATCTACGTTCGTGTGGGCGATGGTTCTCCTCGACTGGGCTTCTCAGTGGTTTTAAGACCTCCGTCAAAGGTTGATTATACTTTGGTTTATCTTCTTCTGTCCGGATTTACTTGATTTCTTCATAAATCCATCTTCAAAGGCCTTCCAAATCGAACTATGTTCATTGTTTATCTCTGTTGTTTGTTTCTCTTGTTGGAACTTGTTTTTGAATGAGAAATGCTTGTCCTAATTTTGTTGCTTGAAAAGCACGAAATGGGCATAGCATATGTTGTGGAGAACTCCTAACAATGTTAAATACTTTATGACAATTGTAGAGATGTGTGAACCCATACTAAACCATTCGCGCACGCCAAGCTGAGCCAAAATTGACTCGGGCTTAGGTTCGGGTTTAGGTGGATTTCGGGTAAATGGGCCTTCGGTCCAATAACCTATATTTTGCATCAACTTTTGGTTTTGTAATTGATCACTACAAAATATCTAAACTTGGTAAAACTAAAAAATAAAATAAATGGCACTCTTAATTTTGGACAATTAATTTAGAGATTAATATTGTCCTTAATGACCATAATAAAAATCTCCACTAATTCTCTTTGAGAGACTTACCTATTGGAAACCCATGACTTATTATAAAGAATTGGTGTTCTTCAATTTCAATCATAGACAATGAGATAACAATTTCTTGCTCTCTCTCTCTCTCTTCATCATCTTTTTACTTTATTTTTCATGAGAGTACAACACAGAAAAAGCGTTCGTTAGATTATGTTCTTGAGTTGTGCAAAACAAAATTGATTGCAGTTGTATCTTGGGATTCGGAACGCCACACAACCATCACACTATGGGGCATTTTCAGAATTAAGAAAAGAGTGTCCCGCCTCTGCAAATCCAAATCCGTTATTTTCCTAATTCTTGTATCGGTATTGTTATCGATTTATTTATGTATTTTACTTTACAAATATCAGTTTGCCCATATTATAGTAATTTGTGTTCCTACAATCTTAATTCTAAAAAATTTCGTTTATGCATTATTTCACTAACGAAAACTAATTTTTTGTGAAGTATTTTTGTCATGAAAATAGAAATCAGAAAGTGTGATCGATAATCAATCTTTTTCCATTGGATTATTCTCGGTTATTTCTTAATAATTATGCAATTTTTTCAATTAATTGCTGAATTATCGAGATTAATTTTTTGATTTTCTGCAATTTAATCTAATTATTTTACAGATTTTTCTAGAATTTTTCTATGTTAAAAAATTAATATTGTGTTCATTGTTGAGTAGCAACACAAACACGTTTTTTTCTTGAGTTATTGACTTTCCATATGATGTTTGGAAATATATAAGCTAAATTGCTTTTGTGGTTGTTTTATGCATTTAATCGTGTGATTCAAATTTCATAAGTATTGTCTTTGCATTTAAGTGGATTAAATTGTTAATTTTTAGAATTTATTAATTCTGGAAATTTTTAATTTAATTTTAGTTGCAATTTATTCATATTTGTTTAATTGCTTCATATATACTAGATTGAACTTCTAATTTTATGTACTAATTTGATCTTGGTTCTTTTGAACATATTTGATTTTAAGTGCAATTATCAACGAGTTAACAGTTTAAATCAGACATATGTATGTGACTATACATTTGTGTTTCCGATCTCTAAAGACTGTCTAACAAAGATGACAACGAGTATGGTGAGTGGACAACTCAAATTGAGAATGGTCGACCACTTATGACCTTGTGTGTTATATGCACTACATCTCTTATGTTTATCGGAATGTTCATATCATATTTAGACCGATAGCGGTGAAGGTGTTATGGTTACAAGTCTAGTGAGTCGACGCACCAAATTCAGTTTGGTAGTGGTCTGCCACATATGACTGTGCCAAATTCTGATTTTATTAGATTGTCATGTTAGTGCGTAATGTTGTATACATAGGACTAATACTAGACAAATTCGATGGAACTAGATCCATTACGTAGCAGGATAAGATATTTATTTCTCTGGCCTTGCTGAAACTATAGAAGTAACTCAAAGAGGATAGCATATGTTTTTTCCGGAGAATACAAACGTTATAACTCTAATCAGTGTTGAATTTTGTACCATTGCGAATGTTTATGCAAGGTTGGATAAACGTCGCCTGATCAAACCGCCGTATATATCTACAGTGAGTTAAATACTTCTACGGAATTTTGAATTTCCTTGATAAGAAGTACAAGTCTAAGAACGCATGTTCTAAGAAATTCGCAGTGACGAAATTTCTAGACTTTGAGTCGGTGGCCTTTAAGTCCATCATGGAAAAAGTCAAAGAGATATAATTGTTGATAGATGAGATAATGGGTGAAAGGATGTCAATTTCTTTGACATACCAATTTTGTTGTTTAATTGAAATTTTTTCACTAGCTATAAAATATTTCAAGAATTATCTCTGGCATAAGCGAAAGGCTGAGAGCCTTGAAGACTTGATTGTCAGGCAGCGGATTGAGTTCACAAACCGCAAAGCATATGCTGTTCACATATGTGAACACAAGCACAAAGAAAAACGTAAAGTTTCTATTAAACCCTCCACTAGCTTCATGATGTGGACATCATAACCATACCAAACTGGGAGCAAACAAAACCAGCTAGTTTGAGCATTAAACCAACCGTACCAGACCAAATTGCAAGTTATGGAGAGTTTTAGCCTATCAACGTGTGGTCCAGCCCAGTAAGGAGTCCACACACTCATTTGATCCATCAAGAAGACTCAGCTCTTGGAGAACCACCCAGGAGAAGACCCGGATCCAAACCGCTCTTTGAATCCTTTCCGCGGATCTACTTAGAGCTAAATAAGGAAAGCCTCCTTTTCCCTTATCAAGATACGTTTCCATACTTCCTTTTGGAACCAGGAGATACTCTAGATCAGGTAGAAGCTTTACCACACGAACCTTGGTGCACCTTAACACACAAGAACCCACATAGTCATTACTTGCCATTTTTGGAACCAAGGGAGATCAATCAGCAACGACTCTTTCCTGGACATTGTTGCTGTATTTTGAAGTCATATTCAATGTACCTGGATACCCCAAGACATCATTCCTTTTCATCCAAGCTTTCAAGATACAAGACACAAAACTTTCCTTATTTTGACAGATTTCTTCTTAATAGCTCCAACGGCCATATTTTTTAATTTTCGTGATTCTTTTCTTGTTTTAGCCTCTTAGAACCGTTATCTATGAGCCTATAAAAGCTCAATTTTCGTTTTCATTGTAAATCACCTTCAATCATTAGTTTAATATACATTCAGTTTTTCTTCAAGATTGAGTTCTTGTCATTTAGAGTTTTGTGTGAGATACACTCTGCTCTTGTGAAGTTGCAGATTAAGATTGTTTGAGTGATTCAAACTCTCTTGTTTCATCCAGTGATTGAGTAAGTCAATCATCTATCCATCTCCATCTCTACCGTCATTCTACTTCCGCTTGCCATAAGTTTGGAATCCTTTGATCATTGAGTGATCTTAAGTTGGAGTGATTCCAATCTTATATCATTTGGTATCAGAGCTTTAAAAGCTCCTATCTTCAGGTTGTGTTCATCCAACCTTTATCTCTTTCAATTCTGTTTTGCATTTTGTTTCATTTCATAAAATCAAAAAAAAAATTTGTTTATATTTTTTTTCAGTTTTGTTTCGTTCTCATTCTTGTTGTTTGTTGTTGCACTGTTTAAAAAAAAAATCCATAAAAAATATTTATTTTTGTCGATTTCTTTTTATTTTTTAGTTTTTACATCATTCCGTTTTAAAATCAGAAAATAAAATAAAAAGTATTATTTCCTTTTGATTTTGGCATTATTTTCGTCCCTAAACCCCAAAAGAAAATAAAATTTTGTTTGTTTTATTATTTCCATTTATTTTGAAATATAAAACAAGAAAATCAACAAAAAGGCTTATTTCCTTTTCTTATTATTTGCTCCTAAATTTGTATATCACCTCTTTAACGTGAATTTGATTCTGATTTATTTCTTCTTCCTTTTCTAGGATGAATCTAAACTTAGAAGACATGGAGTATGAAGAAGATGATAGGAGTGAATTCAATACCTCTGACATTTATTGGGGTGAAGAACCGGATGACTTATGGGAAGAAGGAGGCGAGTACAAAGACCAGTCACGTTATGAGGAAACTGATTCTGAAATCAGTTATGGAGAAGAGTTAGAACATGAGGAAAAAGAACCTGAACCACCAGACTATTCCCGAGCCAGCACAAGCCACCCTAAACCCAACCCGAGTTGGCACGAAGAAGAAGCTAACCAAGCAGATGAGTCATGGCACAATGAAACTGATTCTGAAATTAGTTATGAGGATGAACCATATCATAATGAGGAAGAATCTGAGTCTGAAGGTGCCTTTGAAGAAGAGGATACCCACAACGATGAATCATGGCATGAAAATTCATAGAAGAAATGTGGGATGATAAGACTGATTCTGAAATCAGTTACAAAGATGAACTAGAGTGTGAAGAAATTTTCAGCCAACACTCATGGTGACATGAAGACATGAACGTGGCTGAGACTTGGGAAGAAGATGAACCAGAACGTGGTGACATGGAGACAGCGCCACTAGACCAGACTTTATACGATTACACCAATCAAGCCGAATCAGGGAAATATTCAACGGATGATGAAGGAGATTTTGAATCACATCACATCTATTTCTCAGGTTACATCCAAGGTACAGAAGATTACGTAAGGTGGGAAGAAGGCATGGAGGCAAGCTTTCAATCTTGTCAAGTGCCATTGGAGGAGAAACTCTCTTACGCCCTTGACATACTCACTGGACCAGCTTACGAGTGGTGGGAACAAGAGGAGAGTGCCCGAGTTTACTACAATGAGCCAGCTCATACATGGGAAAGTTTCAAAATAGAAATCTATGAGGAGTTTGTGAAGAAAGCTACAGCTCAAAATCAACACCATGTGCCAAGTTATTCCCACACTAAGCCGAGAAGATGGATTCTCGCCAATACACCAAACCCAAGAGCAAAGCCAAAGAAGGCTTATTGTCCTAAACCAAAGAAGGTGTTTCCCAACACTCAAGAGAAGAGGACAACAGCTACACAAGTGGTACCAGCGAAGAACGTTCATCAACTCCCAAATCCACAAGATGAAGTACAAAAGACGAGTTCAAAGTCTTTGCTTGAACCGAAAGGCATAGATGGTCAAGGTAAGTCTTCTAAGTCTTTAAAACAGACTAAACCTATATGTTATAGATGTCTTAAGAGAGGACATTTTGCTGCAACTTGTCCTGATAGACAAGTAGTAAAATCAACATCACTAGAACAAGAACCGGATTCAATTAACTCAAGTGATAGTCTAGCTCAATCAAGTTATGAAATTTCTGATTCTAGTGTCATACGCTTGTCTTTGCCCAAGGTTGTTGATGCAGAACTAGATCACATCATGGAGCACACAGCAAAGGAAACAGAACCTAAGACTACAATAAATAAAGCAGATCAAGAGCAAAATCAACATCGCATGATCAAATTCACCAAGGATCCTAACCAGATAAGTATTCCTAAGGCTCAGTCTGTTTCTATTGATTCACGAGCTGAGTTAGTGAACTTGTTATGTCTAGAAGAGTTTGACAAAATTTTAAGTTCTATAAAGAAACCTACATATCAAAATACTTGTCTTAAAACACAAGTAAAAGAGGAACAAAAGTTTGTTACACCTCAAGTGAATGAATTAGTCCAAACTGAAACGTATTTACATGTTTTTAATGATGCTATGACTACCATAATACACTTGTTTCTTACCAAAAGTGTTGATATAATTGCAGGTACCAAAGAGGACCACAAAGGTGTCCCATCGGACAAGAAGACATTCTCGGACCAGAACCGAAACCAGGAGGAGCATACACTATTGCTTATTAAACTTGCTGCCCAGGAAGCTGAGAGTGTCAATGAAACCATTCAGATCAAAGAAAAGCCACCGGATGCTCAATCAATTGATCAAATCCAAGGTAAGATTCTAAACCCACATACACTTCAATGGACTAACTTGATTTATATATGTGCAGGTGATTAAGTTTTGAGGACAAAACTTCTTAACATACCAAACTGGGAGCAAACAAAACCAGCTGGTTTGAGCATTAAACCAACCGTACCGGACCAGATTGCGAGTTATGGAGAGTTTCAGCCTATCAACGTGTGGTCCAGCCCAGTAAGGAATCCACACACTCATTTGATCTATCAAGAAGACTCAGCTCATGGAGAACCACCCAGGAGAAGACCCGGATCCAAACCGCTCTTTGAATCCTTTCCGCGGATCTACTTGGAGCTAAATAAGGAAAGCCTCCTTTTCCCTTATCAAGATACGTTTCCATACTTCCTTTTGGAACTAGGAGATACTCTAGATCAGATAGAAGCTTTACCACATGAACCTTGGTGCACCTTACCACACAAGAACCCACATAGTCAATACTTGCCATTTTTGGAACCAAGGGAGATCAATCAGCAACGGCTCTTTCCTAGACACTGTTGCTGCATTTTGAAGTCATATTCAATGTACCTGGACACCCCAAGACATCATTCCTTTTCTCCCAAGCTCTCAAGATACAAGACACAAAACTTTTCTTATTTTGACAGATTTCTTCTTAATGGCTCCAACGGCCATATTCTTTAATTTTTGTGATTCTTTTCTTGTTTTAGCCTCTAATTAGGACCGTTGTCTCTGAGCCTATAAGAGCTCAGTTTCATTTTCATTGTAAATCACCTTCAATCATCAGTTAATATACATTCAGTTTTTCTTCAAGATTGAGTTCTTGTGTTGTTCTTGTCATTTATAGTTTTGTGTGAGATACACTCTGCTTTTGTGAAGCTGTGGATTAAGATTGTTTGAGTGATTCAAACTCTCTTGTTTCGTCCATTGATTGAGTGAGTCAATCATCTATCCATCTCCATCTCTACCGTCATTCCACTTCCGCTTGCCATAAGTTTGGAATCCTTTGATCATTGAGTGATCTAAAGTTGGAGTGATTCCAATCTTATATTACTTCATAAAGCATAATGTTTAAAAGAAGTTCAATGGAAAAAATATCCCAATTGTGGCATTATGTGTGGTCAAAAGACTTACACATGTCATAGCAATGCTAATGAATGTAGTACCACGAGTCACCATGTAGAGACAATGAAAAATCCCAGACTAATCTGACTAAAATAAACACGTGTAGTGTAGTTTGAGAAGTCTACCAGATTGGGACCAATCGAATGGAATGGTGGCATTACGCTGCTACCACCGTCAGTATCTATTTTAATAGAAATGTATACTTGCTAAGAAGCAAGAATATGCCTTTGAAAAAATTCAAAGCATACAAGATGGAAATTCGAAACCAACTTGAGAAAATTATGAAAATAGTTATACATGATAAAGGAGGCGAGTTTGATGAGAATGAATGTGTTTCTTAGAGAAAATGGCATTATTCATCGAAAAAACTGCTCTTTATTCACTTTAATCTATTGGAGTTGTGAAAAAAAAATTATGAACTCTTAATGGATGGTGAATGCAAGATGCTTGCTTCTAAGTTACCTCATGAAATGGGGCAGGGGGGGGGGAGCATTGCTTATAACATAAAGTCATTGGCAAAACGCCATATAAACTTTTGAAGAGGTAAAGTACATTCATACAAATACTTGAAAGTGTGGGGGTACCTGAAAAAGGTAGCAGTGCCACCTCCGAAAAGATCACAATCAGACCAAAATTGGCATATTGTATTTTATCGGCTATGCACATAAAAATAGTGTTTATCGATTTTTGATTTATCATCAGATGTACCGGATATCCATGTAAATACAATAATAAAATCAAAGAATGTATATTTCTTTGAACACGTGTTTCAGTGTAAGGATAAACAAAATCCAAAACAAACTCGTGAAGAAAAAGACTATATCACCTCTGTTATTAAGGCGAGTACTTATGGTAGGTTGTGAGATTAGTACAAAAATTTAATGGTCTTTCTCCGAGAGAATGAACCGTAACTTTCACTAAAGCCAAGTCTAAATTAGACAATCCTTTGAGGAAGAAAAAATCTCATTAGTGAGATCGACTCCATTATGAAAAAATCATATATGGGCTTAAAGTCCTAATGTGTAAACGGTTTTTCAAAACTGAAAACTAATGGCTTAGTCGAAAAGACACAAAGTCTATTGACTTATGAAGTCTCTGTTTGGGCTTACAAAAGCTCTGAAACATTGACATGAAATATTTGACATTTTCAAATAGTTTTAGCATCAATGAATGTGATAAGTTTATATAAATCAAAAGTACTATGCAAGGATACATTTTGCTCAGTTTGTATAAATCACATTGTTTAAAGCAATAAAGATATGATCGAACAAACTATGATTGTTCTTAGTGTGAAGTTTCACATGTCAAACTTGCGTCGAATGGATGTAATTCTAGAGATAAGGATCATCAGATATTCCAAATTAACTAATTCAAGCTCATTATTCTAGAACGATACTTGAGAGATTCAAGATCTACTCAAATTTGATCAGAAGTCTAAAGTACTTAACCGATCAGCGAACTCAGTCCATATACTAAGTCGCTATATGCGTAATCCAGGTTATAAACACTGGAAATTTATAACTAGAGTATTGAGCTACGTGTAATATACTAAAAGTTATGAATTGCATTATGGTAAAATACCAATAGTTTTGGAATGATACAATTATATTAATTGGTTATCGGATTCCACAAACTAATAGTCTACAAGTGGATATCATGTCTTTACGCATTGTGGTGTAACAACATCATGAAAATCTTCCAAATTAACTATGTGAAACAGATTAATCATGGAACCTAAGTTCATAGCTTGAGATAAAGCAAAGGAAACTTAGTGGTTTCAGTACTTGGTAAAAGATATCATGATGTGGAAAAAACTAGTGTGAGCATTACGAATACAGCTCAACATTGAGTTTTGTGTATAATGGTTAGTCATATCTTTTAAGAAGAAGACATACAACCATTAGACAGTTGATCTCAAATGGAGTAATCTCAATAGATTATATCCCATCGGATAACCTAGGATCCATTTATTAAAGGTGTGTCACGAGATCAAATTGTAAAATCATCAAGAGGAATGAGTTTAAAGCCTATGACTTAAGAGGAGGTTTGATGGAAATCCTACCTACATGACTGGAGATCCCAAGATGTAGGTTCAAAAGAAAAACTAAGTCAAACTAAATCTGCTAAAAGCACTGTGAGACTTTTGTTTCTACCCAGTTCCTAAGATGATGTACATTACTTCACGTATTAAAAGGATAAGCGTCGCTTTTAATGATATTCACCATAGCTTTGACATGTTCGTGGAGTATTACAGGATACTTCATAAAACAAAGACTAATGAAATATCACCTAGTGAGTGTGAAATGAGACCGTTTCTAGGAGAATGAATGAAAGGCTATATTCTCTAAATTCACTCATGATAACCAGACATGTTCAAGGCCGCAATGAACACAATAGAGAGCCTAGTTCTGTGAGAGAATGGAGCTGTGTTATAGTTGTTGCCTCGATTTACATTAAATCCTGGTCGAGTAAATCCGACAGCTATTAACAATGACTGGTTCAAAGCTGAAAAAGCTACCAGCTCATATACAGTGAATTTTTCGCTTGTACTCTCAAAAGTCCTTCTATCGAGTCTTCATTTGTTTAGAATAATTTCTATTCATGTGGGGGATTGTTGGAACTTGTTTTTGAATGAGAAATGATTGTCCTAATTTTGTTGCTTGAAAATCACGAAATGGGCATAGCGGATGTTGCGGAGAAGTCCCAACAAGGTTAAAGACCTTAGGACAATTGTAGAGATGTGTGAATCCATACTAAACATTCGCACGCGCCAAGCTGAGCCAAAATAGACTCGGGCTTAGGTTCGGGTTTAGGTGCGGTTTCGGGTAAATGGGCCTTCAGTCCAATAACCTATATTTTGCATCAAGTTTTAGTTTTGTAATTGATCACTACAAAATATCTAAACTTGGTCAAAATAAAAAATAAAATAAATGGCACTCTTAATTTTGGACAATTAATTTAGAGATTAATATTGTCCTTAATGACCATAATAAAAATATCCACTAAAGCTCTTTGAGAGAGTTACATATTGGAAACTCATGGCTTATTATAAAGCATTGGTGTTCTTCAATCTCATTCATAGACAATGAGATAACAATCTCTTGCTCTCTCTCTCGTCATCATTTTTTTTACTTTATTTTTCATGAGATTACAACACAGAAAAAAGCGTTCGTTAGATTATGTTCTTGAGTTGTGCAAAACAGAATTGATTGCAGTTGTATCCTGGGATTTGGAACGCTACACAACCGTCACACTACGGAGCATTTTCAGAATTAAGGAAATAGTATCTCGCCTCTGCAAATCCAAATCTGTTATTTTCTTAATTCTTGTATCGGTATTGTTGTATTATCAATTTATTTATGTATTTCACTTTACAAATATCAGTTTACCCATATCGTAGTAATTTGAGTTCCTACATCTCTTCTGTGATCTGATGGGTTTGGGCCCCGATTTGGGAGTATTTGGTGGAGCGTGGAGTTCTTGTTTCTCTTCGTTCCTTCCGGTGCTCGTTCTTTTCGACAAAAAGAAGGTGATTCCTTTTCTTTTTGGGTAAACATGTTCGGTTTCCTTATGTTAGGTCGTTGTTTATGGGCGTGGTTTTAGCGGAGGCAGATAAGCTTCGTTGGGGTGCTTTCAAGGTGTTGGACCGAGGGATAATGGTCTTTCAAATTCTCTCCTTGGTGAGGATTACGCGTCTTTGGGCTGTGGATGTGGTCTAGCTGGGACTCTAGCTTCCACCGTGGGAATGAAGTGGGGATCGGATCTCGTTTCTTGAGTCAAATTTGTTGGTTGACTGCAGTTTTTCGAGTTTGTACCCGAAGAGAAATCCTTCATTATTTTGTTCCTATAGCCGACGGTGTTTAGTTGGGAGTTGAGTAGGACTAGTCTTCGTAGGACTAGTTTCCGTAGATTTTTTGTTCGATTGAAGTCTCCCGAGTGCGATCTCGCATGTATCCATTGTCTGCTTATCAACTAGTTATCTACTTTCTATTAGTTCCCTTTCCTTTGTTGTTGTTCTTTTTGTTTTCTTGTAATCGTTTAAAATTTCATTAATTCAAGAAAATCTTTCTTTTTTTTAAGTGTTTTGATTTGGGAATTTTTTTGTTTTTTTCACGCTTCTCCAAAACCGCAGCGAGTAAGAACATATCGAGAGAAGCCACGACGGTGGAATTGGTGTGGAATTAATGATTGGATAGTAAAAGTTTTAGGATAAGCCAAAAGTACATTTACAATAAAGCCATGCACGTGGACTTACTTATATGCCATGAATGAGGCACGTGGGTCTTCATTCAATGACTTCATTTATCTGTCAAAATCATTTGTAAATCATTTTAAAAATTGCTTGTCCGAAATCAAATAGCATTAATATCACTTTATATATTTTTTGAGGAAAGCATATGATGCAACATTATATGTGGAACCAAATTTAGCTGTACCAAAATGTCAGTAAATAATTAATGGCTGAAATTCGTATTAGGTGTAATCGTGTTACTCGTGTGTATGTTTTTTTTTCTGGGTCACCAAGTGCAAGTGCATTAGGTTTTGGTTTCTATTTTTTATAATGTTGTTTTTGGGGTTTTGAAGTTGATTAATTTGTTTAATTTTAGGAGTTTGAATTCGGTGATTAGACACCAACATCACTGCTACTCCCTCTCCTTCTATTCTATTATATAAATTTTTTTTAACTAAAATCGCGAAATTTAAGAATCAAATAAATTCTAATTTTTTTACATTAAAAACATTATTTACTATTTAACCAAAAATAAATTAACCAATAACAAAAGATATTGCAGAATACTAATAATCATAAAACATCAAATCTAATTAAATTTTGCGTGGAAATTCGAAAAAACCAAATAAAATGAAACAAATTTTTTTTTCTACATCTAATATAATAAAACAGAGGGAGCTAGTACAAAATACTACTCCCTCCGTTTTTTTTAGTTGATGTTTTAACCTTTTCACACATTAAAAAAACAAATTAATAATTAACAATAAATGCATTATTCTTTTAACTAAACAATTTTCCATAACTCTAAACCAATAATAATTCAATAAAATCAATTAATATGTCTTGAAATTTACAATTTATCATTATGTTTTCATTAAAAATGCATAAAAAAGATAAAAATCAATCTTGTAGAAACAAATTTTTTTTCTAAAACATCAATTAAAATAATACGGAGGAAGTATGTTACTTGTTTTGGTCTCTACTTTTGTTTTATGATCAAACTTACTAAAGACAACTATCTAAATTTTGTTAGAGGCAATTGTACTAAGTTTTTTTTTTTTGTTACAATTCTTGTACGTACTAAGTTTTTATTTCATGAATTTCAACTGTACTAGTATTAAGCTGCGTTTGATTGTTTCTTAGGAATAAATGTATATGAAGAAATACGTAGTACTAATTAAGATATTAATAATAGTCGACATGGGTTTCAGGACAAATGTCATCGGATAAAAGGTCTTTGCGAAAAGGCGGAGGAAGAAAAGGAGGACGAGTACACATGAGCAAAGCCCAATTCACTCCTTGGAAAAACGGGTGGCGTTTCACGGCCGACGCACCCAGAGATGACCCCAAGCGCCGGGTCGGGTCCTTGGCCAGTAGCTGAGCGATAAGATCCTTGGCCGCGCTTGGGATCGTTGGCTCTTTCGGGAATTCGAGGGCTCGAGCCACGATGTTGGCAAGGGTTAGCTCGTGGTCCATCCCTTTGAACGGCGTCGTTCCGTAGAACAGCTCGAACATGAATATCCCCAGTGTCCACCAGTCCACTGCACTCCCGTGCCCTTCTCCTGCCATCCACATTTTACGTTCGACTTTATTACAATCGTGTAATTTACATGAAAATGCGTTTTTATGTCTTTTTTTCGAGAAATATATAACTTTCCTAAGAATCATATAACGTTTTATGAAACTCGATTGGTCTTACTATTAATTAGGAGATTTTTGTTTTCAAATTTTGGGGCATGCAAATACTTTGTAGATATGTAGTGGATGATTTGGTATGATATAAGCTAAAAAAGATGCTGATCATAATGAGTTACATTTGAAGTGTACCTGAAACTATCTCAGGAGCCAAGTACTCATGCGTCCCAACGAAAGACATGGACCGGACGTCCACAGGCTCGGCCACAAGCTCAGGACCGTTGTTACGGTGATCGATTTTCTTCTTGCGCCTTCGGATTCTCGGGTGGAAGCACGAGACGGCAGGGACAATACAATTGGGGATCATGCAAGAGGACGATGTGGTCTGATGGTGGTCCATGGCTTGGTTCTCGTTCTGGTCAGACAAGCCGTGAGGAGGTTGGTTCCGGTTCAGCACGATCTGTGGTGTAGAAGTGGATTCATCACATTTTAAGGAGAGATCGAAATCGGTTAGCATGATGTGACCGTCTGATCGAACCAGCACGTTTTCAGGCTTCAGGTCGCGGTAAACAATCCCCATCATGTGAAGATATTCAATGGCCACGATCACTTCCGATACATAGAATCTGGAAAACAGTACGTAAGAGAAGTGATTAGTAATGTGAATGCAGAATGATACAAGGGACAGGGAGAAGAAAACAGGATATGTGAGGACAATACGAATAATTGAGATTTGCAATAATAAACAAGAGTTGTTTCGGAATCTTTGGTTACATATTGTTTTAGGTATCGTGACAAAACAGCATCTGTTGGATTTGGGGACAAGAAGATAATGTTTGGTTTGATGTTACTATGCATAAGGAACAAAAGTGGACCTACAAGGTTGTTGGTTTAACGAACTATTTTGTCTAAGAGAGTTTCTGGTCCAAAATTCCTCTTCAAGGGTCCACATTAAGCAGACTCCACACAAAACAGAGTAAAAGTGTACAGTTGAATTCTAGAACCAACCTCAATCAATCCCTAAGAACATGTTCACACAAAAGATAAACCCGAAACTTTTCTTATCCGGTTCATATACTCGTTTCGATAGAACCATTGTTTTCTATATCGTCAAAAGAAAAACTAGTGTGTAATTAAGTTCCAAAGGGTCATTTTTCTTACAAAGGAAAGAGTTTCTAAATGTAAAAATGCAGCTACGTTTAGAGAAATGGGACCTCGATTTTTTTTTGTAGGACAACCTTAAAATAACATAAGGAATCCATAAAATCGTGATAAAAGATAGTTTTGGTTCTTCTGTTTCTCAATCATTTTTTATTTTACATTAAACACTGAAGAAGAAACCTTGTACAACTCAAATTACATGGTCAGAGACAAATAAGGTAAAAGCAAATCCATAATCCTATTACATAATACTCCGTCTGCTTTTTATAAGTGATGTTTAAAGTTATTACACACCAATTAAAAAATCAATTAATTTTTATTGTTTTCTGAAATAAACCTTTAATTTTTATCTATATAAACACAATTCAACCAGTAGAAAATTAATCTGCAGAATTTAAACAGTCAAAACTAATAAAAAATTAATTAATTTTGCATTGAAAAGTAAAAACATCATTTAATTTAGAACAAAAAAATTCTCCTAAAACATCACTTAATAGCAAACAGATGGAGTAATTAAGTTGTTACTAAACACACAATCAAGTCATAAGAGTTTTAAAAAATGCTCAACTGGTCATGACCTTGACTTCACTTGCAGGATCTTTAACGTGTAAACTACTACTTGCTGGTTGTTATTTGACATTAACTCAAGAAAAAGAAAAAAAAATCAAATCTATCATCATCTACCAAGATAACAACAAGATCCGGTTTTCTCGTATTTCACGTGATAAGAATTGGTCTATAAATGGTAATAAGTGGCTAACTCAACTAACAATGATAACTTCATCTACTACCAACTAAATGGGGTAAATAAATCTACTGAGACGCACCAACTCGGCTATAAATTATGTCTACCAACCGAAAAAAGCCCAATGTAACATCAAGTACTTGGGTAACTAAACCTAGAAATCAGTCTGTAAGGTTCGGTCCAATGACTAGCTTCAGAATGATTGTTCGAATGGTGAAAACTCAAATCCAAAAACCACCATTTTTTTTTTTTTAAAATTTCCAAAATCCATCCTACTAGTGGGGGGACCAAAGCCATTAAGATTGTTTGACAAAAAAAAAAAACGATAAAAAATATTAGTATATGAATTCATAATAACCACCGGTTTCAAAGGGGGATGGCAGATTTGTAAATACTGTTACAAGAACCTGCTTAGCTGGGATGTGCTTGCACTGAAACCACATGCGCAATTAGAAATGGCATGCTACGTGATTTAATTGAATCTCACGGTCCCACTACAAACTTACACGTGTCCTTATGTTATTTGTTATCGACTCAAAGTCAAACCCCACTCGTTTTGACTTTTTTTTAAGCGTCCGCAGCAGATCGCAACTACTTAATTGTGCCCTACGATATACGCACACATGTAAAGATGCAAACACTTTGTTAATCGTGCGTACATCTGCTTATATATTATAAATGGGCCACTCTATGGTTTTAATATTAAAAGAGAAACTATATATTATAAATGGCCACTCTATAGTTTTAATTAAATAGGCTTTCTCGTCCCTTTTTTTGTGTGGCGTAAAAATAGACTTTCTTCTAGTCTTAAAAACACATTATCGAGCACATCAATCAATAAAAACAAATTTGGAAACATTTTTCAATAACTAATCTGGAAAATTCATTACGAAAATAAGTAATTTAATGTTAGTGAAAAATGCTAATTCCCCGAAATTTTCGGACGAAATTCAGGAAGACAAATCCCCCCTTATAACTCTAGAGATTTTACAAGTAACAAACTTAACGGGCCTATGATGTTATTATCATTGCCGTTAAAAAGGCAGTAATCTTGTGATTAAGCCATAGATTCTGTTATGTTTTAAGTGTTAACCACGAGACAATGGACAGCTGGCGGGTCCCACTGCCCCTGATTTCATCAGCCTTTGCTTTCTCTTTTTAATTTTCACTTCCTAATACTCCCAAATATATTTTTTTTAAATATTTTTGGAAACTGAAAATATTAATTACTGGGAGAAAAAAAATTCAAGGAGATAAACGGAAACTGTAACGGCGTGTTACCTGACGGCGGATTCGTGGAAGCGTTTACAAGGCTGTTTTTGACGGAGAACGTGGAGGTCGCCGCCGGGACAAAACTCCGTCAACAGACAGAGCCATTTCGGAGAATCTATGGCGGCGTAAAGCGTCGGGAGGAAAGGATGGTCAAGCGATTCGAGGATTTCTCTCTCCGTCTTCGCTCTACCTTCTTTGCTTCGGCTCGCGAGCTCTTTCTTATCCATCACTTTCGCGGCTAAGAGCGGTAATTTTCCGGCGGTTTCTACGGCGGCTGCGGATTTGAATTCGGCTAAGAAAACGGACCCGATGTCGCCGGAGCCGAGTCGAAGACGGAAACGGAGATCGGAAAGGGAGAGAGACGATCGGAGTGAGGGTGGGAGTTTGGAAGAGGAGAAAGAGCCGTGAGCTGATGGCGCCGGAGTTAGAGCTGCGGCGGAGGAAGATGAGCGAGAACCGGAGCTAGTGCTTCGATTCACGGTGGTTCCGGCGGAAGTAAAGCTCACACTCTGTAAATCGTCGGCTAAATCATCCGCCCATGGCTCCATTTCGGATCCACTCAGAGCCAATGGGTTAGAGAGAGAGAAGAGAGAAGAGAGAAGAGAGAGAGATTTGGCTATGTAGGAGAAGAGAAGAAGTAGCTGTGGGATTTTCAATTTTGCCTTTTTGGGCTGGAAATAGTATCATGAGAAGATGCAAAGCGATGGGTATGGCAATGGCATAGGTTGTAATTTAGGGGTTAGGCATGTCGCGTTTCGTAATTAAACGTATTTGCGTTTTTTTTTAAGCAGTTATCGATAGTTAGGAAACAGTGAGTTATTATAATTTATCATCCGATAGGAGATTTGTTGTTATTTTTTCTTTTATTTATTGATATATATTTTATGTTACTAAGAACGACAATAATTACAAAATTATTTGAGAGGATCATTTGGCTCTCCATGATTTAAGATCTTTCTTTCAAAAGAGAGAAACAAAGAGACATATAATCTAGGCCCCTACGAAAAAAGATAATGACATATATATAGTTTGTGTTTGTTCTATTTCGGTTGTGATTATTGTATTTTATTCGTAGAAATCTAATCACTATGTCTTGAACATATATGCCAAGGACAAGGACGGTGTACAGTTTGTGAAGTTTTTATATCGACATTTGACTGGAACTTCGTTGGATATTTAAAATGTCATTGGTAAGATGTCATTGATAACATGTGTACTAATGATTTAGTTTAAGTTACGAATGTAAAAAAAAAAAAAATGGATAAAATGTGAATTATATTACCAAAAATCGGAACTTGAATTTAACTATAAAAGCTTTTAAGGCAAGGAGTTTCAGAACCAAATTTAAAAAAAAAAAAAAAACTGGTTGAAACTAAAGAACAACAATAATTGACGCGTTACATGTGGGTGAAACATAAGGATATCAAGTTCCGATAGCATTTTCGACTTCAGCGAACTAGAATGCTCTCTCTAATGTTCCTGTCAAAATTTTCCAAACAGAGCATAAACCGAGGTTGAAACATTGTTGTGTAACCGATTGTTCATTTCTCTTCAAAAATAGTAGATAGCGCTTTGAATGGTGAGGCGATTAAGCTGCTTCAATATACCAGTTGAGAATGTTGATAGCCAGTTTATAAGGGTCGACCAATTCATGAATTACAGTTAACTAATAGATATTATTAACCATGAATTATTTTATATATTTTGTTTTTTCTTGTAATTTGGGTTTGAGGTAATGTTATGATTGATTTATAATTTTGGCTTATATATTTTGTAAAAAAAATTAAATTAAAATTCAACTCAAAAACTTAAATATTATCATGTATTAGAGGTTGCGTTAGTGTTTTAGAAAAAAAAAATAGATGCGGTGCAGCGATTGGTGACTTATATATGAAAAACATTACGAGATATGATTGCAAACATGTTGAATATACGTCACTAGATTTCTATATACTATGTTATAACAATAATTTTTATTTTCATTATGTTTAAGTTTAAGTTTATTTTATTTTAATTTATTTTTTCTAGTTGTTAAAATTTTCATACATGTTATTATTAATAGGTTTAAATTGAACACATAGAATTTTTAGTTATTTAAAAAAAAAGAAATCATATTTTTAAACCAAATTCACCACATAAATCTACGATTTGGTTCACATTCTGAGTTTTTGATAATCTGATCGAATATCACTACAAAAAAATACGCTGAAAGATGTCGCTTTTTTAGAGTCATTTATTTTTGTTAAATGGATTTTGCAGAAAGATGGAGTCGAACTCCCGTGTTCAAAGATTTTGCAGAGGTGGCAACGCTATTTACGTTAGTGATCCGAATTTATTAAAATCGACTTTAAATAATTAAAATCGACGTGATTTGACGTCGTTTAATTACCGACCCAAAACTTTTTTTGACTCGCAAACAAGAAAATTGTATCTTTTAGGTTTGTGAACAAAAATTTTGGAAATCAACTTGCATCATTAAAACGTCCATTTGGTTTCACCACTTCTCTTTGCTCTGAATTTCTTCACCTGCTTACGAAGCCTCTCACCCTATTTGGTGGGAAATAATGCTGCGTCTCAAAAGACCAACCAACATGGAGATGAAGTAGTAATTGTTGTCGTGTATGTTTCTCTCTGTTTTTTTTCAGTATTTGGTTTTGTACAAGTAATTATGAAAACTTGCGGTCTCTTTCTTATATATTCTTGTGATAATAAATTCACATGCACCAGCACTTTGAGAGACAAAGCTTGGGCGGTTTCAAGGATAATTGAGGGTTTGTGGACTATATTTTGCACTTATAAGTTTGAACAAGGACAAAGTTGCATTTGTCCAATGCGGATTACTTCAGAAAATGTAGCACACATCTTTGACGTTTCAAAGGATGAGCAACGTCAAGTTGATGTAACTCGAGTCATATGTTGATTTTTATATGGGTTGATCAAAAAAAAAAAAGTTATATTCAGTTTAAAACAGATTTTATTTCATTAATCTTTGGTTAATTTTTCCATCTTTAGTTAATTTAAATTTTATTTGTATATCTATATATAATAGCAATTCCAACAAATGATTATTTTTGGGTTGTGTCCTTTCGGTTTATATATAATGGTTGTTTCCAAAAATTGCGTTTTTTCGATATAACCGTTTTTTCAAGAGTTGTCTTTTTCGATATAACCGCTTTATGGTTAATAAAGGTTGTGTCTTTTTGGAAATAACCGTTTAATGGTTATTTTCAAATGTTGCATTTTTCGATATAACCGTTTTTAATTTACAAGAGTTGCGTCTTTTAAAAAAAAATCATTTGTTGAACATTTTGTTAATTATGGCTACTGTTTAGTGGTTATTTCCAAAGGTTGGGTCTTTTTGATATAACCGTTTTATGGTTATGTCCTCGCGAAAGTAATGCTTTATAGTTATTTCTAAGGGTTGCGTATTTTCAATATAATCGCTTTATGGTTATTTCCAAAGGTTGCATTTTTTCGATATAACCGCTTTATCATTATTTCCAAAGATTGCATCTTTTCGACATAACCGCTTTTTCAAGAGTTGCGTTTTTCGATATAACCGCTTTATAGTTATTTCCAAGGGTTGCGTCTTTTCGATATAACCGCTGAAAGTAACCGCCTACTGGTTATTTCCAAAGATTGCATCTTTTCAATATAATCGCTTTATGGTTATTTCTAAGGGCTGCGTTTTTTCGATATAACCGCTTTATGATTATTTTCAAGGGTTGCGTCTTTTCAGAAAAAACCATTTGACCTATATATTTGTGTTTTTAACTCTATATTTTTTTCAGTTGAAATTTTATTAATTATGGCTACTAATTTTATATTTTACTCAAAGCAAAACAATGATAAAAACATCATTCTATTATTTTAGAATTATTTAAAGTATTGATCTTTTTACTATCGTAGTAGTTTTATATTTAAAACTAGTCATAAAATCTGTATTGTCTAAAGAAATCCAAAATTCCTTACAATTAAGAAATTTTCAACTATATTTTTCTCGGAAATGGGTGGTGCATGTAGTGAGTTTTTAGATTTAACAATTCTCTACGGAAATGTTGATTCTTTATATTTGAAAGCAGTTTTTTGGGTTGTATACATCAAAATATTGAAGCCGCGTTAACATTGCTACAAAATACCAGATGAAAAGACGTCCACAAGCAATTTGGTTATCAACTATATTTTTTATATGCATTGGATGATTTAAATATGCCAAATTACAAATGAGCCAATTTAAATGGCGTACAAATCCTGAAATTGTTCTACAGGTTAACCATAAAACGGTTTTTTCGAGAAGACACAACCCTATGATGAATTAATAACCACAAAACAGTTTTTTACGAAAGTACGCAAGATGGTTTAGTAATAAAAACGGTTTTTTTTCGAAAAGACGCAACCCTATGATGTATTTTCTAGGATTACTATTATTAATTTTTTCGAAAAGACACAACATTAAGATGCATAAATAACCATAACACGGATTTTTTTGAGGAAACGCAACCCTAGGATGAATTAATAACCATAAAATAGTTTTTTAAGAAAAATGCACCACTAAGTTGGTTTAGTAACCATAAATCTATTTTTTTTTTAAAAGACGCAACTCTATAAAAATATATTCTAGGGTTGCGTCTTTTTGAAAAAACTATTTTATGGTTATTAATGCATCATTTTCTCTGATGTTCCAACTTTTTTTTGGATAAATTATTAATGCATCATTCTCGGAGTTTATTACATGGTTGATAATGCATTAGTAAAAATGCATCATATGGTTGTGTCTTTCCAAAAATAACCATTTTATAGTTATCAATATATTATATGGTTGTATCTTTTCGATATAACCATTTTATGGTTATTTTCAAGGGTCGTGAATTTTTGATAAAACCGTTTTATGGTTATTTCCAAGGGTCGTGTCTTTTGGAAAAAATATGTTTTATAGTTATCAATATATCATAGGTTGCGTCTTCTCAAGAAAACCATTTTAGGACCGTTTTATAGTTATCAATATATTAAAGGGTTGCGTACTTTTGATAAAACCGTTTTATGGTTATTTCCAAGGGCGATGAAACCGATTTATGGTTATTTTCAAGGATCATATCTTTTCGATAAAACCGTTTTATAGTTATTAATATTTCATAAGTTGCGTCTTTTCGAGAAAACCGTTTTAGGACAATTTTATAGTTATCTATATATTAAAGGGTTACGTCTTTTTGATAAAACCAGTTTATGATTATTTTCAAGTTTTGCGTTTTTTGGATAAAACCGCTTTATGGTTATTTCTAAAGGACGTGTCTTTTTAAAAAAGCTATTTTATAGTTATCAATATATCATAGATTGCGTCTTCTCAAGAAAACCGCTATATAGATTTGTGTTTTTCTAACTCTATATATTTGTTTCATTGACCATTTTTTCATTTAGTGCTACTAATTTTAAAATTCACTCAAAGCATGATGTTGATAAAAAACGTCAAAAATTGTTTTTGAGCCTCATATTTTTTTGGTCATTTATTTAAATAAAAACTCTAGAAAATATTTTAAAGGATCGCGTCTCTTTCTTTTAACTCTTTTGTACATTTTCATTTATAACCAATTTTTAATAGAAGAAATAGTTCAGAATGGTACTTTTTTAACTTTAATGTCAAGCGGGGTACCCTCGTAGAAAAAATTGTAGAACTAGTATACTTTTTTAGAAATACCAGCGCTATCCCTTAAGACCAGCAGAGTTAACGCGGACCGATTGCACGCTTTCTGCAGTTTGACATTGGCAACGCAAGTAGTTGTAGACTACCTAGAGTACAAGTAGAGAGCGAAAAGAGTATGCGCAGTCTCTCCTTTTACTCGCAGAAGAAAAACAAAGCATTCTCAGTCTCTGCCGTTGGAAGCAGAGTATACGCAAACACTATTTAGATTCTACTTGTTTTATGCAAAAATTTGGTAAAGACTGCTGTGTTTTTTTACAGTTAGGGTTTCGCAGACCAAACCACCTAACGGTAGACCAAAGGGAGACTCATATCAGACTTTAGGATAATTCATTACAAAAAAAGAGCTGAACATTGACTCCTTCCAATTAGCTTTGCTATGTTTCTTCATAAAACAAATATAAACTCCCGACCAAAAAAAAACAAACAAACATAAACTCATAAAAAGTTTTATTAGAAGTGATCAGAGTTGTAATCTTGAGGCGGTGGAAGAGCGAAGGTCAGCCGGTGTGGTATTGAGAACTCGAGGTCTTCGAAGCAACTAGTGTTACAATATCGAGCGTTTTGAAAGAAACAACACAAAGGCATCTCGTCCTCATCCATGAACCTCTATTCGAGCGTGTTGTTAGGAAAACGGGCCGAAAGTGAGTGAGTATTGGGTTGGCCCAACCATGAAGTAGACATATCCATGTCCATTCGCTTCATCCTCAATGAACTTCACCGTGACAAGGAAATGCCTGGTTGGCGCGGGGTAGGTCAAGTAGTCCGTATATCCTCCAACTCTTTCAAGTGCTTGAACCCTTCTTGTGTCCACTCCTCAAACTCGCAGGTGCCTTGAAAAGAATGGTGACTGATTCTTGTTGAGGTGCTCATGGTTGTGTATTCTTAGTGGTTGTGTCTACAAAAACATTTCCCAAATGAGAACAAGGGCATAGTTGAGAACAAAATGCTACTATCCATCATTTAAAGAGCACAAATGGAACGAAAACCAAAAAGTCGATGAAATCAAAGATTGAGCTTTAACCATACCTTTTGCTTGGTAAATGATGGAGTTGTTAATGGAAAAAGAGATTGTGATTTTGGAAATCCTCTTTGAAAAACAATTGTTGTGTGCAAATGAGAAATAAGAGATCTGAGAGGAAAAAGAGAGCTTGAGGGTGAATTTGTGATTCCAGGGATAAAAATAGGTTTTGTAAGCAACAGACCTTCGACTTCCTCGAGATTTTGAAACCCTAGTTTTCCTCGAAATTTTGAAAATACTAGCGCTACCCCTTAATGTATATCACCAATGGCAGAAGACAATCACCAGTAGTGCATTAACCGATATAAGCCGAAACGAGAAAACTCGAGAAACTCGGTGAAAACCGAGTGGTTAGGATATCGCAGACTGACTGAATATTACCAACGGCAGATCAAAGGCAGATCGTAATCGGAGAATTTGTTTGTAGAGAGTTTTTGTTGATGTATATTTGTATATACTTCCACTTCCTTTATACATTATTTCTTTAATTTCTAACTGTTGTCAAAGTACAACTTATGTTAAAAAGAAAAACTCCACAGTGAAAACTGAGTGGTTAGGGTATTGCAGACTGAATGAATATCACCAACGGCAGACCGAATGCAGATTGATATAGGAGAATTCGTTTGTAGTGATTTTTTATTGTTGTATATTTGTATATACTTCCACTACCTTTATACATTATTTCTTACTGGTTTCAAAGTAAAACTTATGTTAAAAAGAACAAATCAGACAAAAAAAATTCGTTATCATATGTTTCTTCGTGTTTCTTTGTTCAACACGACACTATGTGAAATATTTCTTTGGTATTTACCATAGTTATTGATTTTTCTTCCATTCTGTGTTTTCAATGTAAATAAGCTTTTAAACACTTAGATTGAAGATCACTTTGGAGTTATGACGTCTAAAGAAATGTTAATCGAAGTTTTTTAATTTGTTTTGAGTGGTTTAGGGTTTCGCAGACTGTATGCCGACGTAGCGCAATGTTTTTGAAGAGTTTCTACTAAAAGAAAAAGGCGGCGCTGACTTAACTGTACGACAAAAGGGGGCGCCGTCTTTTATTTGGTAATATTAGATTTAAAAATTTCTACAATATATATTCGGGGCTCAAATCACTTGTTTCAGGCCCATGCCGAAGCCCAGAAAGCTTAAAAAACACAACATTGACTCTTTTTCTACTTCCCATCAGCAACCCTAGAGCAGAGGAGCGTATCTTCAATTTTGTCGATCTTCTTCATTTTCTTCATTTCTCCGATAATTCTCCGATCTCTTCATTTCTCCGATATTTCTCCTTCGAATATATCATGTATATGAATGATTACGAGATGGATATGAATGATTACGAGATGGATTTTCCTGCCATCTCGTAATCTAAATACCAGATTAAACTACAGTTCGAAGTTCAATCATCTTTCACTGGTGGAAGGTGTAGTGGGTGAGAAAGTGTGGGATTATGTCCGCAAGTCACCGCTAGGAGTTATTTGTAAGGTTGAGAAGTTGGGTTTCGGATGGAGTGCAAAATTTGTGTATCACCATCTTATTTGCAAACAATTGGAGTGTGAAAGCCCATTTGAGTTGTGGTTTTTGATCGCGGGGCAGCCAGCACGGTTCTCGCTCTTCGAGTTTGAAGAGATCACATGTCTTAACTGTAATGAAATTACGCAGTTGGATGGGTTGGTATCTTCTCAAGCTAATCACCAAAGCTGGAATCGCTTTCGGGGTCTTCTCAAAACACGCCATCCTAGCCCTTGTATTGAGGACATAAGGAAATTGTGTATGAAGCATGGTGGAGATATAAGCAAATCTTGGTCCAGGGAAGATAAAATTAGGCTTAGTTACCTAGCTATTCTGTCTAACGGTCTGTTGGGTATTGATCGGTGTACCGAAATTCTCCTTAACCTAGCTAGGTTGGTGATAGATTTGGTAACTTTCGAAGGGTATCCCTGGAGGATGGTTGCTTACAAAGATCTTGTTGAGCAGGTTAAGTTAGTAACTAAAGAGAAGATATGGCAAGAATCTTATGTTTTGAAGGGTTTCGTGCAAGTTCTACAGGTCTGGGCGTATGTGTATGTGCCCAAAGTGGGAGAAAATTTGGGAACACCTGTAGTGTTTGAAGATACACATCTGCTAAGATACAAAGGAAAAGTTGGCAGACCCGATATGGAGAAGATCTTCTCGAGTGAAGAGGTATGTATATCTCTGACATAGTTTGTTGAAGTGAAATGTAGACTTTTGGCAGAGTAAGCCACAGTGGCAGCGTCTGCAAAAAGACTATGCCACAAGTTTACATATTCCCGTCGCTAGACTTCTGGCAGAGTTACGCAGACTTCTGGCTAACTTCTGGCTGACATTTATGTAACCATATAACTATTTTGTAGGTTACTGTAACTACTATGTGTGAGAGATCCCGAGCAGAAATCTATCCACGTTGGAAAGGTAACGACGTAATAGATGTCAACTTAACCTAGCTAGGTTGGTGATAGATTTGGCAACTTTCGAAGGGTATCCCTGGGGGACGGTTGCTTACAAAGATCTTGTTGAACAGGTTAAGTTAGTAACTGAAGAGAAGATATGGCAAGATTCTTATGTTTTGAAGAGTTTCGTGCAAGTTCTACACGTCTGAGCGTATGTGTATGTGCCCAAAGTGGGAGAAAATTTGGGAACACCTATAGCGTTTGAAGATACACATCTGCTAAGATACAAGGGAAAAGTTGGCAGACCCGATATGGAGAAGATCTTCTCGAGTGAAGAGGTATGTATATCTCTGACATAGTTTGTTGAAGTGAAATGTAGACTTTTGGTAGAGTAAGCCACAGTGGCAGCGTCTGCAAAAAGACTCTGCCACAAGTTTACATATTCCCGTCGCTAGACTTCTGGCAGAGTTACGCAGACTTCTGGCTGACTTCTTGCTGATATTTATGTAACCATATAACTGTTTTGCAGGTTACTGTAACTACTATATGTGAGAGATCCCGGGCAGAAATCTCTCCACGTTGGAAAGGTAACGATGTAATAGATGTCAAGCTTGATAATCTCATCAAATATATTATCTCTGGTCAGCCGTGGGCGGACATCAAATGGAGCATCTCAAAAACGCTGCCAGTCCCAGAAAACTGCACTGGAAAAAAAAGAAAAGTAGATAATGAAGGAAAGAGAGGAAAAGTTGATGCAAAGGAAAAGTTGGCAGACCCGATATGGAGAAGATCTTCTCGAGTGAAGAGGTATGTATATCTCTGACATAGTTTGTTGAAGTGAAATGTAGACTTTTGGCAGAGTAAGCCACAGTGGCAGCGTCTGCAAAAAGACTATGCCACAAGTTTACATATTCCCGTCGCTAGACTTCTGGCAGTCGCTAGACTTCTGGCAGAGTTACGCAGACTTCTGGCTAACTTCTGGCTGACATTTATGTAACCATATAACTGTTTTGTAGGTTACTGTAACTACTATGTGTGAGAAATCCCGGGAAGAAATCTATCCACATTGGAAAGGTAACGACGTAATAGATGTCAACTTAACCTAGCTAGGTTGGTGATAGATTTGGCAACTTTCGAAGGGTATCCCTGGGGGACGGTTGCTTACAAAGATCTTGTTGAACAGGTTAAGTTAGTAACTAAAGAGAAGATATGGCAAGATTCTTATGTTTTGAAGAGTTTCGTGCAAGTTCTACACATCTGGACGTATGTGTATGTGCCCAAAGTGGGAGAAAATTTGGGAACACCTATAGCGTTTGAAGATACACATCTGCTAAGATACAAGGGAAAAGTTGGCAGACCCGATATGGAGAAGATCTTCTCGAGTGAAGAGGTATGTATATCTCTGACATAGTTTGTTGAAGTGAAATGTAGACTTTTGGCAGAGTAAGCCACAGTGGCAGCGTCTGCAAAAAGACTATGCCACAAGTTTACATATTCCCGTCGCTAGACTTCTGGCAGTCGCTAGACTTCTGGCAGAGTTACGCAGACTTCTGGCTAACTTCTGGCTGACATTTATGTAACCATATAACTGTTTTGTAGGTTACTGTAACTACTATGTGTGAGAAATCCCGGGAAGAAATCTATCCACATTGGAAAGGTAACGACGTAATAGATGTCAACTTAACCTAGCTAGGTTGGTGATAGATTTGGCAACTTTCGAAGGGTATCCCTGGGGGACGGTTGCTTACAAAGATCTTGTTGAACAGGTTAAGTTAGTAACTAAAGAGAAGATATGGCAAGATTCTTATGTTTTGAAGAGTTTCGTGCAAGTTCTACACATCTGGACGTATGTGTATGTGCCCAAAGTGGGAGAAAATTTGGGAACACCTATAGCGTTTGAAGATACACATCTGCTAAGATACAAGGGAAAAGTTGGCAGACCCGATATGGAGAAGATCTTCTCGAGTGAAGAGGTATGTATATCTCTGACATAGTTTGTTGAAGTGAAATGTAGACTTTTGGTAGAGTAAGCCACAGTGGCAGCGTCTGCAAAAAGACTCTGCCACAAGTTTACATATTCCCGTCGCTAGACTTCTGGCAGAGTTACGCAGACTTCTGGCTGACTTCTTGCTGATATTTATGTAACCATATAACTGTTTTGCAGGTTACTGTAACTACTATATGTGAGAGATCCCGGGCAGAAATCTCTCCACGTTGGAAAGGTAACGATGTAATAGATGTCAAGCTTGATAATCTCATCAAATATATTATCTCTGGTCAGCCGTGGGCGGACATCAAATGGAGCATCTCAAAAACGCTGCCAGTCCCAGAAAACTGCACTGGAAAAAAAAGAAAAGTAGATAATGAAGGAAAGAGAGGAAAAGTTGATGCAAAGGAAAAGTTGGCAGACCCGATATGGAGAAGATCTTCTCGAGTGAAGAGGTATGTATATCTCTGACATAGTTTGTTGAAGTGAAATGTAGACTTTTGGCAGAGTAAGCCACAGTGGCAGCGTCTGCAAAAAGACTATGCCACAAGTTTACATATTCCCGTCGCTAGACTTCTGGCAGTCGCTAGACTTCTGGCAGAGTTACGCAGACTTCTGGCTAACTTCTGGCTGACATTTATGTAACCATATAACTGTTTTGTAGGTTACTGTAACTACTATGTGTGAGAAATCCCGGGAAGAAATCTATCCACATTGGAAAGGTAACGACGTAATAGATGTCAACTTAACCTAGCTAGGTTGGTGATAGATTTGGCAACTTTCGAAGGGTATCCCTGGGGGACGGTTGCTTACAAAGATCTTGTTGAACAGGTTAAGTTAGTAACTAAAGAGAAGATATGGCAAGATTCTTATGTTTTGAAGAGTTTCGTGCAAGTTCTACACATCTGGACGTATGTGTATGTGCCCAAAGTGGGAGAAAATTTGGGAACACCTATAGCGTTTGAAGATACACATCTGCTAAGATACAAGGGAAAAGTTGGCAGACCCGATATGGAGAAGATCTTCTCGAGTGAAGAGGTATGTATATCTCTGACATAGTTTGTTGAAGTGAAATGTAGACTTTTGGTAGAGTAAGCCACAGTGGCAGCGTCTGCAAAAAGACTCTGCCACAAGTTTATATATTCCCGTCGCTAGACTTCTGGCAGAGTTACGCAGACTTCTGGCTGATATTTATGTAACCATATAACTGTTTTGCAGGTTACTGTAACTACTATGTGTGAGAGATCCCGGGCATAAATCTCTCCACGTTGGAAAGGTAACGACGTAATAGATGTCAAGCTTGATAATCTCATCAAATATATTATCTCTGGCCAACCGTGGGCGGACATCAAATGGAGCATCTCAAAAACGCTGCCAGTCCCAGAAAACTGCACTGGAAAAAAAAGAAAAGTAGATAATGAAGGAAATAGAGGAAAAGGGAAAAAGAGGAAGGGAAATGAAGAGCGAGATGGAGAAAAGAGGAAGAGGAAGAGGAAGCGGAAGGGAATTGAAGAATATGATGAAAAAATCGAAGAAGAAGAAGAAGAAGAAGAAGATGACGGACGGTATGTCATGAAATCGAAGTTCTCTTTAGCTAAAATCCCATATACTGGTTCAACAGACATCGTCGACATCATTGAATTTGTCCTGGATAAACAGTAGACCAAGTTTGACGCAGTTGTAACTAGAATTAAAAATATCAGCCTTGATCAGCAACGATTAAACTTGGAACAGCAACGAACCAGCATGGAACAACAGAATGTTTTGAGTGAAACCTTAAACAACTTGGCACAGGTCATTGGAAAGCTGATGGAGAGGATGACTTCTTTCGAACAAGATACTCGCTTCTCTAACAATAAAATATAACCTGGCAATCGCATGGTATGTCCAACTCAGCAATTGTTGAAATAAAAGAGCTGGCATGATCTGCGATATCATGCTCTATCATATGTGGTAAAACAATAGAGGGGCATGTCATACTTTGCTTGCCTGCATTGTATCATTCATTTATGTGAGACATGTAATTGTTACGGCAGACTAATAATGGTATTCAATACTATTCATCATTGACATCCCTTAATATCCTATACGGCAGAGTATGCCCTTAAAGTGTAAGAGGTTGAAGCTGAGTTCATGTAACAATCATTACTTTGAAATTTTACAGAATGACGAAGAAGAGACGACGGTGGATAACAAAGGAGATGGCAAAGACAACGAAGGAGAAGGAATCAAGGTTGTTGCCTCTGGCTCCTATTCAAATGATAAAGGAAGAGATGTCAAAGAAAAAGTAACTGATAATAGCATAGAGGCAGAGGATGCCAAACAAGAACAAGTAGGAAATGATGCAAAAATATATTGGAGTGAAAAGGCAGAGGATGCCAAGGCAGAGGATGCCAAACAAGAACAAGTAGGAGATGATGCAAAACTAGATTGGAGTGAAAAGGTAGATGGCATCGAGGCAGATGATACCAAACAAGAACATCTTCAAGATATGTTCCATGGAGAAAAAATATACAAATGTGAAAAGACAGAGGATGCCAAAGAAGAACATCTTCAAGATGATAGTAATGATGGAGATGGGAGTGAAAAGGAAGAGGATGCCAAAGAAGAAAAAGGAGAAAATGATGCAAACGTCTGCCTTCAGGCAGAGGATGCCACTATAGCTGATGGAGTTGGAGATGTTGAAAAAATTGATGGGAGTGAAAAGGCAGAGGATGCCAAAGAAGAACATCTTCTTGCTAATGGTGGAGTTGGATATGTTGAAAAAATTGATGGGAGTGAAAAGGCAGAGAATGCCAAAGAAGAACATCTTCAAGATGATGGTAGAGTTGGAGATGTTGAAAAAATTGATGGGAGTGAAAAGACAGAGAATGCCAAAGAAGAACATCTTCAAGAGGTTGGTAGAGTTGGAGATGTTGAAAAACTTGATGGGAGTGAAAAGGCAGAAAATGCCAAAGAACTTAGTCTTCAAGAGGATGGTAGAGTTGGAGATGTTGAAAAAATAGATGGAAGTGAAAAGGCAGCTGATGGTGGTAAAGAAAAGGTTATATCTGATAAGGCAGGTGTTTCCAACGAAGCAACTGATGGTGAAAAAATTGATGGGAGTGAAAAGGCAGAGGATGCCAAAGAAGAAAAAGGAGATAATGTTCCCAAAGTTTGCCTTCAGGCAGAAGATGCCAAAGAAGAAAAAGGAGATAATGTTTCTAAAGTATGCCTGCAGACAGAGGATGCGAAAGAAGAAAAAAGAGATAATACTTCCAAAGTATGCCTTCAGGCAGAGGATGCCACTGCCGCATATGAAACTAATGTCTGCATTAAGGATGCCGCTGCAGAGGATGAAACTAATGTATGCATTAAGGATCTCATTACGGCATTGATAACCAACGTCTGTATGGAGACGGTTGCTTCCACTGCAGAAGATGGTAAAGGCTCAGTGATTGACACTGAAATCATTGAAGAAAGAGGAAGAGGAAGAGGAAGAGGAAGAGGAAGAGTTAGAGGTAGAGGAAGAGGAAACTCCCAGCCAGTGAATGTCATTGAACCATCAATGGATTCAGTCCACCCAACTACATCTCAAATCGAAATATACGAAATCTCCAGAAATATTCGCCAGACCAATAAGCTATCAACAAGGAGGAGTGAAAGGTTAAGCAAATTGACTGTCTTTCCTGTTGTACCTAGCAAAAACGCAAACCCACTGGCCCAGAAATCTTCTTACGAAATTGTATTTGGAGATGTTGACCAAACACTGGTGTACAAGATGAACGTATTCAGAGCCGATGAGTAAGTACACACAGCCTATAAGATCGTCTATTTTATTTTGCAGTCTAACTTGAATGTTGATTTTCTTTGACAGAACAAATATTTATCCATTTGGAGGGAAAACAAAGGCCCATTGATTCTTCTACTTACTTTTGACGCCGAGGGAATGGTTACACGATATGGTAAGTACATTCTTCCTCGTCAACAGTGATCTGGCAAAAATGTTTATTTCATGTTTAGCTGGCAGACCGTTGTTGTTGTGTATCGGGCAGACTCGGCTTTTTGTTGTTGTTGTGTGTCTAGTAGACTCTGCTTTGGTACATAACATTTGTCCTTCTTTTATTATCAGCACCTTGACGCAGCACTGAACTTGTATAGACTAAGGCTAAAGAGAAATCCTAATTCTTTCAAGAGTCCGCGGATTGCTATATTGGATGCAGCATTTCAAATACTTTGGAAGAATAGGTACGACGACTGGCGTAAGCTTAAAAGATGGCATGGTGGTATTTACGAGAATGTACACGGTATTCTTCCAGCTTATGCCGCAACAAAGTTGGCCTGGGACAAAGACGTTGATACGTTATACTTCGTTCTACACGTGAGCTCGAATCATTGGGTTGGGATGGTCATATCATTGGTTGACCGGGTTGTCTACATATATGATTGCTTAAATACTCCACAAGCAGATATTGTGGCAGCGGTGAGGCCTTTTGCTAAAATGGTTCTTGCCGCAATTAATATGTGCTTTCCTCAAGACTACGATAAAGCAGAGTTTACAATCAGAATTGTAAAAGACGTTCCCAAAATGCATCCAGAAGTAGGTGATTGTGGAGTATACGCACTCAAATACATTGAGTGTCACATGTTAGGATTGCTGCTATCAGCAAGAGAACTGTGTAATGCCAAAATGATGACCTGGAGGACGAAGCTCGCTGCGGAGGTGTTGGATGAGACATCTTCGTATACCGAACAACTCATGTGTGATGAGAAAATTATTACAACTATCTACGATCCCTACGACGTTCAAATTTAATTGCATGGTTAGTAAATATATGTATATAGTAAATAGGGAGATTTGTTCTAGTAAATATTACATTAACCAAACTCTGCGGCGTACAAGTAGAATTTATGTTTTTCCTTCCTTAGTAGAAGAGAACTTATTCTGCTTATTCTTCATTTAGACGCATAATAAACTGCGCTTATATAGTGTAAACCGAGAAGACACAGCACCTGCTCATACTCTGCATCTGCTTTGCTTACACTCAGCATAAACATGGGCGCATAATTGTTATAAGAGTATGCATTTGCGTTCTATTTAGTATAATAAAAATCAGCAGAGTTTCATTGAAGTTGGAATATCAAGCGTCATCACTCTTGTATTTTTTAATGGATTTCGTCAACCACTCTTGTATTTATGAAGTGGGTCCACTCTTGTATTTAGTAACTGGACCACTCTTGTATTTATGACGTGGGTTATCTTCAACACTTCTTCTTTATTTGCAGAACACATATAGCCGACTTTTAATGGAGCCATCTGTAGCCTCTGTCTTCAATCCGATGAACGATAATGAATCTTCCGCGAGTTCAACAAATGTATTTGAACGATCCGAATTGAAGATTCCTTCAGTTTTACTCATGAACCAGAACCCAAGATGTTTTCAGCAATCCACAGAGTTCATAACTAAGGTAAAGGTGTTGCATGTTTTTCAAGAGTTTTCCATTGTTGTTCCTTATGTATTTATAATTTATTTTATGTAGCTTAACGAGAAGTACCGGCGAGCAATCAAGACTCACAAGAACATCTTGAAGAAAAAGGCTAAACTTCACAAGAAACAGAAGAGAATCGAGAAGATTATAAAACGGCTCGAGGTCCATCATTCAGAATGGGAACAACTTGGATTTGAAAAAATATCTCCTATCCCGGAAATTATCCACCAGGTATTTCACCATGATCAAGACGAATAAGAACATCTACCAGTTTTTGCTCGAATTTTTTGTAATAAATTTAGAAAAGGAATATGAAGAATCATCCCATTTTCCAGCATTGAAGTTGATGTTTATTATAAATGCAGAGAAGAAGCAGTACTAAATGCAGAATCTGCAGAAACATACATTGTACGTATATAAACATAAGTTCAAAATCTGCCTAACAAAACTAGGTCCTCTGCTTCGCATACATTTTCGGTACTCTGCTTCTATATCCAAGTCTATTTGTACTCTGTACCCAAATCTGCCCGTAGTTTGCTTCCAAAACAAGATGTGGGTTGAAGGATTTGAATACACACATAAACACAAATCCAAGAAAAGAGTACAAACAACAAATCCAAGAAAAGATAAACAACATCAAATAAATTAAATGTTGTGGAAATTTTAAGAAAAGTAAAATAATTAGGATCAATTCGTAAATTTTTAAAATATGGATAACAAGAGTTCTACATAACTTTAGTCCTCCATAAATGAAAGATCAAGTTTTAACCAATCAATATGAGGAACTGTAATTCCTCTCAGCTCCTCCTCAACAATCATTTCTTTCTCTGCTAACTGCTGCCGCCTAGCATCCATGACCACTTGTTCTTCATGCATCATCTTCTCCAATATAGAGCATTTACCGGCTATTCTTTCCAACTTGAGTTTGACGTGGTGAGCTTCGTCCTTCGCTCTCATTTGAGATCGCACCAGCAGAAGAATTACCCTCAACCGATCCTTTCCTTCCTTTCCCGCCTCCATAACTGCATATTCCGCTTCTCTTCTGCTTCCAACTCCAGGTCTGACATTGGTGATTTTCTTTTTTTCCCGAATGATCTGTGGCCATGATGTCTTGAATATGTGCCTGTAAAAGAGTAAAATACAGAGAATGTGCCTATTAAAAATAGAAATCAACTGCGCAGACTAGAAAAAAGATTGAGTAGAATGTAAGTCGCAAGTTATTTTGACGGTTCTTCTTTCTTTTATAGACGAGAGGGATAAAGCAAAACCACGTACGTCAGTTTTTTTTTCTTAGCTGTCATTTCAACGGTCCACCTTCCCATCATTTCAACGGTCCACCTTTCCATCATTTAACCCGTTATCTCGTAGAGTATATGCAGAGAAGGTGCGTAAGCAGAGTACTATTAAATTTATTGCAGAATATAAACAGAGTAGTCGCAATCACTGCCATTCCTTATTTAACGTGTTGTATCATGTATGATCGACATGTGGCGTATGACGTATTATAGTAGGACAATTAATAATGTACCTTGTTTCTCGTTTTCAATAATGCGATGATCGACACGTGGCCCTTCGCATGGCGCAGCATCATCTCAGAGGCGTCTAGTAATAGCTGCAGAGTATGACCAATTAGGACTTCCATACCGATACGGTTTCCCTTCAACGAGTATAAAAGATCTCTTCTTTATTTGGGTGTACAAACAAAAATAATTTATCATTTCCTCCCATCAGTCTCAAACAAACAAAGATAATCCAAAAACTACCAGAACGCAAGCGTATCTTTTATTCTTCTTGTCCCTGGTCAAGGCTTCACAGATGACGTTTACATTGTCCCTGGTCACAAAGTTCTGCACTTCACATTGATGAATTTCAGGTAAGTTAATTATGTTTATAGTTTAGGATGTCTTTTCAGAATGAAGTACTATAAATTCGTCTTTGTGAGCTGCAGCGGCGAAGATATCAACTGTATTGTGAAGGAAACATTTGCTGATGAATTTGAGTACTTATGGCGACTTCAGCCAATTGGAAAGGTCATATTCTGCGTGCTACAAAATTGGAATATGGACTATTTTGGAGGTAGTGTTACTACTTCATTCAATCATAGAGAACTATTGCAACATATATGACTAGGTGACTCTTTGGCATTGCAGGTGAAATACGTGTCTCGACTCTCTAGCCATTCTCTGAACTCCTCGTTAATCCAGCAATTCCTGCCGTTGAAGAAGCAATCTAGCAACTAAGGGTTGTTAAGACCAGTGGTTTCTCAATGGTCGAAGATGCATACATTGATGACCCTATTCATCGTACAAATACCACCTAGAATAAACCTCGTCAACTGTGTTGTTTAATGTTATTACACTCGATCTTTTGAGACTCGGAGTAACACTTATGTATGTCTCGTTATAATAGTTCAGTAATTTATGTATACTTTATTTTATTTGTTAGACCTTTGTGGATGAAAATAAGTTGAGGAGACGTAGTATATGCTCAGTGTAAGCGATGTAGATGCAGCCTAAATGCAGAGTCCGCCCATCATCTGCTTTAAGATGCAGAGTACAAGCAGATACTGCGCCTTTGCTCAAAATAACCGAATTGAAACGATACAAAATGAAACACTTAAAGCAAACCAGTCTTCAGAAGATACTAAAGCAAACATAGAACATAACTAAAATTACTAAATTTTTAAAGGCGCACTTAAAGCAAAGCAGTCTTCAAAAGATAAGCTAAAAAAGAACACACACGTGAGACAGCTCCTTTCTTTGCCTCCACCACCTCACTCTGATCCCATGGCATACTTCTCCGTCCAGCTTCGCGCAGTTGACTCGAACCTGGATTTGTCAGTCTTGTAAATATGGGCTACCTCGGGCACAAAAGGATCATCTAAGATTGGGTCAGTCATCAGTGCGCAAATTGACATCAAAACCTAATTCCATAACAAAAATCCATCCCATTAACACACATGTTTGGCTGAAGTATTTTTTTCGACAACAACTTTGTTAAATCTAAAAAAATTCAAAACTTGGGACACGGTTAAAGCAGGAGACCATTTTTCTCTCAAGATATCATAGTCAATCGCTCCATTTGCGTTGATATTTGGGTGTTAAATCTTTGTTTTGAAAGCCACCAACATGCAAAGAGAAAGAGAATATCAATTAAAAGCAAGATGATTAAGAGTGAAGTTTCATCCTGCAACAAATAACAATTAACTGAAAAAGCAAAAATCAAACCTTTGGCACCTTTAACGGATAATCCGGAGGAAAATGAATGGTAAGCAAGAAAATTCCTCCGGCATAGGGACTGTCGAAGGGTCCATTGATAGCTGCTTCCTAAAACATATAAGACTCAACTGAGACATTTAATCTAAATAATACTACATCCGTAAAGTTTCTATTATCATCCATAAATAATACTACCTCTAACTGCATAAAAGACTTGGGAGTTCTAGATTTTATACCTGCCCTGATGATCTGTGTAGGAACATCCTTCTGAATCCGCTTAAGTTCCATTTTAATTCGAGTTAGACTATAACCCATGGTCACAAAATTGGTAAGAGAGACGAAGAAGATGAATGTTGTGTCTTTGGTAAACAAATAGATAAACTCGAGGGTTTTCGCAGACTAGAGAATGTGTTTTCAACTACTGCAATAAAAACATGTTCATTGCTTTTTTGACCCTTTCCCAAATTTCAGTCAAATGCGACGGGATGTATACTTTTTAAATGAGTTGTCATTCATCTCTTCATGTGTAAAATATTCTTTGTCCTATATTCTTATGGGTGTTCGCGCCGTTTAATGTCGCGGTAAATTTACGCGCCTTCTCTGCCATTTTTTTAATTAAATTGAGTTATCTTTTCGAAGGCAGAGTATCTTATGTTATGATAGTTGAGCGGTTGCACAGTAATCATCCCGCATGCCTCTCATGTCGAGCCATTAAATGAGGCGTGTGCAATGACTATACTAGATGTTTGACCGATGTCCCTGTAAATTGAGTTTTCTTTTCCAAGACAATTTAAAGGAAGATCGACCCCTTTCATTTATTTTCTTATCTATAAAAATAGTAGATTGTTTACGAACATAGTGCCTGTTAATTATTTTCAAAATCCAAATACCGCATCACATCGTAGGTTAACATGCAAATACCAGAGCTCCCTTCGGACATTATCTCTGTCATTGTACGAAAACTTGGCCGCCTCACCTTGTGGAGACTCGGACACATCCTCCGAATAGGGCGGATTGGTAGAGATATAGTGTACAGTGATGAAGTCCTCAAGGAACTTAGTCTCGACGATCTATGTGAGGACACAGATAAAATTCTCCTAGACGGAGTGAATCGCAGCTTTTTGTAAGATGCTTAAATGCCGGAAACCCAACTGTTATTTATTATGAGGCTACAAGACTCGTGATCGCAGAACAAAACATCAGTGCAGCCATGGAGCTTTTGGAACGGCTTGTCCCTTTCAGTGCTAACGCAACTTATCTCTGTAGAATGATGTCTGTATGTGCTGGACGTACGAAAAGGGCTGCACAACTTCTCAAATTATGTGTCGACGTACACGCTGAAGGTGATTTTGATAAACTCACCAGGCTTGGGGATGAGGTTCTGGATGCGGTTGTAGCTTTCTATCCACCCATGAACCATTCTTTTGCATCAACGTGGCAATACCCTGACTGTCCAGATTTGCCTTTTCCAAATTGTGCCACTGAGCACGAATATCAACCTGGATGCGAAAACTGCTACATGTATTGGTTCGCAAGACAGTTTTGCCGCATTACATAGGAGATTTGAACTATTTCTTTTAATTTTATTTGTTTCTGTATTTAGAAATCCTTGAAAAGTTATGATTCCGTAATTCAAGATGTGGATTTTAATTGAATAACATGTTTTACCCTTGGATTTGTTGAGCATATATATATATTTTTAAATGAAAATAAAAGCAAAATCTATAGTAGAGCACATGAAGATTAATAGCAGATTAATGGATGATTAATGGCAGATATCAGACGCAGACTCTGCGATGCAGATGTAGACTCTGCGATACCAGATGCAAACTCTGCGATACTGACTATATTATGATACCCACATCAAACTAAAGACTAACATAAAACAACGGAGCACCATAATAAGGACAAATAAATAAAGTTATAAACCAAGATTTGTTTCCTTGTTTAAATAAATTTGAAACCGGAGATTTGTTTATCTTGGCAGAGTTACAGCAGAGTGAAGCCAGAGTCAAGAAAATGGGTATGTTTTTCGATTGTGTCCTGCATTATGGCATTTTGAGCACCTGTGATGAATTTTTAGACTACTCTGGAAAAGACTCTTTTTCATCTTTGGGGGTGGAGTACTCTGCGAAAGTTTAGCTTTCTTATTTGGTGTTTGAGTAGTCGGAGAATTACGAGATCGTTTCCTTCTCACCTTTGGGGATGGAGTAGTGGGTGAAATATTATCGCTGAATGGAGTACTCTGCTTCGTTTCTTCGTAACGGATGGAGTCCTCTGCTTTGTTTTCTTCGTTGTGGATTAAGTCCTCTGGTTCATTTTTTGCTTTGTGGATGGAGTACTCTGCGAAGGTTCTGTTTTTTCTTCTTCCATTAATTACTCTTGAACCGCTTAGCCTTTTCAATAGCAGAAAGGTATCTCTTTGTCTTCGGTCTACCGGAAGTTACTTTTATGACTGGTGGCAGACATTGTTCACTAATTACATGTGGTGGTAGAATCAAATCTTCGACTACAGTTTTTATAGGTTCTGAGTACGTTGAATACATGTAGCCCTTTGTGAAATGATCATCAACCAGGGTAACTTCATCAGTTTTCTGACTTAATGCTGCTTTAATCGCGTGTTCGCAGGAAATCTTCTCGACATCATATTGTTTACAAGTACAAAATCTCTGCAATCATAAATTTTAAAAAGGAATCAAACTCATAGCAGATAAACAAGGCAAACGTTTCCTGAGACTGGCAGACTTTCTCAGGATACGTTTCCTAAAACTGGCAGTGATAAATAGCAAAAAAAAAGTTACATACCTTCTGTAAATCAACCACACAATCATAATCTCCACCTATTACATGGCTACAATTTGAATCAGTATGATGAACATTTAAAATTTCCAAGCTACCGTGTCTTTCATGCAGTAACTTTTCAACGTTTGGAGGGAAATTTGTTTTTAATGAGGCAGCTTTGTCTCGCCTTTCCACAAACTATCTTGACAACAACTTTCAAATACCCTCCACGAAATGCTTAACAGGAAATGATCTTTCTTCCTTAAGCACGGCATTAATAGATTCTGCAATATTGCTTGTCATTATACCAAATATATCTCCTGGAAAATGTGCACAAGCCCATAATCGAAATTGTGCCTCTTCCAAGTAAACTGCTAATTCACTATTCTGACGACGAATCACACCAAACAATATTTCAAAATCTACTGGTCAATATGCATATGCAGCACGACACACCAAACTGAGCATTGCGTTCTTTTTGAACTTTAAGATGAGGTTATTTTTGAGGTGATAGTAACATACTCCCCTATCAGCTGCGGGGGAAAACCTTCTCAATGGCCTTTGCGATTGATAGATGACAGTCAGAAATAATAGCCAAATTTTTATCATCAAGTATCACACCATGCAACTGTGTAAAAAACCATTCCCATGAAGCATCATTCTCTGAGTCTACAATCCCAAAAGCTATAGGAAATATACTCGAATCTGCATCTTGACCTGCAGCTACTAGCATAACACCTCTGTACTTTCCAGTTAGATGTGCTCCATCTACCACAACAACCCTCCTCAAGAACTCAAATCTTTTGATGGAAGCACCAAAAGCAATGAACAAATACTTAAACCTTTGTTGAGTATCACGTTCAAGCTTTGTAATCGTACCTAGATTGACTTGCTCTATTTTGTATAGATAGGAAGGTAAGTTCTGGTAACCCCTCTCAAAAGTGCCTCTGACCAGCTCTCGTGCATATGCCAACGCTTTATGCGCCTTCGTATAGTCTATGTCAAGACAATGTAGTGACTTAATACAGTTCATTACATGCTTAGGCGTGATTCCTTTAAGATCATTACCACCACTAAACCTATCAACATACATCTTTCCAATACATTTTGCATTAGCCTGTCGGTGACGAGAATGCCTACAGACAGCAGAGCATGTATGAGCTTCTTTATATATCCGAACGAGAAATTCTGAAGATTCAGATGAAACTGACCGAGTCGACGCACGAATCCTCCAAGAACAATTAGGAACAAAACATTTCGCGATAAATAGTTTCTTCCTCGACGTGTCGATTTTGAAATCAAACTTTTCGATGACTGAAATCTTGCATAATTGCATAATTAATGCTTTCTTGTCATCAAATACTTCGCCAACCTTAATAGTTCCAGATTTCTTCATTGGTAATGGCTTCGTAGGCGTGTCATCGAATATATCGCAGAATAAAGGCGGCATCTGCTATTTTTTCGTAGACTGTCGACAGTCTCTGCTGTTGTTCGGTGATGGCATCACATGCTCGTCTTTAACATTACCAACATCATCAAAATCCACACCACCATCCTCTTTGACATCATAAGCTTCATCTTTTCCCGCAGCTCCTGCTTTAATTCCATCGTTTCTTTTCCATGACACGCAAAGCCGGATAACCTCTTTTTCCGCCATTGTGATAAAGTTTGCAAGTTTCCTATCGTTATTCAAGAAGATAGGAGGTGTGTCCCTAGGCATTTTCTCCATGATATGTGTAGGCAACTTATAAGCAATCTCGACTGCATTCATCTGCGTTTCCAAGTTGTAATCTTCACAAACAATGCGGAGAAATTCCTCATACTTGATTTGTTCTTCAACCGCAAATAACTTGCTTCCTTTGCTTGAATCAACGTCGAAATCCCAACCCATTTTTACCTTCCATTGTCCAAAAACAGTCAACAAATGCAACATTATCTGCAAAAAAAGAGAATGTTCACTAGTAGATTAATTGCAAAAGATCTGCAACTCACTATCTTAGAAGATTTTTGGCAGAGTTCTACACTTTGGCAGGGTCTTTTAGAAATAGTTCTACCAAAGACGTAATAGAGCTCTAGACGCAGTTTAGAAGATGGTGGTTTAGATAACTAGTGTAATGTTTTGAAGTGTTACCTATGTTCGTTCTTCCCGAAAATATGCTCACCTTCAACCCCTAGATTATCTTTGACCAGCAGATAATGTTAGATGTAAAAAAAGATCGTCTTTCCGAAGAATGTACGTACTTTCGTTCAAAATCGAAGTTTGTAAACAATCTTATACTCAGATTTCGCTTCCGTCTCTTTGAAAATATGAAATCTCCGTTTGAGGGTGAAATCAAAATAGTAGATCTAGGTTAAAGGTGGAGAAGTTGAAAAGGTTTATAGCAAACTCAAAAAGTACTAAGTAATGGCATTCTTGTTATTATTGTGAAAAGAGAGGAGTACTTCAAAATCCGACCATTTATACAATTTAGTTACGTTGCAAATGTCAAGCCAGGCCCTGCGAACAGTATGCTACCGTCTGACGAGCAATATCTGCCTTATGTCTACAAATATGCACACACAATATATGCCTTAAGTCTACAAAAAGCACACACAATATCTGCCTTAAGGCTACATAATTGACACACTATATCTGCCTTAAGGCCACATAATTGACACACTATATCTGCCTTAAGGCTACACAATTAGCAGAGTTTAAGTAGAGTATGTCCAGCCTTAGCCTTAAGGCTACACAATTGACAGACTATATCTGCTTTAAGGCTACACAATTTCCAGAGTTTAAGCAGAGTCTGTCTAGCCGTAGCCTTAAGGCTACACAATTCACACACTATATCTGCGTTAAGGTTACACAATTAGCAGAGTTTAAGCAGAGTCTGTCCAGCCGTAGCCTTAAGGCTACACAATTCACGCAGACTCTGCCAAGTGTAAGGGTATTTTAGATATTTTCAAAAAAAGTGTACTAGTTTTACAATTTTCCCTACGAATATACCCCGCTTGACATTAAAGTCAGAAAAACGCACCATATTAACAACTCTCCCTTTTTAATATTCTAAAAATGCTTTGAAAAATCGTGTCTTTATAACGTCACATTTGGTTTTGCTATATTTTCACTTATAATTTTTTTAATAATTTTTTTAAAAATTTAATATACAGTATCTTCTCCGCGATTTCATGGGTTTAGTCCTAGTAATAATAATAAGAAGTAGAATTTAACAAAAAAAAAAAAAACTCACCGAAACCGACGCTATTTTATCGACGTAAAACTTAACGTCGAGCATTGTTGAGTTGGTGGGCAAACTGACGTTATTACTTTAGAGTCGTTTAGTAACCGACATTAACTACTATATAAACTGTCGTTAGAACCCTTTTTGCTTGTAGTGCATAGAAATCTTAAGACTATATTATAAAGGAATCTGAATAATGTATACAGCAAGTACGATCGTTGACAAAGAGATTATGTAGTTTCCAGCTGCAAGTCTTTTGAGCTCGAATTGTAAAAGGAATTTTTCTTTTAATATTTATTTCTTTCATCGGAATGATCAATCTCTTTTAGTACATTATTTAGTAGAATAATCATATATATGACTTAATTCTTGTTTTTCTTTTGGTTTTGATAAATATCATGTGACAATGTGAGCTTTTCATGCGTAGCTTGTTTACTTTGTAATTTTAGATAATCCAAAACACACAATTAACAATTAATCTCATGCTAAAAAGCAATACAATAAGGTACTTATCTCCTAATCCTCTTCCAAATCTCACAAGTTAATGTTACTCGCCTCCTCATATTTGGCCTTATCTTGGTCATTGTCCATCTTCTTGGCTTTTAATAACTCGACCAAACCCTCAAGAACCTTATCGACACGGTCATTCCTCATAAGCTGGCCATCCACAGAATATGGTCCCTTAGTGATCGTGCTCTTGATCTCCAATTCCTGCTCCTCCTTTTTGACCTTATCTTGTTCGTTCTCGATCTTCTTGAATTTCAAGAACTCTATCAAACCCTCAAGAATCTTATCAACAGTATCATTTCTCATAAGTTGTTCAGCGACCTCTGCTGGACTAACCTCAGTTGCTTCAATACTTTCCTCGATCTTGCTGAAAATCTGATGTTCTTCGATCTCTAGATAGTTTGAAGCAAGAGCCTTGAAAGTACTCGGCGTGCAGTATGACATGTGGATGTGCATATCCATACGTCCTGGCCTCAACAAAGCCGCATCGAGTTTCTCTTTGTAATTTGTTGTGAATATTATGATACGTTCATCGCCACAGCTTGACCATAGACCATCTATGAAATTTAGCAGTCCAGAGAGTGTCACTTTATTGTACCGTTGGTCATTAGTTTCGTCAGATTCCCGAGGGGGTTCATCAATTATCCTATCTTTCAATTCGATCGAACAATCAATATCTTCCACAACAAGAATCGAACGATTAGCAGTGGAAATCAACAATCGCCGGAGCTCAGAATTGTTTTTAACCGCAGTCAACTCTAAGTCATAAATATCAAAGTTGAGATGATTGGCTATGGCTGCGATCAAACTTGATTTCCCTGTTCCTGGTGGACCGTACAACAAATAACCTCTCTTCCAAGCTTTACCAATCTTCTTATAGAAGTCTTTGCGTTGTATGAACCGGTCAAGATCCTCAATCACATTTCTCTTGACATCTAAATCCATTGCTAGCGTCTTGAAGGTAGAAGGATGGTCAAGAATCACAGAGGTCCAAGCGTCTCCGTAAGTCCCAAACATGTTATCTGGGTCGAGAGTGAAGATCTTGAGCGTTTTCAACTCTTGCTTCATCAACTTGGCTCTTTTCACCATGAATGGCAAGTAGGATTCAAGAGCTATGTCCTTGAATTTCTTGTGGAAGCTAAGCTTGAATGATCTGACCTCGGATCTCAGTGTCGAGTTTAGATCCCGCGGGTTATGGAATTTCTTGGACTTAACATAGCGGCAATGGAGAACCCACCGGAATTTGACGCCATTGAAGGTGTCCACAACTTCTTCATCACGTTCCAACATGACGTTGTAGTTGTTTTCTTTCTCGTGTTTACTCACTTTTATTGTTTTGTTAAAAGGAGAGATCTTGGTGGCCAGATAAGCCTCTGCGGCCTCAAAGACTTCATTGTGAACAAACCCTTCAAATTCTTCGATGATTATTGTCATTTGGGAGGAGAAGTAACCAAAGAAGCTGCGGAAGCCATAAGAGATGTAGTGGTGCACCTCGTCAGGCAAATAATCTACGACTATTGATCTAGCCAGCATTGCGGTGGCAGCCACCGAGGCCGCGGTGGTGAGAATCGTCTTCACCGTGGCCAGACGGGATTCCGCGGAAGAAGAGTCAGAGGAGCTCATATTCTTTGGGTGCGTTTGTTCTTAGTTTTTTTTAAACACTCTTGATGATTGAATAAATTATTGTTTTACCTAGAAGGATACATGATTTACGCACAAAGTGTTTGAATCAATTTCTTAATCAGATGTCTAATGGTTTTGAAGACTTAGCCTTAAACTAGCTTGAATAAGCTATATATATAGTAGGTTTGCCTTTTTTGGGAAAAAATCAATCTACATTTACAACAGTAAAATACAAATGGAAAAAATATAGATTCATTCAAGTCAATTTCCAAAAGAGAAATACAAATGACAAACAATATAGAGTAATTAAAGTCAATTTCCAATAGAGAAATACAATATCAAATATAATGCATTAGCTTAATTATTTGTAATATAATTGAGATATACATTGAATTTGAAATTTATATGTATTAAATTCACTGTATTGTAAAAATTATTGTATATGAGAGATTAAAATGATTTATTTAAATTGGTCTACTTGATTTTTTTTTTATAATCCAACTAATACATGAACTAATTTAAGAGAGCTAAATACACATATTGAATTTGAAATCAAAGAGCATTAAATTTGTATAACCTCTGTTCTTAAATTTTAATTTTTAATTTTTTTTTTTAGTTTCATAAAGATTGAATTTTTAGATGATTTTTTTTCCAAAATCAATACTATTGACTGAAAATAATTAAATTTATTGAATTACTATTTTTTTAGACTTATAGAAAATGATTTAGTGTAAAAAAATAATAATGTATTTATAATTAAATATTTTTTTTAATATGTGTTGTTTCGGAGATTTTAATCCTCTTAAACAACCACTGGGGATCCGTTCCTGCGCAATCAACAAACATGTGAAGGCCTAAAAAAATACGATTGGGGGTGTTTTCCGACGGCTCTTTAACGCTCAAGTCAGAAAAGAAAAAAGAGAGAAAGAAGAAAAGAGATCACAGGGAGACGTTGAGAGCTTAAGGAAAGGAAGTCGGAAAATGAAAAAAAGAGAAAGTGGTGACTCCGGGCCGAACAAAGAGTTGTCCACGGAATGTCTGAACATTTGAGTGGAAGAAATTTAGTGGTGAGGTAGGAGAAGGAAACAGAGTATTTGGAGGAGTTCCGGTCAAGGAACGACCAGAAAGAGAAGATTTCCGGGAAGAGATCCGGAGAGAATGGTCCTAAACAACCAGAATAAGATTAAAACACCAGGAAATGAGCTTTAGTCTCGAGAAAAATGGGCTCTATGTAAGTATTTTTAGCCAAAAGATCGGATGCGTTTTATGAAGGAAATAAAATAGTATTTATAGACTTTTACCTGCCCGGGCTCGGATACCGGGGTCCACGTCCTTAGGTGCGTCGGGTCTGGACTTTCGGGTTTAACCCAGTACGATGCACTCGAGTGCTTTTCACCTATTTTTTTATCTTCTTGCACCACTTGGCCGACCATACGGCTCTGCCACGCTGCACCTGATCCCTCGTACCGTTGATAGCGTCTGACACGGCGGATCAGACGCCGGGGGCTCCCTCGAAATCATCTCCTTTATGATTTAATCGTTCTCCAAGTATGGACCACTTGTTTTTACTCTTGCACGCATAAACTGAAAGTGTTTTACGTTTTGACCAAGAATTCAAACATAGAAGATCGAAAAAATTTGAACTTAGCGCCTAAGGAAGATATTTCATACCTAGCCCGAGTTCCTGATACGGGAACTCGGGGTTTGTGCTCTATCTCCGGGTATCAAAAAGAGGGTACATGCTCGTCTGGCCACTCCGTTCCGGGCCCTTATCACTCCGTGTAGCGGGGTACGCTACCCGGGGTGGGAGCTAGGCCTAAGTGGCCTTACCTGTCTGTTTGGGACATTGTAGGTTCAGGCCCAAAGTATTCTGGGACTTTATCGAAAGATAAGCTCCACCAATGGGATTACGAGTCTCCACCGAACCGTGGGATATGTGGCATCAGGCGATTCGCTTAACCCAAAGGAGATTATTTTATCCCCAAAAATTGCCCCCTCTGTTATTCGAGCCCGAGTCGAGTATAAGTGTTTCTCCTGGATTCCAACCTTAAACGTAGTCATACGATCATGTGCTTAAAGTTTTCCTCCCATTGTCGAATCATGAACGCAGTCATACGGCCATGCGTTCATGACCTCATGGGCCGGCACGCTAGTCAGGAGACCTGAGGGCACAAGATCCCTAATGGAGGCCTAAGTCTAAGTCTGGAGACCTGGGGCACGAGATCCCAAAGGAGGCCTTTGCCTGAGTCCTGAGACCTGAAGGCACGAGATCCCTGGAGAACTTTGCCTGAGTCCGGAGACCTGGGAGGGCTCGAGATCTCCCTTGGAGGTAGCGATAACCTGAGTCCTGCGACCTGGCATGAAGCATGAGAACTCTCGTGGAGACCAAGGACCTGAGTTAAGCGATCTGCTCCCTCGGAGACTACTAGACGGATCTAGCATTCCGGAGGCTAGAGCCGGGGGACCGATCCTACTCCCTAAAGCCGAATCGCATCGAGGAAGTACCCCAAGAGAGGCATTTTTGGGAGACTAGGCTGCCTTTCCGACAATTGTAATTTTCCAAGTTTTTGGGCCTTTAGGCCTTTTTGTTTTATTGGGCTCTTAGACCTCTTTACTTTAGCATATATATTTTTGATAATGAAAAGGGAAATAATAAAGTATATTATTATTATTATTATATATTGAATACGTTTGACCTTCTTTTTATCGTATGCTCAAGGCCAACCCCATGTGCCTCACATTCTCGATCATTCTTCGGTGGCTCCATGTCTAACCTTCTCAAATGATCTTGTCGTTCCTTTTCTCTTCTCATCTCTCTTTCCAAGCGCCTAATGTCCGAAATAAGGGGTTGGAGGTTCGTCGGTCCTCTACTCCTTAAGTTCATGCACCTATAGAGTTTGAGAAAGACAACACAAATGAGAAAGGTTAGTATAAAAAGATAAATAAAGGCTTAGTCTTAATCAAATACCAAATCCTAATGGCTATTGCTACATTCCCCGGCAACGGCACCAAATTTGATGTGTGTCAAATTGTATTTATACCTAAACTTAGCTAACAACACACTCTAGTTGTTGTAGCATAGTATAGGGTCGAACCAAGAGAATTTAGAACAACGCACTAAGAATGCAAGTAATCAACCAAGCTAAGCAATTCAAAGTTTGTTTTTGGATTTTTCAATAGTCCTAATTATGCAACTAAGTGAAATAAATGAATGAGAATGCAAATGAAAAACAAATGAGACTAGAAAACTAAATAAAATCTAAACAAGATCAAAGCAAGACAATTAAAGTATAAACAAAGTCAAAATGTAAAAGTCAATTAAAAAGTCAACAAAAGTCAATCGTAAAGTCAACAACTAAAACCTTGATTAAATATGGGAAAGCATGGGCTTTGGGCAAAGCGATTGACTTGTGATGATCAATGACTAACTAATGATGCTTTGACTAATAATCACTTAAATTCATGACATGAATCACACACAATAGACTAATCCATTCCCATGACAATAATCCATTTACTACTCACTCAATTAAGCTAATTTTCTAATTGCAATTAAATGATCAATAATCATTAAGCATAAGTCCATTAAAGCCAACTAATCACTTTAAGAACCAATTCCCATTGGTTAAGAATGAAAAGCAAGTTTAAAATTCTCGTAGACATTTCATCAAACACTTTCCGGGCATAAAATTTCCATGATCTAGATTTTGATTAGCTAAGTCAAATCTAGCATTAAACACACCTTAAACCTTATAAATCATAAGAATCTAACCCTAAATCACTAATCATCCATCAAACATCTCTAATTTACTAAGCCCAAAACCTGATATGATCATGGAGCAGCATGAACCTGAGGATCCGCTTGAAGCATAGGAGGACACGGATAATGGAGCTAAGGAGCAGCTTGTACCCAAGGAAGCAAAGGATCCCTTACATGTTCCACCTGGTCCAATGACTAGGTCAAGGACGAAACGTCTTAACCAAGCTATTAGCACGCTCCTACGTCAAGAGGAAGGCAACCTTAAACTTGATGCTTGTCCAACTACTCTGGTTGTGATTCAAGCCGTTTAAGGGTTGACAATGCGAGGTGTGTGGCTTGTACTCTTTTTCCCTTGGTCTGGTTTTTTCCCATTGGGTTTTCTAGACAAGGTTTTTAATGAGGCAAGTTCACACACTTATATATTTGCCCCATTGTTAACAATGCCATTAAAGAAGAAGAAATCACATTTTTTTTAGTTCAGTTACATTAAAAACAGAGAGTTTTTCTTTGTTGGTCAAAACTGAGAGTTAATGTATTAATTACTCTTTTGCATTTTCGAGAAGTCTTACCTTGTTTCCAAGGTTTCTCTCTTCTATATGTACTCTGATTTTCGTTCTAATAAAATTATCAAATATTTTCTTATCAAAATCTCTTTCTGAAATTCGTTTGGTCATCTCTTGTAACTGTTTCGGTGAATCCAAACAGAATCAAGTAGTTTCGATAGTCTAAGTGTCTCTCATCACACTTAGAAGTATCATTCGTTTCAATCTGTTCTGTTTCAACAAGACCAATCCGCCCAGCCATATCGTTCATCATTTCATTCATCATCACGTTCAGAAGATCATAATTCCGCAATCATCATCTGCATCCATTCAACCTCACAAAGTATTCAAGGGACAGTCGATTCTACCCAGAATCATATCAAGTGGTATCAGAGCCACTTTGTGAAGGTTGCATCAATCCTTTCATTTTCTGATCAATTTTACTCGTGATTCACTTAATCGTTTTAGGGTCGATTTTTCATCTATTCTAGTAATTGTTGATTAGATCGTGTAGATCGGAATCTAAACTATGATAAACTGTATTAGATCTCGTGTTTAGGAGAATTTTTTTTTCGACTTCTTATTAATCCATTGTTATCTGCAGTTAGGAAACGTTTGGACTTTTCAAATTCTGAAAAAAAAAAAATGAAAAAAAAAAACTGTTTTTTTTAATTGTCTTATCAATGTTTAATAAAAACGTTTTCTTTCAAAGAATATTTTTACTTGTTAAGTTTCTGTGATTTCAGGAACAATGGTGAGTCAAGGTGAAGAAGAAACGAGAAACGGTCCGAACAAACTACTCATAGAGGCGATAACGGCCCAAATGACAAAATTGATGGATGAACGTTTTGAAGCTTATGCTCTCAAAACAAATTCAGAGCCATACCAAGCGAATTGAAGGGAAAACATTATAAATCCGCCTGATCAAGAGGCTGCACGTAGTTACTACAATCAGTCCTCTTCGCACAGTAGCCGTAGGAGACCAAGACGTGACAGAGAAGACATCCTCAAAGGGACAATCTGGCCGGTTTGAAGTTAAAGATTCCTCCATTTCATGGAACGAATAATCCAGATGTGTATATGGATTGAGAAAAGAAGTTCGAATTAGTGTTCAACTGCCAAGAATACACAGAAACGAATAGAGTAAAAGTGGTAGCCACGGAATTCTATGATTATGCATTATCATGGTCGGCTAGAAGAAGGATTGGAGATTATCCTATTGATACTTGGAGTCAAATGAAGATTATAATGAGGAAACGGTTCGTGCCAAGCCACTACCATAGGCAGCTTCAGAACAAGTTGAGTAGCCAATTGAGTTATGACGAAATAAAAAAGCAACTGACAGAAGTAGTTAGGGATACGATGCATAGTCAAAAGAAGAGTCCAGCCACACGCCAAGCTCTTGGTACTGAAGCAACAAAGGAGAACAACACCAAAAAGAAAGAGGAAGCTTCAGATTCAAAGCCAATTTCTGATAAAAAAGAAGCCAACCACAAACAAATTGTTGGAGACTGAGAAGCTTCTAAGTGATGAAAACCAAGACCAGGAATGTGAGAGTCTCTTTCAAACAAGGTGCTTAGTCCAAAACAGAGTGTGCAGCCTTATCATTGATGGAGATAGCTGTATAAATATTGCAAGTTCAACAATGGTGGAGAAGCTTTGCTTGGAGACTAAAGAGCATCCACAACCTTACAAGCTTCAATGGTTGAAAAACAATGGAGAAATCGAAGTGACCAGACAAGTAATGGTGTCTTTGTCCATTGGGAGTTATGTGGACGAAATCCTTTGTGATGTTTTGCCAATAGAAGTCAGCCACATTCTGCTAGGAAAGCCATGGCAATCTGATTGCCAAGCTACTTATCGTGGTCTTACAAACCAATACTCTTTAAAGTTCAAAGGTAGGAAGATCTCCCTAGTTCCTTTATCTCCATTGGAAGCTTATCAAGATCAGCAAAACTTAAGCAGGAAGGAAGGACAAACTAAAAGCAAAACCGAGAACCCTCTTATTTTTCTCAAAAAATCCTTGAAAGCTAAGTGTATTTTTTCCTCTATTAAATCTGATTTTGTGCCTGAAAAACTAACCAATGTGGAACCGGTGCAACCGAGTAGTATTGCTTCTTTTTCACAGGTCCAAGAAGAAGAATCAGCAGAAAAAGTACAAAAGAGCTTGCCATTGATTACTGATTTGGAGCAGCCAATCAACCTTGTGTCTGAACAAGTCCCTAAGCCATTTCCTAAAGATCACACAAGAAAGTACTGTAAGGAATTTGATTTGGTTAGGACTGAGCCAAATTTGTTTATGATGATTTCTCCTCAAGATGAAAAACGTTTTGGTTTAGAAAATGTGAAAGAATTTCGTGTTTCAAAATCTGTTTTTGACAAAATGATTCCAACTTTCGAAATTGTTACACATGAAAAGTTCTTTAAGCCAAAAGTTTTTCTATGTGATAAAATTCGTGGATTTGAACCTGCTTTGAGAGTTTCTTTGTTTAGCAACACATTTGAGCTGTTTAGAACTAAGGCAGAGTTTGTAATGAATAAAAAAATTTCTAAAATGAAACAAAACATTTTCTGTGATTTTAATGAACCTTGCAAACCAACTTTCAAAGATCATGTTTTTGAACAAAGCTTTTCTAAGTTTGCAAAAGATAATTCTCTTTCTGATAATACGTTGCTTGTTAAAGACTTTTGGTGTTCTAATCACATTCTGATTTGTGATAAAGTGAATGAAATTGATAAAATGCATTTGAAACTTGCCTTCGATAGCCTGTTTGATCCTCTGAAGGACTTGTTTGATTATCCCAGTCGCACATTTGATGTGTTTTCTTTAGTTTTTGTGAAAGCAAATAAAACACAGGTTAAGAACTCAAAGGCAGGAATGATTCAAGTTCTCACTAATCAAGTTGATTATGGACCAAAGGAGCATGGAAAAGTAGTCAAGGCTTCTTTGATGTTCAAAGACAAACCACCTGATGCATTATTCCCTAAGATAAGTATTTCTGATCTCAAATTTCGTTTGCCCCTTGATCACACATATATAATGCACTTGTCTATGTCAAAAAGCCAATTACAAGTTTTGGAGCAGCCTTGAAGCGCACAAGAAGAATCGAGAAGAGGGAGAAAGACTAACGATACAAGCCACCTGATCTGGACCAGAATAAACACCAAGACGTCAATTGTTTCATACTAATGAAAGAAGAGCCACCAGATGCAGCATACAAGCCAAAGCCGAGCCAAAACAAAGGTATAACCCTAAAACCTCATGATTACATTTCTAACTTGTTTCCTTTCATTGCAGATGAGTTGGATTTGAGGTCAATTCTTTTAAAGAGGGAGGGGATGATATGATCATGGAGCAGCATGAACCTGAGGATCCGCTTGAAGCAGAGGAGGACACGGATAATGGAGCTAAGGAGCAGCTTGTACCCGAGGAAGCAAAGGATCCCTTACATGTTCCACCTGGTCCAATGACTAGGTCAAGGACGAAATGTCTTAACCAAGCTATTAGCACGCTCCTACGTCAAGAGGAAGGCAACCTTAAACTCGATGCTTGTCCAACTACTCTGGTTATGATTCAAGCCGTTTAAGGTTTGACAATGGGAGGTGTGTGGCTTGTACTCTTTTTCCCTTGGTCTGGTTTTTTCCCATTGGGTTTTCTAGACAAGGTTTTTAATGAGGCAAGTTCACACACTTATACATTTGCCCCATTGTTAACAATGCCATTAAAGAAGAAGAAATCACGTTTTTTTTTATTTCAGTTACATTAAAACAGAGCGATTTTCTTTGTTGGTCAAAACTGAGAGTTAATGTCTTAATTACTCTTTTGCATTTTCGAGAAGTCTTACCTTGTTTACAAGGTTTTTCTCTTCTATATGTACTTTGATTTTCGTTCTAATAAAATTATCAAACATTTTCTTATCAAAATCTCTTTCTGAAATTCGTTTGATCATCTCTTGTAACTGTTTCGGTGAATCCAAACAGAATCAAGTAGTTTCGATAGTCTAAGTGTCTCTCATCACACTTAGAAGTATCATTCGTTTCAATCTGTTTCGTTTCAACAAGACCAATCCGCCCAGCCATATCGTTCATCATTTCATTCATCATCACGTTCAGAAGATCATAATTCCGCAATCATCATCATCTGCATCCATTCAACCTCACAAAGTGTTCAAGGGACAATCGATTCTACCCAGAATCATATCAAGTAAGTCAAATCTAGCATTAAACACATCTTAAACCTTATAAATCATAAGAATCTAACCCTAAATCACTAATCATCCATCAAACATCTCTAATCTACTAAGCCCAAAACCCATAAGAAAACTACTCACTAACCATTCCAAACATAAAGATAAACATAATATAAGACGTAAACATAAAAATATTGATTAAATATTAAGGGAAACTTCAGTAAAGGTGGAAAATAGCAAAGATCCAAGCATAAATCATGATAAAAAAATTTTAGCACCAAAGAGGTAAAAGGCAAATCAAACTTAGGTTATTTTTGGCTTAAAACATATTTAAAGATCCACAAAAGATACATGGATCAACCCGAGACAAACCGGGTCGGACCTTAGATCTTGAATTTTTTTTTGTCTATATCGAACCCTTTCCCTTAGAAATGGGGGGGGGGGGGGTCGATATATCCTCTGTTTTTTTGTTTTTCTTTCTTCTTGATGGTTCATATCGAACCCCTCCCCTTAGAAATGGGGGTCGATATATTCTCTGTTTTTTTTATCCTCCTTCTTTATGGTTCATATCGAACCTCTTCCCTTAGAAATGGGGAGTCAATATATTCTTTTTTTTTATCCTCCTCATCTTCGGGTAAATCTCCATCTTCTTGCTTATTTGATCCATTCTTCCAACTCCCTTGCATCTCCTAAGTCTCTTCTTCATCCTCTTAGCTCCAAGAACTCCAAAGACACCTAAAACAAACAAAAACAAAGACCAAAATGCACAAATACAAATCCTAACTCTAAAATGCATCTAATCACTAAATAGAAACAAGATGATAGAAATGTGATGCAAATGTTATGAAATGATGGATAAGGGGTGATGAAATCATGAGTTTAATAGTGTAAAACACCAAATATCAAAAATGCAAAAGAAACATGTCATAAACTCTAAATGCGTCCTAATTCAAAATGAGACTCAAAGATGATAAATAACACAAATATGAACCAAATATGGATGAAAAACAATGGGAAAGTGTGTTCAAAAACATGTAAAAACACTAAACATCAATATCTTATTTTATTTTCACTGGTGATATGATTTTGTTTTCCATTTTTTTGTATTTGGTTTTTTTATGGATTGTAAAATATAAAAAATTAACAATAATTCAAATAGATATATGATAATCAATTTATCAAAATTTTGAAAAAAATATATATATGAGTAGCAAAATTAGTAAAAACCAAACATAATTCAAATGGAATATAAAACTAATTATTTAAAATACGTTGTAGAATTTAATTGAAAATCAAAAAATAAAAGAATAAAAATAAATAAATAACTCTTAAACTTTTCAATCAGTGGTTTCACATTAAAATTCTCAGTTTTTATCGTGTGTTCTGATTTTGTTTTGTACTTTTTAGTGTTTTAGTTTTTTATCCCATGTTATAAAATAATTAATTATAAACCCTCATGTATATATATAAATTGAAGCAAAAAAATGAAAAGAGGTGTTATCAAAATTTTATACGTACACATAGAATGTTACTAGTTACAAATATGGTCCAAAAAATGAAAAGAGGTGTTATCAAAGAGGTGTTATCAATTATAATGCTATATATATTTTTTTTTTTTCATTTTTCAATTATTACAAAAATTTAACTCTAATAAATTTAGCAACTTTAAGCCATGTGTAATCAGCTTGTCCCTACACCAATCACAAGTTTTCAACATATTTGCTTTTTTGGACCATATTTGTAACTAGAATTGTTTGTTTCTAAAGTTTTTTTAATAAGTTATATGAACGTTTATCTTATGTGGATTTCAAAGCCATAATCAGAATACCACCAATCACAAGTTTTAAATATATTTGCTTTTTGGAAAAAAAAAGAAAAAGTAATTCCGCACACACTTTTCGAGACAGAGAATTACCCAGAAGATAAGAAAACGCACTTCGATATTGCACCGCGTGTAAAACTCAGCGGTCGAATACAAAATCCGCAAATCTTTCAGTTAATAAATATTTTTTTTGATAATAAAAATCTACCTATAAAACTTATCATTCAAAGTTTCAAACACACAATTGACACACAACACACACAAACTACCTAAGATCTTTCGACCACAACAACAAAAGAAAAAAGAAGAATTCTTTAAAATACCACTAAAATATGTTTTTGTTTCAAACATAACATAACTTAGTTTTTTTTCAAAAAATACCACTATAAGTTTTGTTTTTCCAAAAAATACCACAAACACTAAAAATTAGTTTTAAGGGTTTATAATTTATATTTTTGGATTTGAATTTAGTATTTTGGATTTATGGTTTATTTTTTAGGGATTACGGTTTAGTTTTTAGAATTTAGGGTTTCATTTTGAGGATTTAAAGTTGAGTTTTAATTTTGTAGTATTTTTGGAAAAAAAACTAAGTGATGGTATATTTGGAACAAAAACTTATTTTGTGATATTTTTGAAAATTGTCCAAGAAAAAATTCATTTTGCTCTTTTTCTTCTTCAAGTATCAATCATCCTTTTAAGATAAATATTTTTCTAAATAGATTATTTTAATAAATATGTTTACTCTATAAAATTACTAAATAAATTACTTTACAAAAATTTGAAAATATATTTAAGTTTAAAAATGTGTTTTTATGAATACATAGCTTTGTATAATCATCTAATTCTAATTTTTATTAACAAATGATAAGATGTTGCATTTAATTTAATAAGGTATTGAGTTAGTCATATTTTTCATACTTTTTTAAAAATTTAATCAGTTCAAAAGTTAGTTACAATAATCAACTTATTACAACAGCAAAAGTTTTTAATTTAAATGTGTAATAATCTAGTTTTATTAATCTTTAGCAAAAAAACTTTAAAAATATATTTATTATCACATAGCTTATTAAAAAAACTTTAGAAACAAACAATTTTAATTAATTTATATGAAAATATAAATGTTCATACTAAATATCATGTGTTTTCATAATATTAATTTTTTTTAAAAAACTTTAAAAACAAACAATAATATATATTTTCACAATATTATGACTATTAACAGCTTTTAAATAAATATCACTTTTAATTATATAAAATAACAACTTTAAATTTGCAATGATTTTACTATTTTATTTATATGTTATTGTTATATATATATATATATGCAAATATAACATGTATGTGTCTTATACGAGTACAAAAATCTATATACATGTTTTAAGTCGTATTATAAAAAGAAAAATAAAATCAAATAATTACTCTATGATCAAATTAGTTTATGAAAATTTAAATAAATTGTATGATTTTACTAATTGTAGATATGTCGTCTAATCCTCCACAGAGCACGAATCCTTCAAGGCAGCCAATTTCAACACCTCCAACAGGAAAAATCGTACGGGTAATTTTTAAAAAAAAAATCTGTTTACAAATTTTTAATTTTAATTTTATTTTTACTTATAATTAAATTTGAATAATAAGTAACAATATAATTAGTTGTAAAAAACTAATATCGTAATTTTGAAAATTTTGTAGAGAACACAAAAATACAAATGGTCTTACGAACAAGAAAAAACGTTGATTCAATTGTTCGACGAAGCAGTTGCGATGAATAACTATACGCTTAAGAAACCTAATGTCATTGGTAGAGAGTATATGGTTGAAAAATTCAACCAAACATTCAACATGAATATAAATTATATATTTTTCAAAAACAAGCTTGATGAGTTCAAAAAAAATGACAAGAGGTGGAAGGAGCTTATGAATTCCACTAGTATATCGGTTGATCCTGCTACATCTATGATATATGCATCTGAAGAATGGTGGAAGGAACGTGAGTTTGTAAGTACACATAATCTTTCTAGTACATCAAAATATTTATCAAATTTAGGTACCAAGTAATGTGATCTACAAATTTATAGGGATGTAAATTAACCAAGGGGTTGAATCGAAGACCGCCAGAATTTTGGGATGTGATGGTACGATGTCTTGTATTACATGATGTTCGTTCACAATCTCAACATTCTGTGCGCCAAAGAAGAGAAGAGTTGATCAATGAGCGTGCAATTGACGAAGATGAGGATGATGAGTCAGACACCGACAGTGGTGACATGCTCGAGACTCAAGAAAACGAAGAAGTTTATCGTGTTATCGTTGATGACAATACACATCCTTCGAATGAGTTCACTAATGAACTAGGTAAAATCCCCCCATCGTAGAGGCCATCAATGAGGAAGAACATACTTGCACTCAAGTGCTAAAAGTGGTACCGGTTCACAAAGATCTGGGGGAACTCACGAGTCCCTATTGGAAGTGGTTTACGAGGTAGTCGTCGAAGATAATCTTTTGAGACAACTATACAAGATACAATCACTGGCTATAGAGAGTTCCAACGACAAAGTTTGCAACAACTTCGTCCAGGTGATTTTGACCAAAATGATTACTATGAATTCAGAAAGACGGAGGCGATATTTCTTGCACTGGAGCTTCCAAAGCATAATATATTTTACTGGCCATGCATTAATACATTTAAAGAGCTAGTATTTTGGCGTAAGTATTGCATCGATATAGCTGGAAGCACTGACGAGGATAAGCTGCAACTGCTAGAAGTTATGACTGGTGCTTCACGAAACAACCAAGATGTGCCAAAATAGTTAGGCTCGAGCCAATCATTTGGGAGTCCACATTCAAGAGGTCTATCATCTGGGAGTCCATCTTCTGTGGGTAGCAATTATGGAGGCAAAATTTAGCGGGTTTATGGGGTCTAAGTTTTCAACAATGGGAAAAACCACCAAATCCTCAACAGTGGGGTTCACCACCAATTGCTCCACAATGGGGCACACCACCAAATTCTCAATAATGGGGCATACAACCAAATTCTCAGCAATGGGGCACACCACCAAATGCTTCGCATTGGGGTATTTCACCAAACTTTCAACAAGGCGGTTCATCGGGAACTACTTCAACAAATGTTCAGTATGGATTTTCACTTGAAAGTCAAGTAGAAAGTATGAGGAATCCTCAACACAAATTTTCAGAGAGCGCAAAAACAGAAACTCCACCGCGTTTTACAAGCATCATCATCTGGACTCGATTTTACAAATTATTTTGATACTGGACAAAATTGACAAACACATAGACCGGGAGGTCTATTCAATATTTGGGGGACCCTGGAATATCCAAACGCTAGTATAAATGAAGGTCATTAAAGTGATTTAAGAGACGAAGATTAGTTTGTGATGGTCGTATTTTATCATTTTCGTTTATGTTATGAAATAATTTATGTTTTTACTAGTTTTCTATCTGCATTTTGTGTAATTTTTTAGTGCAAGTTTATATTTACCTCCTAATAAAAATTTTCTCGTTGTTATAAAACTTCAGGTTTTCCGTATATGCCAGTTGCGATCACAAGGCCTCCATAATTTAAACTACGAAGAGAGAATTGAACTCTGGAATTTGGAAAATGAGCAATATGAGGAGTTAATAATTCAGCCAACTTTGACTCACTATGATCGTTATTTTCAAAGAGCACTCGTCCAAACCGATGGAGGTTTGGGATGGAGGAATATTTGGCATCGATTACAGCAAGATGATGCTGCTTGTCTTCAGTTACTTCGAATGTCACTTCCATGTTTCACAACATTGTGTGATATGCTACAAACTGATTACGGTCTACAACCAACATTAAATATAAGCGTAGAAGAAAGTGTAGCTATGTTTCTACGGATATGTGGACACAATGAAGTTCAAAGAGATGTTGGTTTGAGATTTGGACAAAATCAGGAGACTGTGAATATGAATTTTTTTGAAGTTCTTACGGCAATTGAGTTACATGCATGTGATTATATTAAGACTCCAACAAGACAAGAACTACACCGAATTTCCGAACTCCTACAAGTGAATCGAAGTTACTATCCATATTATAGTAGATTCGTTGGAGCTATGGATGGGACTCATGTTTGTGTAAAAGTGAAACCCGAATTACAAGGAATGTATTGGAATCGACACGATGTTGCATCCTTTAATATCATGGCCATATGTGATTTGAACATGTTATTCACATATATTTGGAATGGAGCACCGAGATCATGTCACGACACAGCCGTTCTCGCAATAGCACAACAAAGTGATTCAGAGTTTCCTTTGCCTCCACCAGAAAAGTATTATCTCGTTGATTATGGTTGTCAAAACAAACAAGGATTTTTGGCTCCTTATAGGTCATCACAAAACAGAGTTATGAGGTATCATATATGACGCAATTCAACTCAAGTGCTCATGCGAGGAATAAAGAAGAATTGTTCAACCGATGGCATGCATCTTTACGTTCTGTTATCGAGAGGAATTTTGGAGTTTGGAAGAAGAAATGGAAGATTCTTTGTGATTTTCCAAGATATGGGATTAACGTACAAAAGAGAGTGGTAATGGCTACAATGTGATTGCATAATTTAATCAGAATTTCAAATTTTTCAGATTCAGATTTTGCATAAGTAATGACAGAGACGAGATCGAACAATATAGACTGCGAACCAGATGTAGGTGACATAGAAGAAGAAAATGTAGCATATGGAGAATATATGAAACAAATAAGAAACAATATTGCAACTATGTTAAGGGTAAACGATCGTAGACGATATTAATTTGTTTTTATGTTGTATTGTATTTTTAATTTTTTTTAATGTACTAACGTTGTTACTTAATTAAAAAAAAAATTTGTCTTTTTAAAATTCAAATTATTTACTTGTCAAAAGTATGTTTTGTAAATAATATATATATCTAAAAGTTAGTCATTAGTTATTATATCAACAATTTTAATTTATGCAACTAGTAATAACATTATTCAATTTTATTTCTTAAAATTATTATCTAAAATATGTATCTCTAACGGCTTTTATCGTTTTTCACCAATCAAACAATTATCTTGCACCGCATGTTATTTTTTCACTAATCAAACATTGTTTTGTCCCGCTTTTCTTACACAAACTACATTGTTCCGCATAATGTATTTTCCCGTACAATTCGCACTTGTAACGTACCGCCCCACACAATTTTTTTACCATACCACTTAATACAATATCACCATTCGGACCCTTATTATATATTTTTCATGTCTGAACTAAACTTGAACCACAACAATTTTCCACACATCCATTTGTTCCGGTTCGATCCGCGGTAGTACGTTCGTAATAGGACTGGACATTCGGGTATTCGGTTCGGTTTCAGGTAGAGGAGTTTAGGACCCATATAGGTACCGAAACAATTTCGGTTCGGTTTCGGTTCGGTTCATATCGGTTCGGTTCTTAATAATGAGAACTGATAATTATCCAAAAAGTTTCGGTTCTCATTCGGTTCGGTTCCGGGTATTTTTTTACTTAAACTATCCAAAAATACCCAAAATACCAAAAATACCCGAAAAATTATAATAAAATATCGAAATAATACACCTAAATTGGTTATTTTTATCCGAACTATCCAAAAATACCTAAAAATATCCGAACTAACCGAATTAAACGAAAAAATAACAAAAAAAAATTGTAAAATTTATCCAAACTACCCGAACATACCCAACCTAGAACCAAAATATCTATGGGTTAATTTATATTTCGGGTATTTCGGATATCCGTTCGGTTCTCGGTTCGGTTCCAAGCATATAGAATCCATCGGGTATTTCTGAAATATTGGTTTGGGTTCGATTCGGTTCCAGATATTTTGCCCAGCCCTAATTTCTATTACATTTGTTTATGTTTGTTGCCAGTTTTACCCCTGCTTACTTTGCTTATTACGGAATAAGAGCTGGAGCAGAAAACTCGGTTGTATATCCCAAATCCCCAAGCTTTGGAATGATGACTCCCAAGCTCACCCCTTCACCAACAATCCTTTCCTATTTACCATTTTGCCACTACACTCCATTTCTTCCTCTTCCTCGTCATTTCGCATCTACTTTCCTGTCATCGAATTTCGTTTCGATTTCCCGAGAAAAACCCAGAATTTCTCCTTCCGTTGGGTGTTTTGCATCAGCTTCGATGGCGACTCCGACGCAGAGCAGCGAAACCAAACCCTTCTCTGTTCTATTTGTCTGTCTGGGAAACATTTGTCGGAGCCCAGCAGCTGAAGGTGTCTTCAGAGATATTGTAAAGAAGAGAGGGCTCGATTCCAAATTCAACATCGATTCCGCCGGAACCATCGATTATCATGAGGTGATTATCATTCTATTACGATTCTTTTGCATTTCGAATCTAAGAGAAGAAGAACAGAATAAGTGAATCTAATTTAGGGTTGCGGAAGAAGATTGATTGATGCCTGATTGAACTATTAGTGGAATGATGCTTTCAGATAGTTTTTAGGGTTTTGGTGATGTAATTTGGTGGGAGTAAAGAGCAGTGAGACTTTGAAATTCATGTTTTTTTTGTACAAGGGGAATATGGCAGATCCAAGAATGACAAGTGCTGCGAAACGACGTGGAGTTGAGATAACATCATTATCAAGACCAATAAAGGCATCTGATTTCAGAGAATTTGATCTCATTCTTGCAATGGACGAGCAGAACAAAGGTAGAAGAAAGAGTGGTTATTATTATTATACATTCTAAAAGAATTGTGTGGTTATATAAATTTCTCTGCAAAGGGGAAGATCTGCTTAGCTATGGAGATTTTGATGTATGTTTTGTTTGCAGAGGACATATTGAAGGCTTTTAATGTATGGAAAGCCAGAGGGAATCTCCCACCCGATGCGGATAAAAAGGTACCGTTGATGGACTTTGTATCTATTTTTCAGAGATTTTATAACATTTTCTTTGTATTTTCAGGTTAAGCTAATGTGTTCATATTGCAAGAAACACAATGACAAGGAAGTTCCTGACCCGTATTATGGTGGAGCTCAAGGTTTTGAGAAGGTAATAACCATTATCCATCTTTTATTGAATGGAGAACCTGAATGTTGATGCTAAATGTTGGTTTAGAGATATCAGCTAGCTTGTCTTTAAATACGGTTGATTTGGTTTATAAGACATTAAAACGACATGCCATTGTCACTCCCAAGTGGCCTTCAATTCCAGGATTTTCTTGTTTTCTGAGGACAAAACTCAGAAACTTGAATCTTGATTCTACCTGTTTCTTTGACAGGTACTAGACTTGCTTGAAGATGCATGCGAGTCTTTGCTGGACAGTATCACAGCAGAAAATTGAGATCGCAAGTTCAAAGTCCCAATTCCCGTACACTTGGTTGATTCTGATTGATGGCTTTGCACATAAAGATTGAAACTTGTGTTATTACATTTAGTGACATCTTCAATCATGTGAAGCTTAAATCATGTCCATGTTCTCTTTATAAACCTTGTTAAACTGAACGTATAAGATCAAAACCCTCTTTGTTAGTTTATTATTCAGGATTGAATAATAATATTAACTCTTTTGATGGATCGTTTATTATTCAGGATTCTTGAGATTACATATCAGGGCAACAAGTATTAAGTGTAATCTAATCCTATAGAGAGCATTCAGGACGTGTCAGCACCACAATTTTTCTCAGATTTTTTTTTTAATTTATTTAATTAAGTTATCCTCATTGCCAACCAGAATTTAATTCAGTTATCATCATTGCCAACCAGAATTTAATTCAGTTATCATCATTGCCAACCATAATATACACTCATTACCAAACAAAATTATATACTTCCATTTAAACCTTACCAATTAATTAAAGGGACAGTTGCTGATATAGTGCGTTTTCTAACTTTAATGTCCAGCGGAGTACTTTCGTAGGGAAAATTGTAAAACTAGTACACTTTTTTTGAAAATGTCTAAAATACCCTTACGCTTGGCAGAGTCTGCGTGAATTGTATAGCCTTAAGGCTAAGGCTGGACAAACTCTGCTAATTATGTAGCCTTAAGGCAGATATAGTGTGTGAATTGTGTAGCCTTAAGGCTAAAGCTGGACAGACGCTGCTTAAACTCTGCTAATTCTGTAGTCTTAAGGCAGATATAGTGTGTTGATTGTGTAGCCTTAAGGCTAAGGCTGGACAGACTCTTCTTAACCTCTGCTAACTGTGTAGCCTTAAGGCAGATATAGTGTGTCAGTTGTGGTAGTCTTAAGGCAGATATTGTGTGTGCTTTTTTTGTAGACTTAAAGCAGATGTTGTGTGTGCTTTTTTGTAGACATAAGGCAGATATTGCTCGACAAATTGTAGCATACTGTTCGCAGGGCATGGCTTGACATTTGCAACGTAACTAAATTGTATAAACTGTCGGATTTTGAAGTACTCCTCTCTTTTCACAATAATAACAAGAATGCCATTACTTCTTACTTTTTTTGAGTTTACTATAAACCTTTTCAACCTCTCCACCTTTAACCTAGATTTACTATTTCGATTTCACCCTCAAAGGGAGATTTCATATTTTCAAAGAGACGGAAGCGAAATCCGAGTATAAGATTGTTTACAGACTTCGATTTTGAACGAAAGTACGTACATTCTTCAGAAAGACGATCTTCGTTTACATCTAAAGATATTCTAGGGGTTGAAGGCGAGCATATTTTCGGGAAGAACGAACACAGGTAACACTTCAAAACATTACACTAGTTATCTAAACCACCATCTTCTAAACTGCGTCTAGAGCTCTAGTACGTCTTTGGCAGAGCTATTTCTAAAAGACCCTGCCAAAGTGTAGAGCTCTGCGAAAAATCTTCTAAGATAGTGTGTTGCAGATCTTTTGAACATTCTCTTTTTTTGCAGATAATGTTGCATTTGTTGACTGTTTTTGGACAATGGAAGGTAAAAATGGGTTGGGATTTCGACGTTGATTCAAGCAAAGGAAGCAAGTTGTTTGCGGTTGAAGACCAAATCAAGTATGAGGAATTTATCCGCATTGTTTGTGAAGATTACAACTTGGAAACGCAGATGAATGCAGTCGAGATTTTTTATAAGTTGCCTACACATATCATGAAGAAAATGCCTAGCGACACACGTCCTATCTTCTTGAATAACGATAGGCAAATTGCAAACTTGATCACAATGGCGGAAAAAGAGGTTATCCGGCTTTGCGTGTCATGGAAAAGAAACGATGGAATTAAAGCAGAAGCTGCGGGTAAAGATGAAGCTTGTGATGTCAAAGAGGATGGTGGTGTGGATTTTGATGATGTTGGTAATGTTAAAGACGAGCATATGATGCCACCACCGAACAACAGCAGAGACTGCCGACAGTATGCGAAGAAACAGCAGATGCCGCCTTTATTCTGCGATATATTCGATGAGACGCCTACGAAGCCATTACCAATGAAGAAATCTGGATCCATTAAGGTTGGAGAAATATTTGATGACAAGGAAGCATTAATTATGCAATTACGCAAGATTGCAGTCATCGAAAAGTTTGATTTCAAAATCGCCACGTCGAGGAAGAAACTATTTATCGCGAAATATTTTGTTCCTAATTGTTCTTGGAGGATTCGTGCGTCGACTCTGTCAGTTTCATCTGAATCTCCAGAATTTCTCGTTCGGATATATAAAGAAGCTCATACATGCTCTGCTGTCTGTAGGTATTCTCGTCAACGACAGGCTAATGCAAAATTTATTGGAAAGATGTATGTTGATAGGTTTAGTGGTGGTAATGATCTTAAAGGAATCACGCCTAAGCATGTAATGAACTGTATTAAGTCACTACATTGTCTTGACATAGACTATACGAAGGCGCATAAAGCGTTGGCATATGCACGAGAGCTGATCAGAGGCACTTTTGAGAGGGGTTACCAGGACTTACCTTCCTATCTATACAAAATAGAGCAGGCCAATCCAGGTACGATTACAAAGTTTGAAGGTGATGCTCAACAAAGGTTTAAGTATTTGTTCATTGCTTTTGGTGCTTCCATCAAAGGATTTGAGTTCTTGAGGAGGGTTGTTGTGGTAGATGGAGCACATCTAACTGGAAAGTACAGAGGTGTTATGCTGGTAGCTGCAGGTCAAGATGCAGATTCGAGTATATTTCCTATAGCTTTTGGGATTGTAGACTCAGAGAATGATGCTTCATGGGAATGGTTTTTTACACATTTGCGTGGTGTGATACTTGATGATAAAAATTTGGCCATTATTTCTGACCGTCATCCATCAATCGCAAAGGCCATTGAGAAGGTTTTCCCCGCAGCTGATAGGGGAGTATGTTACTATCACCTCAAAAATAACCTCATCTTAAAGTTCAAAAAGAACGCAATGCTCAGTTTGGTGTGTCGTGCTGCATATGCATATCGACTGGTAGATTTTGAAAAATTGTTTGGTGTGATTTGTCATCAGAATAGTGAATTAGCAGTTTACTTGGAAGAGGCGGAATTTCGATTATGGGCTTATGCACATTTTCCAGGAGATAGATTTGGTATAATGACGAGCAACATTGCAGAATCCATTAATGCCGCGCTTAAGGAAGACAGATCATTTCCTGTTAAAAATTTCGTCGAGGCTATTAGAAAGTTGTTGTCAAGGTGTTTTGTGGAAAGGCGAGACAAAGCTGCCTCATTAAAAACAAATTTCCCCCCAAACGTTGAAAAGTTACTGCATGAAAGACACGGTAGCTTGGAAATTTTAAATGTTCATCATACTGATTCAAATTGTAGCCATGTTACAGGTGGAGATTATGATTGTGTGGTTGATCTACAGAAGGTATGTAAGTTATTTTTTGCTATTTATCACTGCCAGTTTCAGGAAACGTATCCTGAGCAAGTCTGCCAGTCTCAGGAAACGTTTGCCTTGTTTATCTGCTCTGAGTTCGATTCCTTTTTAAAATTTATGAAATTTATGATTGCAGAGACTTTGTACTTGTAAACAATATGATGTCGAGAAGATTCCCTGCGAGCACGCGATTAAAGTAGCATTAAGTCGGAAAACTGATGAAGCTACCCTGGTGGATGATCATTTCACAAAGGGCTACTTGTATTCAACGTACTCAGAACCTATAAAACCTGTAGACGAAGATTTGATTCTACCACCACACGTAATTAGTGAACAATGTCTGCCACCAGTCATAAGAGTACCTTCCAGTAGACCGAAGGCAAAGAGATACCTTTCTGCTATTGAAAAGGCTAAGCGATTCAAGCGTAATCAATGGAAAAAGAAAAAAACAGAACCTTCGCAGAGTACTCCATCCACAAAGCAAAAAACGAAGCAGAGGACTCAATCCACAATGAATCAAACGAAGCAGAGGACTCCATCTGTTACAAAGAAAACGATGCAGAGTACTCCATTCAGTGATAATATTTCACCCACTACTCCATCCCCAAAGGTGAGAAGGAAACGATCTCGTAATTCTCCGACTACTCAAACACCAAATAAGAAAGCTAAACTTTGGCAGAGTACTCCACCCCCACAGATGAAAAAGAGTCTTTTCCAGAGTAGCCCAAAAATTCATCACATGTGCTCAAAATGCCATAATGCAGGACACAATCGAAAAACATGCCCATTTTCTTGACTCTGGCTTGACTCTGGCTTTACTCTGGCTTCACTCTAGCTTCAAGTTTATTTAAACAAGGAAACAAATCTTGGTTTATAACTTTATTTATTTGTCCTTATTTATGGTGCTCCGTTGTTTTATGTTAGTCTTTTAGTTTGATGTGGGTATCATAAAATAGTTGGTATCGCAGAGTGTGCATCTGGTATCGCAGAGTCTGCATCTGTTATCACAGAGTCTGCATCTGCATCAAGTATCGCGAAGTCTACGTCTGATATCTGCATGAATCATCCAGTAATCTGCTATTAATCTTCCTGTGCTCTACTATAGATTTTACTTTTAGTTTCATTCAAAAAATATATATGCTCAACAAATCCGAGGGTAAAACATGTTATTCAATTAAAATCCACATCTTGAATTACAGAATCATAACTTTTCAAGGATTTATAAATACAGAAACAAATAAAATTAGAAGAAATAGTTCAAATCTCCTATATAATGCGGCAAAGCTGTCTTGCGAACCAATACATGTAGCAGTTTTCGCATCCAGGTTGATATTCGTGCTCAGTGGCACAATTTGGAAAAGGCAAATCTGGACAGTCAGGGTATTGCCACGTTGATGCAAAAGAATGGTTCATGGGTGGATAGAAAGCTACAACCGCATCCAGAACCTCCTCCCAAGCCTGGTGAGTTTATTAAAATCACCTTCAGCATGTACGTCGACACATAATTTGAGAAGTTGTGCAGCCTTTTTCGTACGTCCAGCACATACACACAACATTCTACAGAGATAAGTTGCGTTAGCACTGAAAGGCACAAGCCAGTCCAAAAGCTCCATGGCTGCGCTGATGTCTTATTCTGCGGTCACGAGTCTTGCAGCCTCATAATAAATAGCAGTTGGGTTTCCGGCGTTTAAGCATCTTACAAAAAAGCTGCGATTCGCCCCGTCTAGGAGAATTTTATCTGTGTCTTCACATAGATCGTGGATATTAAGTTCTTTGAGGACTTCATCACTGTACACTACATCTTTACCGATCCGCCCTATTCGGAGGATGTGTCCGACTCTCCACAAGGTGAGGCGGCCAAGTTTTCGTGCAATGATAGAGATAATGTCCGAAGGGAGCTCTGGTATTTGCATGTTAACCTACGATGTGATGCGGTATTTGGATTTTGAAAATAATTAACAGGCACTCTGTTCGTAAACAATCTACTATTTTTATAGATAAGAAAAGATATGAAAGGGGTCGATCTTCCTTTAAATTTTCTTGGAAAATAAAACTCAATTTACAGGGATGATTACTGTGCAACCGGTCAACTATCATAACATAAGATACTCTGCCTTGGAAAAGACAACTCAATTTAATAAGAAATGGCAGAGAAAGCGCGTAAATTTGCCGCGCAATAAATGGCGCGAACACCCATAAGAATAAAGGACAAGTCATTTTTTTACGCATGAGGAGATGAATGACAACTCATTTAAAAAGTATACATCAATGAACATGTGTTTATTGCAGTAGTTGAAAACACATTCCCTAGTCTGCCAAAACCCTAGAGTAACGCTTCGTGTTCATATAGGAGAAAGTCGTGTCTGTTTGTCTCTACATCTATTTGTTTACCAAAGACGCAACATCCATCATCTTCGTCTCTCTTACCAAGTTTGTGACCATGGGTTATAGTGTAAGGCGAATTAAAATGGAACTTAATCGGAACCAGAAGGATGTTCCTACACAGTTCATCAGGGCAGGTATAAAATCTAGAACTCCCAAGTCTTTTATGCAGTTTGAGGTAGTATTATTTACGGATGATAATAGGAACTTTACGGATGTAGTATTATTTAGATTAAATGTCTGAGTTGAGTCTTATATGTTTTAGGTCCCGTTGGTGATTGTGTTTACGAATGGGAAGCAGCTATCAATGGACCCTTCGACAGTCCCTATGCCGGAGGGATTTTCTTGCTTACCATCCATTTTCCTCCGGATTATCCGATAAAGGCGCCAATGGTTTGCTTTTTGCTTTTTCAGTTAATTGTTATTTGTTGCAGGATGAAACTTCACTCTTGATCATCTTGCTTTTCATCTTGCTTTTAATTGATATTCTCTTTGTCTTTGCATACAGGTGGCTTTCAAAACAAAGATTTACCACCCAAACATCAACGCAAAAGGAGCGATTGACTATGATATCTTGAGGGAAAAATGGTCTCCTGCTTTAACCATGTCCCAGGTTTGGAATTTTTTTCAGATTTAACAAAGTTTTGTCGAAAAAAATACTTCAGCCAAACATGTGTGTTAATGGGATGGATTTTTGTTATGGAATTAGGTTTTGATGTCAATTTGCGCGCTGATGACTGACCCAATCCTAGATGATCCTTTTCTGCCGGAGGTAGCCCATATTTACAAGACTGACAAATCCAAGTTCGAGTCAACTGCGCGAAGCTGGACGGAGAAGTATGCCATAGGATCAGAGTGAGGTGGTGGAGGCAAAGAAAGGAGTTGTCTCACCTGTGTGTTCTTTAGTATCTTTTCTATGTTTGCTTTATTATCTTCTGAAGACTGGTTTGCTATAAGTGTTTCATTTTGAATTCGCGGATCAATTCGGTTATTGGTTATTTTGAGCGAAGGTGCAGTATCTGCTTGTACTCTGCATCTGAGAGCAGATGATGGGCGGACTCTGCATTTAGGCTGCATCTGTGTGTTCTTTAGTGTCTTTTCTATGTTTGCTTTATTATCTTCTGAAGACTAGTTTGCTATAAGTGTTTTATTTTGAACTCGCGGATCAATTTGGTTATTGGTTATTTTGAGCGAAGGCGCAGTATCTGCTTGTACTCTGCATCTAAGAGCATATGATGGGAGGACTCTGCATTTAGGCTGCATCTGTGTGTTCTTTAGTGTCTTTTCTATGTTTGCTTTATTATCTTCTGAAGACTGGTTTGCTATAAGTGTTTCATTTTGAACTCGCGGATCAATTCGGTTATTGGTTATTTTGAGCGAAGGCGCAGTATCTGCTTGTACTCTGCATCTGAGAGCAGATGATGGGCGGACTCTGCATTTAGGCTGCATCTGTGTGTTCTTTAGTGTCTTTTCTATGTTTGCTTTATTATCTTCTGAAGACTGGTTTGCTATAAGTGTTTCATTTTGAACTCGCGGATCAATTCGGTTATTGGTTATTTTGAGCGAAGGCGCAGTATCTGCTTGTACTCTGCATCTGAGAGCAGATGATGGGTGGACTCTGCATTTGGGCTGCATCTGTGTGTTCTTTAGTGTTTTTTCTATGTTTGCTTTATTATCTTCTGAAGACTGGTTTGCTATAAGTGTTTCATTTTGAACTCGCGGATCAATTCGGTTATTGGTTATTTTGAGCGAAGGCGCAGTATCTGCTTGTACTCTGCATCTGAGAGCAGATGATGGGCGAACTCTGCATTTAGGCTGCATCTGTGTGTTCTTTAGTGTCTTTTCTATGTTTGCTTTATTATCTTCTGAAGACTGGTTTGCTATAAGTGTTTCATTTTGAACTCGCGGATCAATTCGGTTATTGGTTATTTTGAGCGAAGGCGCAGTATCTGCTTGTACTCTGCATCTGAAAGAAGATGATGGGCGGACTCTGCATTTAGGCTGCATCTTTATCGCTAACACTGCACATAAACTGCATCTTCTCAACTTGTTTTCATCCACAAAGGTCTAACTAAACAAAATAAAAGTATACATAAATTACTAAGCTATTATAACGAGACATACAAAAGTGTTACTCCGAGTCTCAAAAGATCGAGTGCAATAACATTAAACAACACAGTTGACGAGGTTTATTCTAGGTGGTATTGGTACGATGAATAGGGTCATCAATGTATGCATCTTCAACCATTGAGAAACCACCGGTCTTAACAACCCTTAGTTGCTGGATTGCTTCTTCAACGGCAGGAATTGCTGGATTTATGAGGAGTTCAGAGAATGGGTAGAGAGCCGAGACACGTATCTCACCTGCAATGCCAAAGAGTCACCTACTCATATATGTTGCAATAGTTCTCTATGGTTGAATGAAGTAGTAACACTACCTCCAAAATAGTCCATATTCCAATTTCGTAGCACGCAGAATACGACCTTCCCAATTGGCTGAAGTCGCCAGAAGTACTCAAATTCATCAGCAAATGTTCCCTTCGCAATACAGTTGATATTTTCGCCGCTGCAGCTCACAAAGACGAATTTATAGTACTTCGTTCTCAAAAGACATCCTAAACTATAAACATAATTAACTTACCTGAAATTCCTCAATGTGAAGTGTAGAACTTTGTGACCAGGGACAACGTAAACGTCATCTGTGAAGCCTTGATAAATTTCTAATTTCTTGACTTTCACAATAGCACCAAGCAAATCAACTGTGTTATATAGCAACATGAATATAGATTAAGAAATCTGACGTGAAATGGAAAATCAAACAACTAATATTCCATCAATACTTACCAACACTAATCTTCTTATGCAATGAGCCGTTTAGAACTCTGCGAAATGGAAATAACGACACCATATGATTACCACAGATTCGTGCTACCTTTTTAATGATCGATTCTTCATGGAAGAAGATATGGAACTCATGGTGTGTTAGTTTCCACTGACCCGGCCTCGTCGTCACTTCAAAATCTCTAATCAAATACCATTTCCCTTCAGCCACGTCTTCAAACTTTGACAACAGATGATTTCGAATGGTTGCAGAGATCCGAACACCCTAAACCATAAAACCAAGGATTGTATCTATTCCTCTAAAAATTAAACAAAATCATGTATTCCTAAGAGACCACATAAGGACATCAAAGCATGCATTTCTTATGGCGTGATAATTAGCGAGAAGCAAGTATCTTTCAGGTTGAAAGCGTGCATAGTGCTCTCCAAATTCTCTTACGACTTGAACCAAGATTCTTCCACAATTCTTCATGAGTGACAAGTCTAGAACCATATCTAAATGAGCCATTTCTTTAGACTGTAAGTTTTAGAGAAAAGTTTGGAAGAAAAGTTTTGAGCCTGAAATGTTTGGAGAAAAGTGTTGGAGCCTGAGAAGTTTTGAAGAAACGATTGGATTGAAGAACGGTAAATAATCAAAACTGACTTTTTACGGTTCCAAAAAATGTTAAAGAGTCAAAGCAATATCACATCACAAGTTTGGTTCGCGAAGCGCCACGTGTCGATAATCGCATGATGCAATACGAGAAACAAGACATTGTCGTAATTGTTAGAATACGCAGTGTCATGCATTAACTTACTCTGCATTTAATTGGTAAAAGGGGACTTATTTGCTAGTTTCTACGATTCTTTATTATGGGACCCATATTGATGGACACTCTAGCAGAGGAAGAGCGGACTTCTTTAATTGATACGACAATAACTTTTGATTCGACGTAGTACTACTTTTAAAAATAACTTTTAGACGCAAGTCAATAAACTTATTGAATTGGTCATTGGAGATATTTTGAAAAGTTATAGTATAATATTTCAAACTTCACCACAGCAGAGTACGAGAAACTAATATACTACGCTTTCTCTGCGCTTTCTCTGCTCTTTCTCTGCGCTTTCTCTATTTATAATCTGCTTATTAAATAATGTTAGTATTAACTTTACTCTTACTCTGCCTACGACAGAAGAAGAAGAACAGACCTCTATTTTTATTTTGCGTATTCTTTTATGTTCACTGCAAATGTTATGCAAATATGGTGTAAAGCAGATTACAACACATTTTACGCAGATCATAGCTGAATGTACCATAACATTAACAACCGTTTGTTAGAATGCCCAGTGTCATGCATTTACTTACTCTGCATTTAATTGGTAAAACAAACAATAACGTATAATTACCGTTATTCCGAAATAATATTTTAGATAAGTTATAGGAAAATATTTCAAACTTCCCTACTGCAGAGTACGAATAGATGCTGCTAATTCTCTACGCGTAGTACTGCTTTGTCTCTGCATTTATCCTAACCTTATATTAAACTTCCCAAAAACCACTAGTATTTTTATTGTCTCAAAAATATTTATGATTGTGAATATATAGTAAAAATGAAACTTACTTTTCACGGTTCCATTAAAAATGTTAAGAGTCAAAGCAATATCAACTCACATCACATCATGCACTCGTATACGGCCATACTCTGCAGCCATCAATGGCAAGATCGGGTTGCGCCAATTACTTTTGATTCGACGTAGAACTACTTTTATAAATAAGTTTTTAGCAGCAACCCAATAAACTTATTGAATTAGTAGAAAATTATAGTATAATATTCAAACTTCAAGACAACAGAGTACGAGCAAACTTCATATACTGCTCTTACTCTGTCTAGGACTTGTCGATAATCGCAGACATCTATTTTTAATCTGCGTACTCCTTTCTGGGGCCCATTTTGCTTGACGCTCTATCAGCTGATGGGTCCGAATGGTAGCATCTAGTATCAAAATTGAGTTGCAGTAGATGTTATATTTGATTTAACTTGCAGTAAAAATATGCTGCATAAACTGCAGATTTATGTGGTGAGTTTCCTTTTACTTAGCATTTTACAGAAGAGGCCGGGAAAAGTCTATTTGAATTCTACGGTTTAGGGGGAAAATTGAAAATTCAAATATCTTTGAATTTTTAAACATTATCAATCTCGTGGCAAATACGGGCTGATACCCATATATAGAACTCATCCTAATGGTACTGCCGAAAATAAACGATAAAAAAGCACGCATTTGTTATATAACAGAAGAATCAAAGGACAATGTATAGGTGTAGTGTTAATAACATTTCTATCCATTTGGCATATCTCGCCACGTCATCATTATTTAGTCGCAAACCAATGGCAGATCAATAGCAAACCAATGGCAGATCAATAGCAAACCAACGGAAGATCAATAGCAAAACTAAATAGATAAATGTGACAATTACAAAACTAAATAGATAAAAAACAGGTGATATTCTACGAAGTGTCCGGGGAACGGCCGCGCTTCATCCCTCTAGAACTCCCAGGAACATCGCAGCCAACGTCGGCCGATCCAAACTCGCGACTTATACGATCCAAGAACCTTGACTGCTGGGTCAAAGTTGTTGCCACAACCCTAACCGAATCCACAGCCCTCTCCACATTCCGAAGCCGAGTCTCCAAACCACATATTTTAGCACGTAGGACTTCTCCCTCCAACTCCAACTCCTCGCAACGAGGACAATGAACATTAGTGATGCGAGACGGATACACGTTTTGCCAAGTAAGCCTAAGGCGATCCAGGCTACCTGGACGAACCTCTGCTTCGTCGATATCCGCCCGAAGAGAACTCCCGTCAACTGCGGTGTCGGAGAGAAGAAACTCAGGGCGCCGGTAAGGGAGTGGAATCAAAAAAGGGCATTAGGAAAATCGGGATATGTGCGACGGTTCTGCTTTGTTAGAACTGATGAAGCGCAACAGAGAGAAAACGCATGTTAAAAGAGTTAGCTTGATCAATTCGCCAGAGTCTAATGAATTTTTTGTAAGATGGAAATTACCTGAATCAGACCACAAGCGGGGAAGTCCGTCAGGACCGGAATGACGAACAAAGAAGTAGTGAATCTTGTCATCATCACCACCCTCAATTTCTGGAGATCTGCAACCGTCACGAAGAACAAGTTCATATCTATTAGACCAGGGGTCTATACTCCTAACCTCAAAAGCCCCAAAAATCATAGCACTGGAAACAGTGATTCCAGATAAGTCTGACAGTATTTGGAGGGCGTTTATCAACCCCCATGAGCGGGCATTAAACTGGCTGGGTGCAATCCGAAGTTCTTTACAAAACTCCATCATAAAAAAAGACAGGTGATGGCGGAAACCTGCCCGAAAGGAAGACCAATAGACGGTGATATAGCCTACCGGAGGAATCCCGGGCACATCTTGTACCTCTGGATATTTGAACCAATCCGAATTCCTTGGCAAAGCAGGAATCACACTGTTGGGTTCGCTCCCGCCAGAGGAAGAAGAAGATGAGAAAAAGGCAGACATCGGATTCAAAGAAGATTGGTGAGACTGATGGGTAGAAAAGAAGAATAAAAGATACGCTTGCGTTCTGTAGCTTTTGGATTATCTTTGTTTTGTTTGTTTGAGACTGATGGAGGAAAGGATAAATTATCTTAGTTTTTACATCCAAATAAAGTAGAGATCTTTTATACTCGTTGAAGGGAAACTGTATCGGTATGGAAGCCCTAATTAGTCATTCTCTGTAGCTATTACTAGACGCCTCTGAGATGATGCTGCTCCATTCCAAGGGCCACGTGTCGATCATCGCATTATTGAACACGAGAAACAAGGTACATTATTAATTGTTCTACTACAATACGACATACGCCACGTGTCGATCATACATGATAGAACACGTTAAGTAAGGAATGGCAGTGATTGCGACTACTCTGTTTATATTCTGCAATAAATTTAATAGTACTCTGCTTAGGCACTTTCTCTGCATATACTCTACGAAATAACGGATTAAATGATGGGAAGGTGGACTGCTGAAATGATGGGAAGGTGGACCGTTGAAATGACAGCTAAGCGAAAAAAACTGACGTACATGGTTTTGCTTTATCCCTCTCGTCTATAAAAGAAAGAAGAACCCTCAACACATTCTCTGCATTTTACTCTTTTACAGGCACATATTCAAGACATCATGGCCGCAAATCATTCGAAGAAAAGAAAAACACCAATGTCAGACCTGGAGTTGGAAGCAGAAGAGAAGCAGAATGATGCAGTTATGGAGGCAGAAAAGGAAGGAAAGGATCGCCTGAGGGCAATTCTTCTGCTGGGGCGATCTCAAATGAGAGCGAAGGACGAAGCTCACCGCGTCAAACTCAAGTTGGAAAGAATTGCCGGAAAACGCTCTATGTTGGAGAAGATGATGCATGAAGAACAAGTGGTCATGGATGCTAGGCGGCAGCAGTTAGCAGATAAAGAAATGATTGCTGAGGAGGAGTTGAGAGGAATTACAGTTCCTCGTAATGATTGGTTAAAACTTGGTCTTTCATTTATGGAGGACTAAAGTTATGTAGAACTCTTGTTATCCTAATTATTTTACTTTTCTTAAAATTTCAACAACATTTAGTTTATTTGATATTGTTTATCTTTTCTTGGATTTGTTGTTTGTACTCTTTTCTTCGACTTGTGTTTCTGTGTGTATTCAAAACTTTCAAACTACATCTCCTTTTGGATGCAAACTACGGTTGGTGCAGAGTAACCTACATCTCGTTTTGGATGCAAACTATGGCCAGATTTGGGTGCAGAGTACAAATAGACTCAAATATAGAAGCAGAGTACCGAAAAAGTATGCGAAGCAGAGGACCTAGGTTTGGAGCATATTTTAGGCAGATTTTGAACTTATGTTTATATACGTACCATGTATGTTTCTGCAGATTCTGCGTTTACTACATCTTCTTCTCTGCATTTATAATTTTTTTTTTTTTTTTTTGACATCAACTCTGCATTTATAATAAACATCAACTTCTCTGCTGGAAAATGGGATGATTCTTCATATTTCTTTTCTAAATTTATTACAAAAAAATTCGAGCAAAAACTGGTACATGTTCTTATTCGTCTTGATCATTGTGAAATACCTGGCGGATAATTTCCGGGATAAGGGATATTTTGTCAAATCCAAGCTGTTCCCATTCTGAAGGATGGGCCTCGAGCCGTTTTATAATCTTCTCGATTCTCTTCTGTTTCTTGTGAAGTTTAGCCTGTTTCTTCAAGATTTTCTCGTGAGTCTTGATTGCTCGCCGGTACTTCTCGTTAAGCTGCATAAAATAAATTATAGATACATGAGGAACAGCAATGGAAAACTCTTGAAAAACATGCAACACCTTTACCTTAGTTATGAACTCCGTGGATTGCTGAAAACATCTCGGGTTATGGTTCATTAGTAAAACTGAAGGAATCTTCAATCCGGATCGTTCAAATACAGTTGTTGAACTCGCGGAAGATTCATTATCGTTCATCGGATTGAAGACAGAGGCTACAGATGGCTCCATTAAAAGTCGGCTATATGTGCTCTGCAAAAAAGAAGAAGTGTTGAAGATAACCCACGTCATAAATACAAGAGTGGACCGAGTTACAAAATACAAGAATGGACCCACTTCATAAATACAAGAGTGGTTGACGAAATCCACTTAAAATTAATTACAAGAGTGATGACGCTAGATATTCCAACTTCAATGAAACTCTGCATCTGCTTTGCTTACACTCAGCACAAACATGGGCAGAATAAGTTCTCTTCTACTAAGGAAGGAAAAACTTAAATTCTGCTTGTACGCCGCAGAGTTTAAGTTTTTCATCCTTAGTAGAAGAAAACTTATTCTGCCCATGTTTATGCTGAGTGTAAGCAAAGCAGATGCAGAGTATGAGCAGGTGCTGCGTATTCGGTTTACAATCTATCAGCGTAGTTTATGATGATGCATGTAAACGAAGAATAAGCAGAATAAGTTCTCTTTTACTAAGGAAGGAAAAACTTAAATTCTGCTTGTACGCCGCAGAGTTTAAGTTTTTCATCCTTAGTAGAAGAGAACTTATTCTGCCCATGTTTATGCTGAGTGTAAGCAAAGCAGATGCAGAGTATGAGCAGGTGCTGCGTATTCTCGGTTTACAATCTATCAGCATAGTTTATGATGATGCGTGTAAACGAAGAATAAGCAGAATAAGTTCTCTTCTACTAAGGAAGGAAAAACTTAAATTCTGCTTGTACGCCGCAGAGTTTGGTTAATGTAATATTTACTAGAAAAAATCTCCCTATTTACTATATACATATATTTACTAACCATGCAATTAAATTTGAACGTCGTAGGGATCGTAGATACTTGCAATAATTGACTCATCATACATGCGTTGATCGGTATACGAAGATGTCTCATCCAACACCTCCGCATCGAGCTTCGTCCTCCAGGTCATCATTTTGGCATTACACAGTTCTCTTGCTGATAGCGGCAATCCTAACATGTGACACTCAATGTATTTGAGTGCGTATACTCCACAATCACCTACTTGTGGATGCATTTTGGGAACGTCTTTTACAATTGTGATTGTAAAAGCTGCTTGATCGTAGTCTTGAGGAAAGAACATATGAATTGCGGCAGGAACCATTTCAGCAAAAGCCCTCGCCGCTGCCACAATATCTGATTCTGGAGTATTTAAAGAATCATATATGTAGACAACCCGGTCAATCAATGATATGACCGTCCCAACCCAATGATTCGAGCTCACGTGTAGAACGAAGTATAACGTATCAACGTCTTTGCCCCAGGCCAAATTTGTTGCGGCATAAGCTGGAAGAATACCGTGTACATTCTCGTAAGTACCACCAGGCCATCTTTCAAGCTCAAGCCACTCGACGTACCTATTCTTCCAAAGCATTTGAAATGCTGCATCCAATATAGCAATCCGCGGACTCTTGAAAGAACTAGGATTTCTCTTTAGCCTTAGTCTATACAAGTTCAGTGCTGCGTCAAGGTGCTGATAATAAAAGAAGGACAAATGTTAGGCACCAAAGCAGAGTCTACTAGACACACAACAACAACGGTCTGCCAGCTAAACATGAAATAAACACTTTTGCCAGATCCACTGTTGATGAGGAAGAATGTACTTACCATATCGTGTAACCATTCCCTAGGCTTCAAAAGTAAGTTGAAGAACTCACAGGCCGTTGTTTTCCCTCCAAATGGATAAATATTTGTTCTGTCGAAGAAAATCAACATTCAAGTTAAACTGCAAGTTAAAATAGACGATCTTATATGCTGTGTGTACTTACTCATCGGCTCTGAATACGTTCATCTTGTCCACCAGTGTTTTGTCAACATCTCCAAATCCAATTTCGTAAGCAGATTTCTGGGCCACTGGTTTTGCGTTGTTGCTAGGTACAACAGGAAGCGCAGTCGATTTGCTTAACCTTTCACTCCTCCTTGTTGTTAGCTTGTTGGTCTGGCGAAGATTTCTGGAGCTTTCGTATATTTCGATTTGAGATGTAGTTGGGTGGACTGAATCCACTGATGGTTCAATGATATTAACTGGCTGGGAGTTTTCTTCTCCTCTCCCTCTTCCTCTTCCTCTTCCTCTTTCTTCAATGATTTCAGTGTCAATCACTGAACCTTTACCATCTTCAGCAGTCGAAGCAACTGTCTCCATGCAGATGTTAGTTATCAATGCCGTAATGGGATCCTTAATGCATACATTAGTTTCATCTGCTACAGCGGCATCCTTAATGCAGACATTGCTTTCATATGCGGGAGTGGCATCCTCTGCCTGAAGGCATGCTTTGGGATCATTATCTCCTTTTTCTTCTTTGGCATCCTCTGCCTTTTCACTCCCATCAATTTTTTCAACATCTCCAACTCTACCATCATCTTGAAGATGTTCTTCTTTGGCATCCTCTGCATTTTCACTCCCATCACTTTTTTCAACATCTCCAACTCTACCATCATCTTGAAGATGTTCTTCTTTGGCATCCTCTGCCTTTTCACTCCCATCACTTTTTTCAACATCTCCAACTCTACCATCATCTTGAAGATGTTCTTCTTTGGCATCCTCTGCCTTTTCACTCCCATCACTTTTTTCAACATCTCCAACTCTACCATCATCTTGAAGATGTTCTTCTTTGGCATCCTCTGCCTTTTCACTCCCATCACTTTTTCAACATCTCCAACTCTACCATCATCTTGAAGATGTTCTTGTTTGGCATCCTTTGCCTCGATGCCATCTGCCTTTTCACTGCAATCTATTTTTGCATCATCTCCTACTTGTTCTTGTTTGGCATCCTCTGCCTCGATGCCATTATCAGTTACTTTTTCTTTGCCATCTCTTACTTTCTCATTTGAAAAGGAGCCAGAGGCAACAACCTTGATTCCTTCTCCTTCGTTGTCTTTGCCATCTCCTTTGTTATCCACCGTCGTCTCTTCTTCGTCATTCTGCAAAATTTCAAAGTAATGACTGTTACATAAACTCAGCTTCAACCTCTTACACCTTAAGGGCATACTCTGCCGTATAGGATATTAAGGGATGCCAATGATGAATAGAATTGAATGCTATTATTAGTCTGCCGTAACAATTACATGTCTCACATAAATGAATGATACAACCTAGGCAAGCAGAGTATACATTGCCCCTCTATTGTTTTACCACATCTGATAGAGCATGATATCGCATATCATGCCAGTGCTTTTATTTCAACAATTGCTGAGTTGGACATACCATGCGATTGTCAGGTTTTAGTTTGTTGTTAGAGAAGCGAGTATCTTGCTCGAAACAAGTCATCCTCTCCATCAGCTTTTCAACGACCTGTGCCAACTTGTTTAAGGTTTCACCCAAAACAGTATGCTGTTCCATGCTGGTTCGTTGCTGTTCCAAATTTACTCGTTGCTGCTCAAGTCTGGCGTTTTCAATTCTAGCTACAACTGCGTCAAACTTGGTCTGCTGTTTATCCATGACAAATTCAATGATATCGACGAAATCTGTTGAACCAGTAGATGAGATTTTAGCTACAGAGAACTTCGGTTTCATGACATACCATCCGTCATCTTCTTCTTCTTCTTCTTCAATTCCCTTCCGCTTCCTCTTCCTCTTTTCCCCATCTCGCTCTTCAATTCCCTTCCTCTTTTTCCCTTTTCCTCTCTTTCCTTCATTATCAACTTTCCTTTTTTTCCAGTGCGGTTTTCTGGGACTGGCGGCGCTTTTGAGACCCTCCATTTGATGTCCGACAACGGCTGGCCAGAGAGAATGTATTTGATGAGATTATCAAGCTTGACATCTATTACGTCGTTATCTTTCCAACGTGGATAGATTTCTGCCCGGGATCTCTCACATATAGTAGTTACAACCACCTACAAAACAACATATGGTTACATAAATGTCAGCCAGAAGTCAGCGTAACTCTGCCAGAAGTCTAGCAATGGGAATATGTAAACTTGTGGCAGAGTCTTTTTGCAGACTCTGCCACTGTGGCTTACTCTGCCAAAACTCTTCATTTTTACAAACTATGCCAAAGATATACATACCTCTTCACTCGAGAAGATCTTCTCCATATCGGGTCTGCCAACTTTTCCCTTGTATCTTAGCAGATGTGTACCTTCAAAAGCTATAGGTGTTCCCAAATTTTCTCCCACTTTGGGCACATAAGCATACGCCCAGACCTGTAGAACTTGCACGAACCCCTTCAAAACATAAGAGTCTTGCCATATCTTTTCTTTAGTTACTAACTTAACCTGCTCAACAAGATCTTTGTAAGCAACCCTCCCCCAGGGATACCCTTCGAAAGTTGCCAAATCTATCACCAACCTAGCTAGGTTAAGGGAAATTTTTGTACGCCGATCAACACCCAACAGACCGTTAGACAGAATAGCTAGGTAACTAAGCCTAATTTTATCTTCCCTGGACCAAGATTTGCTTATATCTCCACCATGCTTCATACACAATTTCACTATGTCCTCAATACAAGGGCTAGGACGGCGTATTTTGAGAAGACCCTAAAAGCGATTCCAGGTTTGGTGATTAGCTTCAGAAGATTCCAACCCATCCAACTGCGTAATTTCATTACAGTTAAGACCTGTGATCTCTTCAAACTCGAAGAGCGAGAACCGTGCTGGCTGCTCCGCGATCAAAAACCACAACTCAAATGGGCTTTCACACTCCAATTGTTTGCAAATAAGATGGTGATGCACTAATTTCGCACTCCATCCGAAACCCAACTTCTCAAACTTACAAATAACTCCTAGCTGTGACTTGCGGACATAATCCCACACTTCCTCACCCACTACACTTTCCACCAGTGAAAGATGATTGAACTTCGAACTGTAGTTTATTCTGGTATTTGGAACTGGCTCGTTTCCTTTGGAAAAAATAATGGCCGGAAAATCCATCTCGTAATCATTCATATACATGATATATTCGAAGGAGAAATATCGGAAAAATGAAGAGATCGGAGAATTATCGGAGAAATGAAGAAAATGAAGAAAGAGATCGACAAAATTGAAGATACGCTCCTCTGCTCTAGGGTTACCGAGGGGAAGTAGAAGGAGAGTCAATGTTGTGTTTTCCAAGCTTTCTGGGCTTCATGGGCCTGAAACAACTGCTTTGAGGCCCGAATATATATTGTGGAAATATTTTTAAACTAATATTACCTAATTAAGACGGCGCCCCCTTTTGTCGTACAGTTAAGTCAGCGCCGCCTTTTCTTTTAGTTGAAACTCTTCAAAAACGCTGCGCTACATCGGCATACAGTCTGCGAAACCCTAAACCACTCAAAACTCTTCAAAAACTTCGATTAACATTTGTTTAGCCGTCATAACTCCAAAGTGATCTTCAATCTAAGTGTTTAAAAGCTTATTTACATTGAAAACACAGAATGGAAGAAAAATCGATAACCATGGTAAATACCAAGGAAATATTTCACATAGTGTCGTGTTGAACAAAGATACACGAAGAAACATATGATAACGATTTTTTTTGTCTGAGTTGTTCTTTTTAACATAAGTTTTACTTTGAAACCGGTAAGAAATAATGTATAAAGGTAGTGGAAGTATATACAAACATACAACAACAAAAAATCACTACAAATCCTATATCAATCTGCATTCGGTCTGCCGTTGGTGACATTCATTCAGTCTGGGATACCCTAACCACTCGGTTTTCACTTTGGAGTTTTTCTTTTTAACATAAGTTGTACTTTGACAACATTTAGAAATTAATGAAATAATGTATAAAGGAAGTGGAAGTATATACAAATATACATCAACAAAAACTCTCTACAAACGAATTCTCCGATTGCGATATGCATTCGGTCTGCCGTTGGTGATATTCAGTCAGTGTGCGAAACCCTACCCACTCGGTTTTCGTACCCTACCCACTCGGTTTTCACTGAGTTTCTTGAGTTTTCTGGTTTCGGCTTATACCGGTTAATGCACTACTGGTGAATGTCTTCTGCCGTTGGTGATCTTAAGGGGTAGCACTAGTATTTTCAAAATTATTTTAGAACATAACTAAAATTAGGGATTATTTCACAACCACGAGCACTTCAACAAGAACCAGTCACCATTCTTTTCAAGGCACCTGCGATTTTGAGGAGTGGACACAAGAAGGGTTCAAGCACTTGAAGGAGTTGGAGGATATATGGACTACTTGACCTACCTCGCGCCAACCATGCATTTCCTTGCACGGTGAAGTTCATTGAGGATGAAGCGAATGGACATGGATATGTCTACTTCATGGTTGGGTCTAACCAATACTCACTCACTTTCGGCCCGTTTTTCATAACAACACGCTCGCATAGCACTTCATGGATGAGGACGAGACGCCTTTGTGTTGTTTCTTCCACCCCTTCAAGATTATAACTCTGATCACTTCTAATAAAACTGTTTATGAGTTTATGTTTGTTTGTTTTTTTTTGTCGGGAGTTTATGTTTTATTATGAAGAAACATAAGTGCAAAGCTAATTGGAAGGAGTCAATGTTCAGCTCTTTTTGTAATGAATTATCCTAAAGTCTGATACCAGTCTGGCTTTGGGCTACCGTTAGGTGGTTTGGTCTGCGAAACTCTAACTGTAAAAAAGCACAGTAGTGTATACCAAATTTTTGCATAATACAAGTAGAATATAAACAGTGTTTGCGTATACTCTGCTTCCAACGGCAGAGACTGAGAACGCTTTGTTTTTCTTCTGCGAGTAAAAGCAGAGACTGCGCATACTCTTTTCTCTCTCTACTTGTACTTGCGTAGTCTACATTTACTTGCGTTGCCAATGTCAACATGCAGACAGTGTGCCACCGGTCCGTGTTAACTCTGCTGGTCTTAAGGGGTAGCGCTGGTATTTCCAAAAAAGTGTACTAGTTATACAATTTTTCCTACGAGTGTACCACGTTTGACATTAAAGTCAGAAAAGGTACTATTTTGGACTATTTCTTCATAAAATAATGCAATGATCATCCAAATGGTTACTAAATCTATTCTACTTGAGAATCAAAAATTCAAATGTAAAGGATTATTTCTATTTTGATTTAGTTAAAAGAGAACATGGTCTATGAATATCTCATATATATTTAATATATAAATAATATTTTAAATCTTAAAAAAAAATTTGTTCATGAGCTAGCTCACGACTCATTAGAGTTGGCTCGCATAACTCGCCAACTCAATTAAGCTCGATCATTTAACTCGTTTATTAAATGATCCTTAAAACATAGCTCGGACTCGTGAAAATCCGAGCTGAGCTGAGTCAGCTCATGAGCTAATTGCTCATTTTGACACCCCTAGTGGATCATTGGCCGTTAGGTGGCTGGCGTAGTTTCTTGTTGCGCATGTAAACATAGTAATTTTTACCATGTAGAATCTTTGACTCGGAACTTATATGTTTTTAGGTAATAATTTGATAATGTACTATACCTAGTATAAATGAAATGTTTTACTCAAACATACGAGTGTTCAATGATATTAGTCTTGGTCGGACTAACACAACTCTATTCTCTGGTACTGGTTGGCAAGCCTTAGGTCGGGTTTAGAGGGATGGTACGTCGGATGGATTGACCGAGTCTTTGGATTTGTTCTCGGACTTAGTCAAACCGTCCATTGTATTCGTCAGTTGTAGCATTCTCGAACTGTCTAGTTCTTAGATCGGTTCGGGGGTGTTAAAACCATATTAAGGTGGTATCAGAGCATGTTTTGATCATGCTCATGGGACTCGTGTTTACAAATGTTTTATCGAGTCAAAATGGTCGCACTTGCAACTTAGGTAAGTCAGTACGTCCAATGTTAGTTGGGATAGGGGGTTAGGATTTACCTATGGTTTGATGCAGATTATGCAGCACAAAGTCAAACGAAGATAAGCAATGGAGACCATTATCCTGGCGGATCCAAGAAAGATGTGCTGTGGAAATCATCATTGGAAAATGAAGGAACGTGATGTGTCACTATTCGTGAGGATGCAAACCCATCCAAGAGAAGTTTTACCTTAGTATTTAGGATTACCTAAACCTTCATGATCTTTATGAGATCCCATTCGAGGTACATACGGGTGCTAACTCCCTTGTGAATGAATGATGGCATGTGTGATTGATTTCTTGCTTGGTGAATTTTACTTGCTTATATGATTATAGTTGCATAGTATGATTCGCGTTAAAGTTGAAGTATCTGCATGATAATGGTAATCCCATTCATGTAGTACTTGTTGTGGAAGTGGTTTAGATTTCAAACTCAGGTAAAGGAACCATAGGAGTTTAGAAAATTTGGCGAGTTAGGGTAGAGTTTCTAGGTTTAATCGGAACTTCAAACCCTGGAGTTGAAGGAATGAGAAAACCGTAGTAGCCTAGGAAAGACCTTCCTTGGCCAACTACTCAGTTATCAGTGCAGTAAGGTTGTAGAAGTCAAAAGAAATCCTTTGGACCAGTCTACTCAGAGTATCAGTGAAAGTTGATACAATGTTAGAGACAAGGAGAAGTTGCCAGTATGCATACTCTGAATGGAAAAAGGGGAGGATCAGGGTTGAGGAAAGTGCAGAGTCACAACAAGGATGAAATTGGCTAAGTATGGCAATACTATAGAATCGACCCGAAGAGTTGCAAGTAATCAGATGTAGAAAAATGTTGGATCAGCTTAAATATTTGAGGGAAAGTATGATTGGGATCAACTTATGGTGGAACTGACAGTAATGGAAGCTGTCGAAGAATGTTGAGAAAAATTTGTTGCGACCATGCCGGATAAAGTCAAGAGAAAGAGGAAGTGTTGAAACGATTGGAAGGAAGTACAACGATGGAGCTTAAGATTACAATTCACCAAGAATGTAATCGTCGACCCAAAGAGTACGTAGAGCATGGATATAATGAAAGCGTTGGCGTTCATCAAGGAATGGATAAGAATCAGAATGATTATATGACTTGTGGATGAAGTCATTAGAGGAAATAGGAGGGTAGATAAACGGAATGAGAAACAAGGGAACAGGAACCAGTGAGTTTCAAAGAGATGGGAAGGTGTTAAGACAGAAAAGACCAGAGACGAATGATCAAGATAGTGGAAGAAGTCCCAAGGATCAAGGTGGAAAAAAAAAAGTGTCATTAGATATGGACGTTGTGGACTACAAGGAGTCACAATAAAGACATGTTTGAAATCAAACCGGTTTCCATTCCATGCATGGGAGCATAAAGGATCAATGAAGATAAGATCATGGAGCGCGATCCATGGTTAGCCAAGCCATGAGGGAAATACAATTCAGATCGATGAGAATGGAGCCGATGAAGAAGTGTAGGTCACCCCAAGGTAAAGTAAGGAGTTTGAGAGCAAGTATGAGTCATTGGAGAGATTATGTGAAGATGATCTGTTTAAAAGGATGGGATATGTTATCAATGGTATGAGTGAGACTTACCAACACGGATAAAAGCACATGATGAAGTCTCAAGGTGGCAAAGAAGAAGGTACTAAGAGATGGATGATATCATACATGGTTACTCAAAGGAGCTAAGCATCAGATGATCGGGAGAGTTAATTGCGGGTTACGAGTTCAAGGAAAATGAGGGAGACAATCGACAGAACCGCATGAAGGACGAGCATGAGAAATCCAGAGTACGACAAGTGTTAAATCAAGGGTGGATTGGTGAAAGATCACAACATATTGGGAAAGCATAAAAGGGGCGTAAAGGAGCCAAGGAAGATTGGTAAACAAAAAGGAGAACCGGAGGATCTAGTAGCATCGATGGAAGAACTCAAGACAGATAGTGAATCATAGAAGTGGGAATCAACTCAAGGAGGTATGCAGAGAATAACATTGAGAAAAAGTCATGAGAAAGATCGAGTCGGGCCAAATGACAGTAATGGAAAAGTGTCATGAATGGACAAGGAATGTCAGCGATGAGGAAGGAGCCAAGGTAAAAGTGGATTGAGTAAATTTCATTTTTACTCGGAGGGCCAATGAATCGGATCGAGACAGTTAGGTCTAGGAAAGGCCAGAACTGGAGTATTTAACTCAAGGGGAGAAGACTCGTGAAAGCTTAAGGAAGCTGAAAGAAGGATGTTAGTCGAGAACCATATCGGTTGGATCAGGCCGATCAAGGATTGGTCATGGAGTTCTTCAATTAGATATTATCAAGTACGATATGACCAGAGATTGTGAAAGGCAAGGAATATTGGAATAAATGGGATAGAAGGGGTCCATGATGTCAAGGAATGATGCAATGGTCGAATCATTTACTATACAATACGGAAGAAAATCAGTTTGGTCGATGGAGTTGGAAAATAGTCAAAATGGGCAAGGTTTTGTTAAAGTCATTCACAGAAAGGAGAAGAAGCAAAATAAGGAGGAGCATTCTAATCTATAGAATTCGGGATGAATTCTCTTTAAGGGGTAAGCGTGTAGTGACCTTGATCAAGACTAAGAACTAGGGTAGAAACCAAAGTGGGTGGATCAAGAAAAGTTAAATTAGGATAGCTGGAATATGTCAAAGAAGATGATTGTCACATCATAAATCAAATGGATCGAGTAAAATTTCGTTTGGATCAGAGAATATCAAAAGGACTGAAAAAAGGAAGACTTGGGTGGATCAAAGCAAATGGATAGTGGGACGAGCAATTAAAAGGGTCGAGAAATTTCTAAATTGGGTCGAACAGAAACGACCGCGGGTAAGGAAAAACGATCGGCGGGTCACAATTGGTCGAGTTAGAAGGAATCATCATTTTGGTCAAGTTTTGCTAACACGGGTCAGTATGGTATGACCCAAACAGTCAGGATAATTTGAGCCATGGATCGGGAAAAATGTTGGGTCGAGAAAATCTAAACTTGGTCGAGTATTTATGATTGTGTGTCGAGGAAATGTAAACCAACGGTCGAGAAAAGTATGGGCTGTGGGTCGAGCTTGGTTTATCAATGCGGGTCGAAGAGGTGGTAGTCCGTGATTGGCTGGAAGTGTCAGTGGGACATGTGTCGCCACCAAAGCTATCCAAGTAACATTTCCCACCACATGTGACATTTGTGACGTTCAGATACAAATGGCTCAAATGTTCCCTGCATGGCAGACCCTTCCCTCTGATTTATGGATTCGTTTGCTCAGTTTCGTTATATAAGCCAGCCCCCCCCTTCAGTTTTAGCATCCAAAACTAAGTCGAAAACCTCCAAAATCTCTCTAGGCTAGATCGGATCTGAGCTTAGGTCGAGATTTCAGTTTGGTGGTGCGTGATCATGACCCGAGGTAGTATATCACAGTCGATAAGCTAGTTTCGATCAGATTGTTAACCTAAGTCTTACCGAATGTGTTCTAAGATAGGTTTATTCTTAGCATTCAGGTTGTTCGGGCCATCGAAGAGTAAATCGGATCGAGTGGAAAAAGTTAACCTGGAAACTTTCAAAACAAGAAATCTGTGAGTTTTGAAGCATGTGAAGTAGCACATGATATTCATTTGATGCGTGTCCATGATACATGCTAGGATTTAGTTTTATCCACGAGAGTAGCATGCATGCATTTATTCACTTAGTGGATTGACCGTTGAGTGAAGTATGTTGCATGCGTTTCATCACCTCGGTGAATGGACGGATTGATTGATGCTTGTATCCGGGTAAGGGTGAATTAATGGATAGATACTGCATGCGGAAATTGTTTGCGTAAATGGGAAAATTTGTCTAAGAGTGTGCATTTCTCGTATAACCTAAATCAGGGAGTATGAGATCCGCGTTAATAATCATGCATGGTTAGTTTAGTGAGTTACGATGGATTAAGGATAAATGCATTTAGACGAACGGTAGTAAGGCATGTTTAATGAGTTGGGCCTAATGAATGATAAGTGGATCATATTCGGAATTTTATGAATATTGAATTGAGGTGTAGTAAAAGTCCCTAAAATTGGCTTAAGTATAGAATTGTTGAATGAACCCGTATTGAATGTCATGCATTATGAATTGTGTGTTAATGTTATGATGGTAATGCATGATTATTGATTTAGGTATATTAGCATTGCTTGAGGTTCTTAGTAAATTACTCTAAATTTGACTAAGTTTAAGCTTGATTTTGAATGCATATCGAGTTGCATGAAAAATTGAGCAATGATTGTGTGATACGGAAATGCATGCAAAATTGCATAATGAATAATGGATGATGTGAATATGTGAAATATTTCGTATAGGATCACGACTATTGTTTGATGAAGCATATCTCAGATTGATTAATATAAATGTGTCATGGTGGTAGAAGTTATATTCCATTATCATAGATACATGCATAATAATAACTGAATGAATATGAGACGATAGACATTCCTGGGGTAAGTCGCAGTTAACGGCTGAGAGGCTATACTATACTAGTAT
>OVBL01000850.1:0-172434 GCA_900406555.1 Pseudoturritis turrita
TTTCCGGTCAATCGATGATCGGGGATGTTACACCCATGGCTATAGCGAAAGCCGTTAGATGCTCTTTCGGATCGGTTTTCCCTTCGTAGATCGGGACTTTCATCTTTCCAGGGTCGAGAATTCTTGTGCTAGTAATCCGTGCTGTAAACGGGGTGTTCTGTGCTTCCTCCAGTACGCAATCTATCTCCGGCACCTTGCTAGTTGCTTTGTGCATCATGGATCGGACGGCTTTTATATCGGCAGCAGCTCGGTCCATATCTACTCGCATGATAGCCAACTCTTCTTTTTGGGCTCGGACTTTTGCTCTGCGCTCTTCGTTGTCCCATGCATGCTTGGCCCATAGTATGTTCTCCTCCTCCTCGGTTAGCGCTTGCTCTCCTTCAAGGATTGCCTCGCATCTTTCAGTTCAGGTCTGGCCAGCTGCTAGGGGTTCGGAATCATCAAGGCTCTCCATGTTACGCTCCACTCGGTTCTCCTCCTCCAGATTGATGATTGGGGCCAGCTCCTCCTCCGTCGGTGTGCCGCCAACTCCTTGCATTCTAGAAGCTAGGTCTGCTGAGTTTGTATAGAGTCGTGGTAATCTTCCACGGGTTCTCGGTGGGTTGAGTGGGGTTGTGAAATCTAGGGCCATCGGGTTGAGGTGCCATTCGATCCGTCTCGCTGGGTCGAGACATGATCCCACATCATGAGTTCAACTCGCCGTCGCCAAGGTTTTCAGCTCGTCCGTCATCGTGTTGTTGAGTTTGTCTTGCTCCTCTGCCTTCTTGAGCAGCGTCTCCAGTATGATCTTCATCTCTGGGGGTGTTGTTGAAGTCTCCCCAGCGTTCCCGGATTGGTTCCTCTGATCCTCCATGCCAGTGTTCCTCACATCGGTAGCGTCTTGCTCTCCGTCGTTGGTCATCGTTCTTCGGATCAGTTTTACGGTGGCTCTCTTGAGTAAGAAAATTTCCCCCTCCCTCCTTATAGCGCCAAATTGTAGGAGTGTAAATCCACACCAATAGAATTTGTTGAGGGTTTGTTAAGAGGGATGAAATTTCTGAGTAAAAACCACGAAAAACACGAATAGAGATCCAAAGATGGTGTTTTTTATTAAGCTGTTTAGAAAGTTGTTCGTATGAGAGCAAAAGTACAGAGTTTTGCTAGGTCAAATTACTGATCCCTTTTTCAAGAGATGTACATAGATATATATACTAGTTTGAGTCGCCAGGTCAATCCCAAAGGGATAAGGAAAACTTCCTAATCCTTCGGGATTTCCGTTTAGCTAAGTCGGCTTGACTTCATGGGCCTTTGTATTGTTATAGGCCGAAGATGGGCTTGTTGACGTTGTACAGAAATGACATCGGCCAAACAGCTTCGTACAGAAATGACTTCGGCCAGACAGCTCCGTATAGAAATGACTTTGGCCAGACAGCTCCGTATAGAAATGACTTCGGCCCGACAGCTTCGTACAGAAATGACTTCGGCCAGACAACTTCGTGTAGAAATGACTTCTTCCAGACAGCTTCGTGTAGAAATGACTTCGGCCAGACAGCTTCGTGTAGAAATAACTTCGGCCAGACAGCTTCGTGCAGAAATGACTTCGGCCAGACAGCTTAGTATGGAAATGACTTCGGCCAAATTGTTCTCGTATAGAAATGACTTCGGCCAAATTGTCTTCGTATAGAAATGACTTCGGCCAAACTATCTTCGGCCGAAGTGGAGCTGCCGAAGTGGAGCCGCCGAAGTGGAGCCGCCGAAGTGGAGCCGCCGAAGTGGAGCTGCCAAAGTGGAGCTGCCAAAGTGGAGCTGCCGAAGTGGAGCTGCCGATGCCAAAGTGGAGCTGCCAAACTGGCCGTGCCGAAGCTCACCGAAGTGGCCGTGCCGAAGTGGCTTCGTATCACGGCCGAAACGAGCTCGTATCGTACCTAAGTGGATTTGCATCACGGCCGAAGTGAGCGCGTATTGTGCCTAAGTGGATTTGTATCACGGCCGACACGAGCTCGTATCGTGCCAAAGTGGATTCGTATCACGGCCGAAGTGAGCTCGTATCGTGCCAAAGTGAGCTCGTATCAAGGCCGAAGTGAGCTCGTATCGTGCCTAACTGGATTCGTATAGAAAAGACTTAGGCCACGACTTCGGCCTTGTCTGATTCCTCGTATTTCCATACTTAGCCATTTTTCCATTGATTACAGCTGAGTAGATTTTGACCCCAACACATAACATGAAGCTGAATCCAACCAAGTGCAGGTTCGTGGTGACGTCAAGAGAGTTCCTTGGATACCTGTTTACTCACCGTCGCATCAAAGCAAATCCAAAGCAGATCGACGCGCTCATTCAGATGACTTCACCAAAAACGAAACGAGAAGTGCAAAGACTAACTGGAATTGTAGCTGCGCTCAACAGATTCATCTCGTGATCCACTGACAAGAGTTTACCTTTCTATGATACTTTGCGAGAAAAAAAGAAGTTTGAATGGACGGAAAAATGCCAGGAAGCATTTCAACAGCTGAAAACATACCTAGCTAGCCCTCTAGTTCTCGTAAAATTGGTGGAAGGAGAATCGCTTTTTCTGTACACCGCAAACTCTGCCACAGCGGTAAGTGGAGTGTTAATTCGAGAAGACCGAGGCGAACAAAAGCTAATCTTTTGCATCAACAAGACCCTTACCGATGCCTAGACAAGGTACCCGCAAATGGAGAAATTGGCACTGTCCTTTGTCATGTCCGCAAGAAAATTGAGGCCTTATTTCCAATCGCATTCAATAGTGATCCTAAGTACTTTCCCACTACGGTCCGTTTTGCATAGCCCTAGTCAATCCGGAAGATTAGCAAAATGGACAACAGAGTTGAGCGAGTATGACATCGAGTATCGCGGATGCACATGCGCTAAGTTTCATAGCCGACTTCCTGATCGAACTCCCTAAAGAAAGCATCGAAACAGAAGCCCAGAACTCACTTTGGAAGCATCATGTCGACAGATCGTCCTCCAGAAATGGTTCAGGGGTAGGGATACGTCTAGCCTCTCCGACTAGCGAACTACTTGAACAATCATTCCGCCTGAGCTTTCGCGCATCCAACAACAAAGTAGAATACGAGGCCCTGATCGCCGGCATGAAACTCGCTAGTGGAGTAAAGATCGAACAACTTCATGCATTCTGCAATTCACAGTTAGTCGCACATCAGTTCAGCAACGAATATGCGGCTAAGAATGATCGAATGGAAGCTTAGTTAAAAATCGTCAAAGGCTTGGCCACGCAATTCAAGGAGTTTGTATTAACACGCATCCCACAAGGGCAGAATACTTCAGCTGACGCACTCGCAGCTCTTGCATCTACTTCTGATCCAGACTTAAGGAGAATTATCCTAGTAGAATTCATCAAGCACCCAAGCATTAATCTCTCAGATGCGGTGAAGACCGTAACTCGTTCCCAATGACCTAAGCAAGCAAAGAAAATCAGAAACGACGAGGAAGCCGGTCAAGAGAAGATGACGAAAATGGAAGAAGATTTGGTAAACGAACCTGAACTCAAAAAAGACGCCACTAATGGAAGATGATCCTTTAGAAGATTCTGAAATTGCCAAAAACAGCAACAACCCCGGCATCGATTCTCTTCCCAAAGAAGAAGCAAGCGAGATCAATGGTGATTTGCCAGAGGCAGAATACGGTTGCGACAAAAGATGGATCGACGCAATCAGAGAATACATTTACGATGGAGTCATACCTTCTGAAAAGTGGGCGGCTCGTAAGCTTCGAGCCCAAGCAGCTCCGTACATTTTGCTCGACGGGAACATCTTTAAGTGGAGGTTTTCGGGGCCGTTGCTAAACTGCGTCGAAGGAAAAGAAGCAAGGAAAATTATGGAAGAAGTCCACTGCGGTTCATGTGGCAATCATTCAGGAGAAAGAGCCTTGGCAATCAAGATCAAACGTCACGGTTATTACTAGCCAACCATGATTAAAGATTGCGAGAAGTTTTCTGCCAAATGCGAGAAATGTCAACGCCATCTGCCTATGATTCACCAACCAACCGAACTACCTTTCTCAATCTCCTCACCTTACACGTTAATACGATGGTCTATCGACATTGTCAGACCATTGCATCCCTCGAAGCAGAAACAGTTCCTAGTAGTCTTAACAGACTATTTCTCGAAGTGGGTCGAAGCAGACTCGTACGCTAGCATCAAAGATGCGCAAGTCAAAAGTTTCATGTGGAAGAATATCATATGCCGCCATGGAGTCATATACGAGATCGCTACCGATAATGGTTCACAGTTCATTTCTACATGTTTCGAGGCTTTCTGCGAAAAATGGAAAATCCGACTTAGCAAGTCCACCCCAAGATATCCGCAAGAAAATGGCCAAGCATAAGCAATCAACAAGACAATTCTCGATGGCCTGAAAAAGCGTCTCGATGAAAAGAAGGAATGATGGACTAATGAATTACAAGGAGTATTATGGTCTCACCGCACAACTCCACGACAAGCAACTGGCAAAACTCCATTCGCTCTCGTCTACGCGACAAAGTGTGTCATTCCACCAAAGATACGTTTTTCTGGAGTTCGCCGAAGAAGCACTTCCAGAACAGGAAGGGCTCAATCACCTGTTGATGCTTGACAAATTGGACTTGATCAACGAAAGGCGAGTTCAGGCCTTGATCCGGATCCAGAACTATCAAAACGCAGCAGCGAAGTACTATAACTCTAAAATCAGAAGCCGGAAGTTCTACGAATGGATAAAGCCGTCCAGGCACTGAGTAAGGTTCAAAATATAAAAGAAGAAGGAGAAAGAAACTAAGCAACAGTCTCCTCGATCGGATCGGAAACTCGTGTGTCTTCAGGATCTGCACTCTTTCCCAGGTCCGGCTCGTTGGACTGCTCGATTTCCCTATCTTCTGTCACTTCGCCTTCTTCACGCTCTTCTGACATCTAGGTGTCAGGATCCACAACCTTCTCTGGCTCAAATGCAACGATAGCTCCTTCAGCGACCTTCTCAGGAGATGGTGCGGTGTTTCTCTCGTAAGTAGGCTCATGAGTCTTCTTTTGAGATGAATTGCCTTCAATCGATTTGGAGGATGTCGGATCCTCTGATATCTTCTTTGAACTTTGCTCAGCCAGGCCCGGCGTTCCCCTATTCGAACCGAAAAAATCATGAATGCCAACGCCTGCAGCGGTCGTCTCGATGGGCTCACCATCGTTAAGCTTCTTCAGAATATCAGACTACATGGGAGACAGTCTTAGAACTTCCCTCAAGTCGGCCACGAGCTTCGCAAATGCCTCGTGAGCACCTTCTAATTCCCTTTTTGCTCGGTTAGCTTCCCCGCTTCGAAGTCAAGTGATGGCGGCTCATCACCTTAAAGCAATTCAATGAACTGGAGATTGCTTTCGATCTGAGCAAGATCGAGCATGTCTTCTTTCGGGTCGCCATCCACTTTGTCGAGCTGTTTTTTGTTTCGGGAGACTTTGTCCTCAAACATAGACATCATCTCCCGCTTAGCCTCCAGAATGGCTTGCTCCATCTTGGCTTCATAAAGCTCATTTGCCGCTTCCAGCTACCTTGTCAGACTGGCTATATGAGTGTCACGCTTAGCTTTGCCCAACTCCAACCGCATAATCCGCTGATCGGCTTCCCTGTGATATTTCTTGTTTAAATCTACCTCGGCTTCGAGGTCCTTAACCCGTTTGACAACTCCTTCATGCTCGGAAGCATGATTCACTTCGGCCTCTTTAAGCCTCTCGTCAAGCTCGACAGCTTTCCTTCGAGCATAATCCACACGCTCTCTGTCTTTTCGAGCATCAGATTAATATCCAAGAACCATCCTATTAAGATGGGCTATGAACTGCACAGAACAAAGCGTTCATTTTTTTAAAAATCACCGACAAGAAAATAGCCAAGTTAGCTCGGTCAAAAATAATACCTTGACATCCCGGAGAGACACCTTGTTGTAGGCCTTGTCTCTGACCAATGTATCCGAAGGAGGAAAACGATCACCGGGGCAAGTGACCCTTGAGAAAAGAGAAGCTGACGCAGACGCATCGTCATTATACGCTCCTTCGACAGCGACAAGTAAACAAGCCGCAGAGGAAAATTTGGCTCGGAGATATTCCGAGAAGAATCGGCGCATCGTTGCCTTTTTGATGCTTCGTCGCGAACAGAACCCTTTCCCTTATCATCTTTAGATGCTGGTCTTTTCTGGCTCATTGCCTTTTTCTCCTTGGCCTCTCCCCCTTGCCCTTATCTTTGTGCGGCACCAAAGAGGATTCTAAAGGACGAAGGCATAAAACTAACTCTTGAGGAACTAGAGCATCAGGGGTCGGGTCGGGAAGATTGCAAGCAGAGGGGTTCAGCTCATAGATAAAAGCCTCGTTGGCCTGATGGTTCAGGGCATGAGCTTGACCAGATGCTTCGACCTGTTTCACCTTTTCCAAGGCTTCGGCCTCAGCCTTAACTTTAGCCGCAGCTCTCTCTCTGAATGTAGGTCTTCCCGTTGTGTTTTCCGAAGAGCATGGGGAAGAAGAGGGATCAACGGACTGACCTGCAAAAAAGGCTTGGGCTCTTTCGACTCTTTGGAGATTGAAATCTCTTTGCCAATTACACTTTCAAGCTAAAAGTTCTTCCTGGATCGAAGACAGGTCGTGGGGTAACGAGAGTTGAAGATGACGAACTGCAAAAAAAAACAAGTGCAAACAAGATTAGAACTCTGACGAAAATACTAAGTAAAAAACAATCGAGCCATAGCCCAAAACAAGCTACGGGTCGGCTACCAAGTGATTCCCAGCTCGACTTGACTAAACGAAGACATCCTAAATCTTTCTCTTGGACTTGTTCGAAATATAGTATTACAAATCTTCCGCCGAGCCATGTCGCCTAAATTCAAGAAGACAACTCAAATGCTCGACCCCGATCCCTACTTCACATTCATAGCTCCTAACTAGAATACCGACCAGATGTTTGATTCCCCGAGTGTTGATCTAAGCGAGTGCCAGATTCTACTTCCACAAGAATCGAAGGATGGTCTCGGAGATCGGGTATCACAGAAGACATTGATAGAAGAAGCTCTCGAAGAGAGTGGAGTGATCGGGACGAGGATGATTGGCTCGGTCAGTCTTCGAAGAAAGAACCAGTTCGACTTCTTCAGAAATGTTAAATCTCCGACTAAGAGTCTCCAGTGAATCTGAAGTCGAGAGCATTGAAACTTGCGGATCGGGTCGCTTCTTCCTTAGTTTTCCTCTTCCTTGGAGCTCATTTGTAAGATCCTACCAAATGCTCTAACTATCTTCTCGCTGCGGCAGGATCATATAACCAATCCTCCAGCTCGGGCTTCGCCTCAGTAGGATCTATTGTATCGTCAAAAGGATTCACCATTTCGTCGAAGGGAGAATCGTGAAGCGAAGGTACTTCGATCTCCAAAGGATCTGCGGTGCTACTCCCGACCCCTTCAGATTCAGAATATACTATTTTCTACCATGTATTGAAGGATTTGCCGTCGACCCCTTCGAGTCGTTCAAACCCTCGCAAATAGTTGTATACGTTGAATTTGCTCGGTAAAATTTTTGAGAACTCAACGGCTCATTGGATATGGATGGCTCAGGGAAATAAGATAAGCTATGGCTTTCGAAAAGCACAACATTCGGATCAGGTGATGCAGATGCAGACCTTTGAGACATCACTTCACAACTTCAAAGACATATCGGCTAAGTAAGAGGAACGGATCGGGTAAGAAGGCACTGATAGATCGGTGTCGAATGGCAGGTCGAGAAACTTCAAAACAGATCGGAATCTTAAAAGAGCTTGAAGATGGATCGGAATCTTCAAAGAGCTTGAAGATCGATCGGAATCTTCAAACAAGGTCGTCGGAAAACTCAAAGTATGACGGCAGAATTACTCGAAGATGGATCAAAAAATTCAAGTAGTTCGGCGGCGGAACATAAATAAGAGAAACCCTAGCTAAAACTTAAGCAAAAAAAAGTAGAGAGAAAAGAGAGAGAGAGAGAGAGACTACCTGTTTTGAAGAATTTTTGGAGAAATGGAGTTATGAGAAACACAAAGAGAGACCTCGCGTATTTATAAGTGCTTAAAGCAAAGAGTGATGTCATATGCGTCGGGAATCAGCAAGAGATGTTTAGACTCCCCGAGAAAATCAAAGAAAAAATTTCCAAGCCCACTAAAGTTTTCCGAGCCAAGTTTTCACGCCAAGGGGTCCCGAGCCAACAAAAAAAATTTCATCTCAGATAACAGCATTGCAGTTCAGAACATGAGATAAAACGACTCGGGAACTTGGGTTCATGGAAATGAAATCACCTCGGGGTCACATCTCCAAAATCTACGTGGTCACCGAGCCAAAGTTTAAAGCAGATAGGTCAGCAAAACACTTCGGTGATCTCATCACAACAGCTCGGGGTCATCACTTCGTAAATAAAATGGTTCAGCTAAGAACGTTAACTTCAGAATTTTTACCTCGACACTTTCAGAACTGAAATTGACGAGCTGGGGGCTAACTGTTGGGGTCAGATTTCACTCTTCCGAAGTTAACAAGTGAAAAAATGACTAAGTGCAAATGGGCCTCGGGGGATTAAGCTCAGAGCCCCGACCCACGAAGATAAAAGGGTTTGGATACCCGATCCGTGAAGCCAAGCGAGGGTAACCCGACCCGTAATGCCAAAGGGGTCGGGTACCCGATCCGTGAAGCCAAGCGAGGGTAACCAGACCCATAACACCAAAGGGGTCGGGTACCCGACCTGTGAAGCCAAGAAAGGGCTCAGGTAACCCGACCCGATCCGTGAAGCCAAGCAAGGGCTCGGATACCCGACCCGACCCGCGAAGAATGAAACCCGAGCCAATGAACCCAGCGTGCAGGTGGGCCGAGCCGACAAATCAAACAAGAATATGAGCCTATGCGACGAATCGGAGTAAGGCCCATGGTTACCCGACCTGTAAGACCTAAGATCTGAACCAAACAGCCCATCAAATGTATAACTCGAAGCAATGAGCCAAAGCCCATCATCCTAAACCGACTTAGAAATATTCGAAGAAGAAAAAAGAAGATAGACATGAAAAAATGGGAGCGAAAAAATAGGAAAACTTCCTTATCTTTTTAGGAGTCGCTCTAGCCGACTTAGACTTGTATATATATTCATATACCTCCCTTGAAATGGAGATATGCAGCTTTACCTAGCTAAACACTTGTACTTTCTCTGCGGCAGCTTTCTAAACAGTTTTAATAAAAAACACCATCTTTGGATCTTTTTGTTGTGATTCATACTCAGAGATTTCAGTTCCCTTAAAAGTCTTGACAAATCTAATTGTTCGAGTTTCGACTCCCACAGTTAATCATTTATACGAGAGTAGTTTGATTATATCATCAAGTGTATTTGAGTTTGGAATCATACTCTGCTGAATTCATCTGCCTAAACACCTGAATCAATTGATCTATGAACCCTAGAGAATTCCTTGACACCCAACGCTTGTTTTAATTTATTTCTTATCGTTATTTAATTACTTTTATTTTAATTTTAGTGACAACATCAAAACCCATCTTAATTTGTCCTAGCTTAAGTCTTCTTGAATACACTTATTACGCCTTTCAGTCTTTAGTGGATTCGACCCTAAAATACTACAATTCTATGATGTGCACTTGCAGCTAGATCATTCTGTTTTTGGGTAAAATCTGACATACTTCATAGTACTTCAGATCATATTTGATATATTCACAAGAACCTATGACTTAACTCTCGCAGGCCATAGAGTTAAGCTCATCTCAATTCAATTTCAGTCAATTAGTCAAGTACAATGATTGCCTAAGATCGGTTACTAAATGATCAAAGAAGTAACATGCTAACGAACAAAATTAGATGAATAACTAGTCTCATCAAAAGCGCCACTCTAATCACATAAACCTATTTATCGAACCATGAGATTTTCTTTATAAACTTTTACTCCCAACAAGAGATCTACTCGCACATAGATATAAAAGCTAAAGAACAGTATTAAACATCATATTCATTAAGATCAGTAGGGATTCATAAAAATTCTCTATGAGATATAAAGAGGCAAGATATTCACCCTTATCGTACAAAACATAGAAAGAACAAAAGAAAACTATAAGAAATTAAGAGATTTTTGGTGTTGAGTAATTGTGATGGCTTTTGAATTTCGTTGTTGTTCTTGTGTTAATATAGTAGGAAAAGTCAGCTAGGGCATATTTTCAAAATATTTAGGAAGATTCTGATAAACTCGAAATTTCCTTATTTTCCGTCTGGTTGATCGATATGTAGGCACTATGCCTCTTCCAACATGGAGTTTCAAGTTTTGAACGACACCCATTGGAGTCTTTTGTAGAAGAATCTTCAAACACAATGGTCGTGTTGGATGGCATGAAACCTTGGAATCCTAACTTCTCTGCAGTAGTTGTATACATAACATTCTCATTAGCACCATAATCACAAAGAGAATTAGAAAAATTGATGTTTGCGATTTGGCATGGAAAGATGAATTGTCGAAACTCTCTTTCTTTGAGAAGTGTTGAACCCTTTATGATTTCCGGCACTTGTATTGTTGAAAGCTTCACGAGAGTTGATGGAACGTTGCTGATTTTTTAAGAGTTGGTTCATCATAATTTTTAGCTCAGCTTTGTGTCTAAACTCTCCTTCTTGCAAACGTGTAGATATATCAAATCAGAAGAATTTTTGTTGTTACTAACAGCAATATTATCAATTAAATTTTTTCCTTCTTCGACCGTCTTAGTCATGAAATCTCCATTGCCAACTTTAATGAATGTAGAGAGTTAACTAACGTGAATTCAAGGTTTCTGTAGGTTTGGAATTCAAAGTATGGACCAGACTTGTGAAGGTCGTGGTGGGAGTATATTGAGATGTTCTAACCATGTTATGTTTGATGTGCTCTGCAGGTTGTAGTTCGAAGTATTGTTCCCAAGGATATGTGAGTTCCCGTGATTTTCATACCTCTTTCTTGTACTTCGATCTTTGTTTTGCTTGAGGGCAAGCAAAGGATTAGGTCCGAAGGAGTTGATGTAAAGTGTTTTAATGGGTTTTTAACCGTTGTTTTAAATCTCATTTTGAGTCTTTTACTGTGTTTTCGAGTCTTTTGGTGTCTTTAGAGTCTTTCAGGTCTTCTTCGGCGAAATGGACGAAAAAGATGGAAACCAGAGCTTAAATGAATCAAAAATCAAGCGTTAAAGTTCAAGGGAGATGGACCGGTCAGGTGGAGTGGCCCGAAACACCTTCACGCACCCAGTATACCATTCGTTGGAAATAGCCTAGTCAGGTGGACTGGCCCAGAACACCTTCACGTACCCAGTCTGATTCTCGCTATAATTAGCCCGGTCAGGTGGACTGGCCCAAAACACCTTCACGCACCCGATCTACCATTCGTTGAAAATAGCCTAGTTAGGTGGACTAGCCCAGAACACCTTCACGTACCCAGTCTGATTCTCGCTGTAACTAGCCCGGTCATGTGGATCGGTCCGAGAGCTTTTCACCTGACCAGTCCAAACGAATCCAAATTTTCTTTTTCTCCCTGGCTTTTCCTATTTTGAACAAATTCGACTTTAGACATACACTACAAGAAAACAGCCTTTTTGCGTCGGCACTATTTGTTGCAAAATGGACGCTAATCAGGACTTTGTGTCGATTTTGCAACGAATTCACTTTCGACGCTAAATCGTCGACGCTAATCCCAAATTGACGCAAAATCGACACTATTTTGCGTCGATCAAGTTTCGACGGTAATTCGAAGCTAAATGATCGATGCTAAATGGAGGCTAAGTTTAGCTTCGAAATTAATTTGATGCAAACAAATCGAGGCTAAATCGCTGCTAAATTAGCATCGATTTAGTATCGATTATTCTAATTCTCTGATGGTAATTCGAAACTAATATAGCATCGATCTAGCGTCGAATTGACAAAAGACTCGATGCTAATTCAACGCTAGTATAGATCGACGCTAAATCGACGCTAATACAACGTCGAATTAGCATCGAATTATTATTTTATAAACTTGAAATTAATTAAAATAAAATTAAAATTAAAAATTCGAATTGAAATTTAAAATAAAAACAAAATTAATTTTTTATAAAATGATAAATATAAATCCGAAATTAAAAATTAAAATTGTTTTAAAATACTGAAAATACAAATACTAATGACCGGATCCAGATCCGAAATCAGGTACACGATCGGTCTTGAGATCGATGTTTGGAAAATCCCCACGAAGCTCCGCTTCGGCCTCTTGTTCGAATTGCGTCGCGCGAGAAGGTGGTGGAGGTGGTGGAGCAAGCGGGAGACGCTCTAGAGCCGCTGCTAAAACCGGATTGTCCATGGCAATGATGTCCATGAGACCCGTTAGACACGCGAGTTGAGTCTGCATGGCGGTATTGTTGGTCCGCATCGCCTCTTGGTCCATCCGGAGCCGCTCAATCTCAGCATTAGCGGCGGTCAACTGCGTCCTCAACTGTGTAGATGAACCCAGAGAAGGAGTAGCATGAGAGGTAGAGGACGCTGCTGTGATCTCGATGATGGACCCGACACCCAGCGTCCGTCCCTTCTTCTTCGGTGCAACCTGTAGAAAAAGGATGTTAAAGGATCGAATTGGTAATAGAATTTGGAAACTTAAACAAATGTGAATGTTTATTAATTACCTCTTCGTAAATTTGGTCAAGTTCCTCAATGCCCAGTGTCGACTGGACGGAACTACCACCCGGAGAAAGTTGCGTCTGGTGCTCCGTGATGCGTGTCGTGTAAGTGTTGAACGTTTGTTCCACTAAAGCGGTAACAAACGTTCCATCCTTGCGTCGATGGGATTTCTCCATGACAGCAACGATCGGAGGAAGCGGACCGTCATCTGCCTGTTACAAAGAATATATATATATATATATATATAAATATTACTAAAAATGTAAATAAAATAATTTAAAAGTAGTACCATCTTGAGTCACAGTCCGGCGTACGAGGTTGGACCCGCACAATGCTTAGAAGGACCATCTCCTTCAGCGACTGGAGTCAAACGGGAAGTTGAACACTTTCCCGAAATAACTACGGAATGGGGATCAACCCAATACCGTACTAAGCCATCCCAAACATCAGAGTCCATCCCTCGAGGCATCGCGTCATTGCCTTTCTGTTGCCAAGCCTTCTTCCAATTGCCTACGGTGCCATTGAGACGAAGATTCGCCTTTTTTTCGAACGCCTCTCTCACTTCTGCCGTACGAAACTCGTCACAATGCCACTTTTGCTGGAAAACAAGAAACAAATGAAATTAGTCATTGAAATCAATTTATTAATTAATAATTAATTGGGGAGTATCACTAACCGCCAATGACTCGAACCAAATGTCTCGAATAGTCTGCGGCATCTGCGTCCAGTTAGCATGTGACATAGTGAAATAGCCCTTAATCGTAGCGGTGACAGAACGGGCAACCGGATTATCGACGGTAAACCTATAATAAAAAAAAATTATATATAAATAAATATTAATTTAACTAAATAATTAAATATTAATTAATTATAAATATTTATCGTACCAATAAGTGCCTGGATGCCTATCAGGGTCCAAAATCTTAATCCGCTCATCCCGGCTCGGTTGCCGGAGAAGCTCTGTAATCCGCATCATAAGAGTCGGGTTTGGCAGCGGAGGAGGCTGGTACTCATCATCGGGATCCTCGACTCCCTGTACCGGAGGTGGCTGACACGGTGGCTGTGGTTGAGGCGGATGTCGAAGAGGTGGTGGCGCCCGTTCACAGGACTGAGCAACAGATCGTGAACCAGATCCATGGCAAGAATCTAAAGATAGGGGATGTGGCGTATCCTTAGAGCTGTCAAAGTGAGTTAACCCGCCCCGCCCGACCCGCCCCGCTGCGGGTTTGATTTTTTTTTTACCCGCCTCAACCCGCCCCGCCAAAATTTCGAAACTAAAATGTTTAACCCGCACCCGCCCCGCATAATTTTGCGGGTCCCGCGGGTATTTTAAAAAAAAAAATTAAAATATACATATTTTAATTAATTTAATAAATAAAAAAAATTAATTTATACATATTTTAAATATTATAAAACATAAATACATAGTTTTCTTAGAAAAACTAAAATTTTGTTACTAAATTTATATATATTATATAATTTTTCTATAATTTAGTAATATTATTAGGATAAATATTTAAAATTAATATATTAAAAAAAAAAAAAACCCGCGGGTAACCCGCATCCAGAATTTCTACGATCCGCACCCGCCCCGCCTTATACCACTTCAACCCGCTTGACCCGCGATTTTGAGTCAAATGAGGCGGGCCCGCGGATAAAGAGTCAAATTGACAGGCCTACGTATCCTCGCTAAGAAACTGCTGGTACGTAGGTGGTCGCATCTAGTAAAAACAATTCATATTTTTTTAAAAAAATATTTAAACAATAAATATTTCATTATAATATAATAAATTCTATTATTAAATCTATATCAAATTTCTAATATCCAAACCTTAGTATATATTCCATACCTAAACATCTAAATTATACTAAAACCTAGCAATTAAAAATTAAAAAGATTAGATAAAAAAAATACTTTTTTGCTGGAAAATCGGATTTGAGAGAGAGAGAGAGATCTGGAGAGTTGAGAGAGAGAGATGGTACGAATGAGGGGGAGAGGGGAAGTCGAGCATATATAGGAAAATGGTGTCGACGCAAAAAGCCGGACCAATCGAATATGTCGGTAAATTTAGCATCGATTTTGCGTCCAATCGACGCTAAATCCAAATATTTTTATTTAACCGACAAAATTTTGGAATGAAAATGTTTGGATTTTGCGTCGATTATGCGTCGAATCGACGCAAAATCCAAACATTCTATATGCTTTTTGCTATACCCTATACCCTAAATGTCATTTTCATCATGTAGCGTCGATTTATAAGCTTTTCGATGCTACGTCGTTGCTAAATCGATGCTACCATGATTTACAATTTACATGTATCTTACATTTATTTAAAATTTTCTGTGATAGATCTAATTACTACATAAATTCGTAACAATATCAATCTTATTGTCTATCCAATCTATATATATTGTAAACATGTAAATTATCGAATATTCCACTTGTTTTATTATAATTCATACTTATACATTCAAAATATAAAACTTAACATTTATTCTTCTCCGTCTGAACAATTATTCGAATCCTTGTCCTCTTCATCAGTAGTTTCCTGGCCCTCATAAGTAAATTTGTCTTCGGGATTTTCTTCGTCTGTAGCATCGGGGAGTATTTCAACTTCTCAATTTTGCAGATCAATGAGAATGATATTGTCTGTATGTTGTTCGGGAGTTGACATATCTATGGCAGCTTCACATTGCATAGGCTCATCGTCAGATTCAACTATAATTCCTCTTGGCGTTATTTTAAGCACAGATAACCATGAAATCCCAGTTTTTCTTAACCCGTGGATATGGAATGAAACAGACTTGATCTGCTTGTGATGCAAGCACGAATGGCTCATATTTTGTATAAGAACGCGATCCATTAACATCAATGACACCTAACTTGCCCAATCTAACACCGCGTCCAACAACTGGATCAAACCAATCACATTTGAAAAAGTGTGCACTTTAAGTTAACCAATCCAGGATATTGTACTTCAATAATGTCTTGTATAATGCTATAGAAATTGCTATCCCCAGCTCGAACGACCACACCATAATTTGCAGTTGCGTGATTTCTGCCACGTTCGAACGTGTGAAACATATAACCTCGTGGAAAATACATCGGGGATGACTCTATCTTCCCCATAGGACCCTGAATCAACTCTCTAAACCACACAGGATATGACGTGTCTTCATATGCAACCTCAAAAATAAATTATGCACAATGTAAATAGGTACTTTTGAAGCATATATATATATGTATAGATACAAATTTAAACTTACTTGGGTCTTTAACCATTTAGCAAAGTGTTTGGCTTTACGCTTTTCAATCTCATCTGGTGATACATTTGGGAAAGCCTCGTAAACATGTCGAATGAATTCACTGGCAGAAATATGTTATAATATATATTTGTTTGCTTAGCATATACTATAATTAGATTTGGAACCTTAATATATGTAATAGAATTATATATATATCTACCTCTTAAATGGGCCCACTTCGTCACATTGTAAGAGAATATATGTGTGTGCATAATTGTAGTCCTCGTGAGAGGACCATTCTTCTTCTTTTATTATTCCGGCATGCCTACCAACTGCTGAGAATATATCTAGCACATCAGAAACATGATAAGTTGGTGCCACACCACCATCGTCGTACCTACGCGGAGCTCTTTGCCATGTGCGGACAGTTGGGGAAAAGTAGTATGAGCTGAAATGTGAGGTTTCTTCCGTTAAACTTTCCGCAACAATTGATCTTTCTACCCTTGCAAGGTTCTTTGCCTTCCCCTTTAAATGTTTCATGAAGCGCTCGAAAGGGTACATCCATCGAAACTGAACAGGTCCTCCTAGGGCATCTTCGTACGGGAGATGGACAGAAAGATGCTCCATCACATCAAAGAAATACGGAGGGAAGATCTTCTCTAGATTGCACAACAATATCGGAATGTTATTATCCAATTGTTGAATTCCATCCTTAGTTAGAGTTCGCGCACACAGATCCCGAAAAAGTGCCCCAACACCTGAAACAATGTTTATATCAATCAAAAACCAGTCTACTAACAATTTCCATTGAATTTGTTTATATATGTATATATATATTATAAGAACCAAATTTTACCTGCAAGTGCTTCATGCACGTTCGCTGGTAGAAGCTCTGCAAATGCGAAAGGCAATAATCTCTGCATAAACACATGACAATCATGACTCTTCATACCTGAAAAAGTTTTGCCTTGTTCAACAGACTTAGAGAGCTTTGAGACGTATCCATCAGGGAACTTGACTTGGATAGAAACCCAGTCGAAGAATGTCGATTTCCCTTCCAATGACAATCGAAAGATAGGCACTGGAGCTCTCCCATCTCCCGTGAGATGCAACTCAGCTCTTGAGCATATAGTAGGCAAGTCGAGTCTAGACTTGATGTCGTCTTTAGTCATGCCCTGCACATTCAAGATTGTGTGCATGATGTTATCAAAAAAAAATTTCTCAATGTGCATCACATCAAGATTGTGGCGCAGTAGATGATCCTTCCAGTACGATAGGTCCCATAAAATGCTCCTCTTATGCCAATTGTGTTCTTCATGATATCTATCTGGCATATTGGCCGGAATATTAAGCCAGTTACCCCCATGTTTGACTGTGTCTTGACCTCCATAATAATCAATTTGTTCTTCAATTTGTTCCTCGGATAAAGACTGAGGTGCGGGGATACGTACATGTTTGTCCTTCCTGAATAACCTATTGTTCCGCCGGTACGGATGGTTCATAGGGAGAAACCTGCGGTGACAATCAAACCAACAAGATTTTCTATCATTTCTGAGTTGAAAAGCATCTATCTCATTTAGGCAATACGGACATGACAATCTTCCATGCGTTGTCCAACTATATAATATTTCGTACGCTGGAAAATCGCTTATAGTCCACATAAGCACAGCCCGCATTGTAAAATTCATTTGCCTGGAGTAATCAAATGTACGAACACCGGTAGCCCACAACTGGTTCAACTCATGTATCAGCGGCTGCAAAAACACATCAAGAGATCTTCTTGGATGCTTCGGACCAGGGACTAAAATACTTAAGAAAAAGAATTCTCTCTGCATGCACATATCAGGCGAAAGGTTATAAGGTATTAATATAACCGGCCACAACGAATATTGCCTACCTGACATACCAAATGGACTAAAACCATCTGTACATAGCCCAAGATAAATATTACGCTTCTCTTTAGCAAAATCAGAGTATACCGACTTAAAGTGTTTTCAAGCTTTTGCATCAGAAGGATGATGAACTTTTCCTTCACTAGTTGAATGTTCCGCATGCCACCTCATTGACGCAACAGTCCGTTCTGATTGATATAACCGCTGTAGCCTTTCAGTTATGGGTAGGTACCACATTCTCTGGTACGGCACTTCTACCAGCCCCTTGGGGCTTAAATCTTGGCTTTTGGCAAAATCGACATTCCTGCAGATTTTCATCATCTTTCCAAAATATCATGCAATTGTCAATGCAAACATTTATCATCTGAGAGGGCAAACCTAAACTAGAGACCAGCTTATGTATGTCGTAAGATGACTCAGCTGCCTGATTACCCTCTGGCAAATACTCTTTCAACAGAGCTGCCCAATCATCCATGCAACTCTCGGATTCATTATGATCAGACTTAATTGTCATCATCCTAGATGCCAATGACAATTTAGACAGACGTTCTCTACATCCTTCGTAGAGTGGCTGTTTTGCAGAATCAAGCATATCATAAAAAAAATTAGCATCTACATTAGGTTCCTCATCAACATCATCAGGAGCTGATGTAACTCCAGGAAATGCATCGGTTACCATTTCTTCAAACCTATTATGTTCTACTCCGATATCATGTTCATAATTAACAAATTGATGATGATGCTGATCATATTGCTCATTCGAATAGCCATGATCTATAGGTTGGTAACTGCTACTACTACCCGCAGTTTCATTCACATATCCCTCTCCATGATAAAACCAAACATAATACTCATGTGTGAACCCTCTATTAAATAAATGCGTACCAACAACATCAACCAACTGGGTCGTTGCATTTTTGCACTTCTGACACGGGCACACCATTACTCCGGTCCGTTGAATCGTGTGCACGCTACTTGCCTGAGCCATGAATATTTGAAGTCCGTTGAGGAACTCATGTGAAATTCCTCCATTTGAATCTCTGTGTTGATACATCCAGCTTCTTAATGCGTATATGTCGCCCTCGTAAGATGTTTTATTTTGAAATTTTGATAAAAAAATCGTTTTTAGACTACTTTTTTAAAGTTGTATTTTTTTTTTGTGTTTTTGATTCATTGTGGCGTGAGGTATATATAGGAAATGTCAGAGTTTTTTGCAACGATTTAGCATCGATTTGCATCGATCTTTTGCATCGAATTAGCATCGAAATATTTTGCAACGATTTAGCATCGAATTTAGCTTCGAATTTGTGTCGCTTTAATCGTCGCTAAAAAACAGGTACACCAGTTAAAAAACGTTTTCAACTAACTACAGTTTCGTCGCTAATTTTGACGCTAATTTGCGTTGAAAATACACTATGCTAAATCGATGCTAATGTTGCATCGATTTAGCGTCGATTTACACATTTCGACGCTATTTTCATGCTAAATCGATGCTAATTAGCATTGATTTAGCATCAAATGTTTTTGACGCTAAAAAGCGTTGATTTTACGTCGAATGCTTATCTCGACGCAAAGTCGTCGCAAATTCGATGCAATATTAGCATCGGCTATTATTCGACGGTATTTTTCGACGCAAAAACGTTGTTTTGTTGTAGTGATATTTATAAGATATTGTTAGTCATTATTTAGGCTATGCTTTTATTTTCTTCAGGCTTTTTGGTTTTATTTCTCTGTCCGCTAAGAAGATTTCCGAACCCCAGTTTTAGCTTCTAATCTAATTATGCAATTTCTTTTATCTCTTTGTGTTTTCTCTTTGATTATGTATGAGTAGATCCATAGTTAAGTTTTAGGGTTTCAAAGAAATTTATATGGATTGTTGAATCGGATTGCTATAATAGGGATTTATCATCTAATTCCTCATCTATTGTTGTTCATATCGTTTAAACTGGCTTGATCACCTAGTTTATGATCTTAGGTTGTTTAGCGCACCAAAAATGTTTGATTGAATGCCTGAAAGAACATAGATGAGCAAAATATCTTGAACCAACGAAAGCTGATGTTAAAGTATTTTGTGAACTTATCAAACTTGAATAATTTATGCATGTTTAGCTTCTTGAATTCAAATGACAGTTTAGAATCTTAGGTTGCTAGACATAGTAATTAATTTTACGACAGTCGGTTAGTTATACATTTGTGATTCGAGTTCTTGAACGATAGTTCATTGCTTCCTTGCTTGTTTATCTGATTTGCAATTCTAGATTCCCTGCGAATATTCTTAAGGTCTGACATTTTTAATCCATAAATTTACATCGTTTATGTGCTTTCTCATTTACATTTTTACATTCAAAACCAAACAAAAACTCATATTATGTCTTAGTTTAGCTTTATTCCCATAGATTTGTTGAGTAACACCCATAGATTTGTTGAGTAACACTTGGTCTTTGTGGATTCGATCTCTAAAATACTACTCCGTGTGTTGTGTACTTGCAGTGATATTGTTAGGGTTAAAACTCTGTTTATCAACTATGAAACTACACAAAAAAACATGTGATAAGTGTCGGACAATATCGTCATTAATCCATCGTAAATATCATTTCAAGATTGATTAGCGATGCACTTTTCCAAAAATGAAATTGTCGTAATTCCGTCGCATATTTTGCGACGAACAAAACGAGTCGGTAACTCACAGTAAGTAGTTGCCGTAAACCTATCTTTAGAGTTACGAGGAGACAACAACGGATCCTTCTCCATATTACTGGTCATGGTCACTGATCAACGAATCTTTAAACCTTTTTTATCACCGCACCATTCTACAGATTTTTCTACATGTACATCCGTTCCTAGTGTACGTATATTTTGTGATCATAACACATATTCACTTGATTATTTGTCAGAGATTTGTGCTTTTTATTATATTTAATTATTTATCTCTTCTCATGTGTTGCCAATTTATTGTAATCTGAAAAACGTAGCGACGAATTTATATGAGTTTGCGTTGGAATTTGCTACAATTTTACGACATTGTTCAGATTCGTGATGGAATAGCGACAGCTAGATCTATCTCTAACAAATTAGTGTGGGAGTCGAAACTCGCACAACCAAAACTTGTGAAGTAATTTAGGGATTCGATAAACTTCTATGTAAAGAAACCAAGAACAGAGATCCAAAGATGGAGATTTTATTCAAGCTGTTTTGAAAGCTGTTTGTAAAGCAATAAGTGTTTTGCTAGGTTAATTTTTGGATTCCCTTTTCAAAGAGGTACATTGTCTATTTATATACGAATAAGTCGGCTAGGCTTTTTACTAAACGAGAAAGGAAAACTTCCTTATTCTTCGGGATTTTCCTTTCCTCTCTGGCTTGTCTAAATCTGTTTAGGTGTGGGCTTCTTACTTTGACTTGCTAACTCAGCCCACCAGCCTTTTGTTGCTTGTCTCCTCGGCCGAACAAGATATCGGGCTTGCTGCTTTCCTGGGTCGCTGAGGATCCAGCTCGTCATCCCTCTGCCTCGTCCGGATACGTGTTTAGCCCATCACCTGTTTGGATTATCGATGACATTTTGGCACGCCACCAAACATGTTGGCATGACACCGTTTGTTGGTTCGCCAACATGTTGGCTCGTCACCATTTGTTGGTTGTCCAACCTGTTGGATCGTTGGTTGATGCAGAGGCAGAGATTTTGGCTCGTCGCCTCTCCTCCTTGATGTCTGGCCAAACGTTGGCTCGTTGCTTACTTCTTCGTGCCTAGCCAAACGTTGGGTTGTCACCGCTTTCCTCTGTCGCCGAGCCGAGTGTTTGACTCGCCACCAAGTGTTCGGCTTGTCACCTCATGTTTGGCTCGTCGCCAAGTGTTTGTGAGTCCAGCCAAGTTTTGGCTCGTCACTGCTTCTTCCTGCTGCCGAGCCAAACGTTGGCTCGTCACTTACTCCTTCCTGCTGCCTAGCCAACCGTTGGCTCGTCGCCTAGCCAAACGTTGGCTCGTCACTCACTTCTTCATGCCTAGCCAACCGTTGGCTCGTCGCCTAGCCAAACGTTGGCTCGTCGCCTAGCCAAACGTTGGCTCGTCACTCACTTCTTCATGCCTAGCCAAACGTTGGCTCGTTACTCACTTCTTGATGCCTAGCCAAACGTTGGCTCGTTACTCACTTCTTGCTGCCGAGCCAAGTTTGGCTCGTCGCTTATTTTCCTTTGTCGTCGAGCCAAGTTTGGCTCGTCTTCTCCTTCCCTTGTTGCCGAGCCAAGTTTGGCTCGTCCTCTCCTTCCCTTCTTGCGGAGCCGAGTTTGGCTCGTCTTCTAATGTTTGGCTCGTCGCCTAGGCGTTTTCCTCCATACTCAGTATTTTCAGCAGTTGATCTTGACAGGATGAAAACTGACCCCAACAGCTAGCCCCCCAGCTCGGCAGTATTACTGGTAATAGTGACGAGGTGAAGAGTCAGAGTCGAGATCAACATCCTTTGGGTTGCCGAGCCAGATCTGCAGTGAAGTTGTCATCTGGGCATTGATATACGCCGAGCCAAACTGATAGTATTACCGAGGTGTTTCATTTCCGAGCCAACACCGGAGTATCATGTCACCGAGGCAACTCCTTCTCGCGCTGTCAATCTTGTCATTTGCATTGCCGAACCGACACCTTTTGTCATGCTGCCGAGCCAACTTATCACTCACATGACCGAGCTGTTTGGCTTGTCGTCGTGTTGTATTGCTTAGACTGCCATTCCGCCGAGCCATCCTTTTCTGATATGCCGCCGAACCATCCCAATAAGTTTGATTCATCTTTGGCTCGGCGATAATGTTGGCTTAAAGTATCTCTCATCATGATTATAACTTTATTGGAAACTGCAAACGTTTTTTATCACTTCTTCTCATTTCCGCAAAAAACAGGTAGCTCTCTTCTCTCTCCTCTTTTCTCTCTTTTTAATCAAGTTGTTGGCTAGGTTTTTATCTACTTTTTTTTTACTTCCGCCGCCAACTCTGAGTTTTCCGATCAATCTTCAAGCGTGGCTCGGCGAGCCTTTGCATTTTCCGATCCATCTTCAAACTCATACGGCGGGTGCTTGAATTTTCCGATCCACCATCATCTGGGTCGCGTTGCTACTTTGATCTTTTCTGCCTCTGAGCCAAAATTCTTCGCACCCAATTTTTCCGAGCCAAAATCCCTCCAATTCTTTCTAAGTATCAGTTTGATTCCGAACCAAAATCTCCAATGTCTCATATCACCGAGCTGGAGGATTCTGTGGGTTCGGTAAATTCTGCCTCGTTGCTTGGACGCAAGATGGTGTTGTCTCCCCAAGTTTCCGAGCCAGCTGAGCCTAGTTCTCCGCAGGGTCGACTGCAGATTGTTGTCCCATCTCTGATAGACGAAGCATTTGATGCCGAGGCGGATGCCGAGGCAGCCTTGATACAAAAGGCTCTTGAAGAATTCAAAGCCGAACCAGTGGAGTACATCATTGACGAGGCAGAAAAAATACGGTTGGAGAGATTATTTGCGAGCCACCAGGCTAGCACATCGACGAGGCAAAAGCCTAAGAGAAAAGCTCCTAAGAGACGACCTGACCCACCTGGTTCATCTTTTTATACTGCCGACTCCTTGGAGGCATTAAGGCATCGATTCCACATTTCAGAAGGTGTTGAACTGGTCGTCCCTGCTCCAACTGACCGAGCCGAATCTCCTCCACCCGGGTATTTCACTCTCTATGAGAGTTTCTTCTACGGTTGTCTGTTCTGGTTTCTGATCCCTAGCTTGATCGTCCGCTTTCTATACAAGCATGGGTTAGCGCCGAGCCAAATTACGCCTCGTGGGATGCGTCACTTAGTTGGGATTCTGGTTCGGAGCTATGAGTGTGACGTGACTGTTCGCATTTCCCACCTTCGGCAGTTTCTTGAGTTCCGAAAGATCAAGAACTCGCGAGCCTATTATATTTCCAACAAGAAGCAAAGGAAGATTATCGAAGGCTTCCGAAGCAAAGATGGAGACTGGGGGAACTACTTTTTCTTTGTTCCTATCAACGATGCTACGGTCGAAGCCGAAAGCATCCATTACGTAAAAACGGAGTGGGGAACCATTGGTGGGCGAGCCGTAGACTTTTCAGGAGATTTGCTAATGTTTTACTTCGTAGCGAGCTGACCACTGATTCCTCTTCTTTGTTTTTGCAGTTCGGCAGATTTTCCCACGTTACCCGGAAGACATGCTCACGCTTCGGAACACACTTGCCGAGAGAAGGTGCCATTGGGAAAAATATTTTTCCCTGAAAAGAGTCGAAAAAGCCCGAGCCACTTTCGCCGGTGTTGAAGTATCCGACAGCTCAGAGTCTGAATCTTCGTTGCCAAGTCTTCCAAGGAAAAAGATGGGAAAAAGGCTAACGATCCGCGATAAACAGGCAATGAAGGAGAAGAAAGCAAGAGAGGCAGCTAGCCGAGCCGACGAGGCGACGAAAGGAGTTGATCAATCCGCCGAGCCAGTTGTCGAGGCGGTTACCCAGACTGCCACCGAGGTGGAAGAGCAGCTTCTTCCCGAGCCTCCAGCAGTTGATGCAGAAACCAGGGAAGTGGTGTCTGCTATTGTTCCCGCTGCTAGGCCTTCTAGCTCGATGGTTGTTCAACACAAAGATGTCCGGAAGAAACGTGCTGCTGCCGAGCCTGACAAGGAAAAGAACAAAGAAAACCCAAAAAGGAAACGCCAAAAACCTTCCGATCCAACTCCAGCCGAGCCAACACTCGCGTCATTCAGACACGAAGGATCCAAGCCAATCTGTAATGACGGGGAAGCTTCTGCGACTCTCTTCTCGCAGGTCTGCTGCTCAGGAGATAGGCTACCTCCTGTCGATGTTCTATCTCATGGCGACTTGTATACCGACATGTCGCTCCGAGGAACCAAGGTATGTCTTGGAGATTGAATATCTCACTAAGCAGAACGCTTTAAATGCTGACTGTCTCTTCTTATGGCCAGTTTGTTGCGTCCATAAACAAGATCGTCGCCGCCTTTGAGCAAGACGTGCAAAAGGACAGGCGCCAAATCGAGGATGCTCAAAAGGACGCGTCTTTCCTCCGAAGCAGAGTTGCCGAGCTGGAAGGCAAACATGCTGACGAGATGGCGACTGCTGCAGCTCAGCTCGGATCGAGGCTCTCGAGAAGGACAAGGCGTTCCTTAAGAAAGAGTGGACCAAAGCCGGTGATTTGGCTATGAGGATAGATCGCTCCAAGCAGAAGAAAGCTGCTGAAATCGAATCCTTGAAAAGACAGCTCAACGCCGTAAAGGCCTTGCACGAAAATAACATTAAAAAGGTGCAGAAGGCGGCGAGGCGAGAGTTGTCGATAAAATTTCAAGAGCGGCTTGCCAAGGTCGAGAAGAGCGTTCACGAGCTGAAATGGCGAAGGAGAAAGAGCTTGATTTGGCCCAAGTTGACAGCAATCTTCAGCTGCTTGAGATTCTGCAGAAAGAGGATGCAACTGCTCTCGACTCCGAGGTGTCGAAGCTGACAGGATGGAGAGCTAATTTGGCAGACGCGGCGGATGAGTTCGAGAAGATTGAGGCCGAGCTGAAGAAAGATCTGATGCTCTCACCTGTTTCCTCAGACTCCACAGGCACTCTTCTGGGAACCGAGCCAACGGAGAATATGGCGGCAACAGCCGGAGTTGTAGATTTTGCAGGTTCGAATGTCGGCACACCAGGGATTGCTGATCTTGCTGCCGAGAAGCCTTCCGAGCCAGATCCTCTGGAATGATCTTTTTCTCTATTTTCTTTTAACTTAAAACTCTTTTCTTTTGCTTTGGTATATTTGTTTTTAAGACAAGCGCCTGGATGGCTTTATCCACCTTTTTGGTATGTTAATTGCTAAGTCCTGTAATGTTTGCCATATGTTGGCATGAACTCTCTTATCCTTTGCTGGAAATATCTATCCATGTTCTCGTTTGTCTTTTTGACATGATATTACGAACCATCTTTGTTTAGTAAAGAATATGGTTAGTCCTTTTGATGTCAGTTTATAGGGTTTGCGGTGTTCCGGCTTACATTCCCGTTCTTTCGACAGTGAAGCATGTTTAAAATCTCATACTAAATTTTTAGGTCTAGTATTATGTTTCTGAGATGTTTATGACCAGTGTACCAAGAGGTGTTTACTGGGTTTTAGAGTTTAGTTTGAGTGTTAAGACTTGTGAGTTTTCGACTTAGGGTCCCTCTCAAAGATAAACTTGTAAGAATATCATCCAGGATATACCTTTTGGATATTATATTAGGATATACCCAATCGAAATTTGTATAGCGCGCTTTGTTACCCGTAAGAGGGTGTTGAGAACCCTATCCCATATAGAGATAGTGGTTAAAATCCGCAAAGGATGTGGTTGTCCGTCTGTTGTGGCCAGCAACAGACGAGGTGATGAATATCCATGTGGTGGATGTAAAGATGTGACTTATGTAGGCTAAGTGACACGAGTTGTGTTAAAAAGAGTTTGAAGTTATTCTCTTTGAAGAGTGATCCGAGATATGGGAGTATACATGTATACGTACCCACTCCCCCCCTTTTTTAAGAAGGGGGACAACTGAAACCGCCCGAAGACGGGCTGCCTATGTACCCTTTTTAGGGATCAAGTCGTCCCGTAGTTCATGTGAAGTGACTTAGTGAGAATACCTCTTTAGGTGCATTGCGTTCTAAGATCTTGGTACCGGATATCAGACATGTTCGAGAGCTCGTATACTCCTGGTCGGACTGTCTTGGTGATTTTGTAGGGTCCTTCCCAGTTTGCTCCTAGTTAGCCAGCGTTTGTTTCGGCTGTGTTCTGAAAAACTTTGCGGAGAACCAGATCACCCTCTTTGAACTTGTGACTTCTGACGTTGGTGTTGTAATACTTAGCCGCTGCCTGTTGATAATTTTGAATCCGAACTAGTGCCTGATCCCGTCGTTTGTTAACCAAGTCTAACTCATCGAGTAGCATGAGGTGATTCAGTCCTTCCTGCCTTGAGAGAAGTCTGCGTCGTACTCCAGGGAATTGAACTTTAGCTGGGATGACACATTCTGTACCATAGACAAGAGCAAAGGGTGTTTCACCGGCGCACCGCGGAGTGGTTCGATGTGACCATAATACTCCTTCGAGTTCATCTGCCCAGCGTCCCTTCTTTGCATCAAGTCGCTTTTTCAAGCCATCCAGGATAGTCTTGTTCACCGTTTCTGCTTGTCCATTCCCTTGTGGATAGCGTGGCGTAGACTTGCTGAGTCGTATCTTCCATTTTTTGCAGAAGGCTTCAAACCTTGTAGAGATAAATTGGGAACCGTTGTCTGTGACAATTTCGTAGGGAACTTCATATCGGTATAAGATATTTTTCCAGACGAAATTTTCGACTTGGACATCCTTTATGTTGGCGTAAGAATCTGCTTCTACCCATTTGGAGAAGTAATCTGTCAAAACCAGCAGAAACCTCTTTTGTTTGGACCTATGCAGAGGCCCGACGATATCCATTGACCAGCGCATGAAAGGGTAGGGCGCTGAGATTGATGAGAGCAACTCCGTAGGTTGGTGAATCATTGGGACATGCCGTTAGCATTTTTCGCACCTGGCGGAGAACTTTTCGCAATCCTTCACCATAGTTGGCCAATAGTAACCGTGACATTTGATCTTGACTGCCAAAGCTCTTCCGCTGGAGTGGTTACCACACGAGCCACTATGGACCTCTTCCATGATGTTTCTTGCTTCGGCGCCTTCGACGCAAACAATCAGTGGTCGTGAGAATTTCCACTTAAAGACGTTTCCATCTAAGAAAACATATCGAGCAGCTTGAGCTCTGAGTTTTCTGGCAGCCCACTTATCTGATGGTGCCTCGCCGTCCATGATATATACTCGGATTGCTCCTAACCATTCTTTGTCGCATCCATAGTCCGTTTTTGTTTCTTGTGGGTCTTCCTCCATCTCCACTGCTTCACCTTCTGTCGGAGGCTCTGTTTCAGGTTCCTCCTCTATCTCAATTGCCTTGTCCTCCACCGATGGTGTCATGTTCCGGTCATCTAGAGTGGTGGTGTCGGTGCTGCCTTTTTCTGCAAGATTTGGCCCAGATATACCCTCGGCTTGAGTGGCTGTTTGGGAGCGAGTGACCGCATTTACAGTGTCAGAGAGGTTGATACTTGGGTTTTTGATGAATTCTACTGGGATTATTCTTTTCAAATCCGGATCGGAAGTGGATGCGAGTGCTGCTAGTGCGTCTGCCGAAGTGTTTTCTCCGCGTGGTATCCGTGTTAATGCGAACTCTTTGAACTGTGCAGCCAGTTCTTTGACAATCTTTAGATAAGCTTTCATTCGGTCGTCTCTGGCAGTGTACCCGCCGCTGACCTGGTTGACCACCAGCTGTGAATCGCAGTAGGCTTGGATGTGCGAAACCTTGAGTCCAAGAGCAAGTCTCATTCCAGCGATCAAAGCTTCGTATTCTGCTTCATTATTGGATGCACAAAAACCCAGGTGAAATGACTGTTCGAGGATTTCGCCTGTTAGAGAGGTTAACCGTATTCCCACTCCGGATCCTTGTTTTGATGATGATCCATCCGCGTAAAGCCTCCATATTGTGGTCGGAGCCGGCTCTTCTATCACTTCTTCTGGGAGTTCTATCAGAAAGTCGGCTAGGACTTGAGACTTTGCGCAGGTTCTGCTTCGATATTCGATGTCGTATTCGCTTAGCTCTATTGCCCACTTTTCCAATCTCCCATACTGGCTTGGGCTATGCAAGACGGATCGCAGTGGGAAGGTAGTCAAAATTACAATCGAATGTGACTGGAAGTATGGTCTCAGTTTTCGAGCGGACATTATCACAGACAATGCCAGCTTCTCCATCTGTGGATACCGGGTTTCAGCATCGGTGAGAGTTTGGCTAACATAGAAAATTGGCTTCTGCTCGCTGCGCTCTTCCCTGATTAGTACACCACTTACTGCTGTGGCCGAAACAGCTGTATATAGAAACAGTGGCTCGCCTTCCACCGGTTTCGTAAGCACTGGAGGGCTGGCTAGGTATTCTTTCAACTGTTGAAACGCCTGCTCGCATTTTTCTGTCCATTCAAACTTCTTGTTCCCACGTAACTTATCGTAGAAAGGCAAACATTTATCAGTTGACCGAGAGATGAAATGATTCAGCGCGGCGACCCGTCCAGTTAAACTCTGGACTTCGCGTTTTGTCTTTGGTGACACCATCTGTATGAGCGCATCAATCTGCTTCAGGTTGGCTTCAATCCCACGGCGGGTGACCAGATATCCAAGGAATTCCCCAGACGTGACCGTAAATCTGCACTTGGTTGGGTTCAGCTTCATGTTATGCAGATTCAGTTGCTTGAAACATTCTTCTAGGTGAGCTACGTGATCCTTCTCCTCTAGAGACTTCACCAGCATGTCATCTATGTAAACTTCCATCGTCTTTCCCAGTTGGCCAGCAAACATTCAGTTTACTAATCGTTGGTAAGTGGCTCCGGCATTTTTTTGACCGAACGGCATCACTTTGTAGAAATATATCCCGCGGTCTGTGATGAATGCCGTCTTCTCTTAATCGTCTGGGTTCATTAGGATTTGGTTGTATCTGGAGAAAGCGTCCATAAATGAAAGGAGTTTGTTGCATGCGGTCGCTTCCACCAATCGATCAATATGTGGTAGTGGAAAGCTGTCTTTGGGGCAGGCTTTGTTCAGGTCGGTGAAGTCCACGCATACACGCCATTTCCCATTTTTCTTCTTAACCACCACAGGGTTGGCGAGCCAGTCTGGGTACTTTGCTTCGACTATTGATCCCACGCGTAGTAATCTTTCCACCTCGTCATTCACTGCTTGTGCTCTGTCCGGACCAAGTTTTCGCCTTTTCTGTTTGACTGGTTTAAAGGTTGGGTCCACGTGCAGCTCGTGGCACGTCACGTTGATGCTGATGCCGGGCATGTCTTCAGCCTCCCATGCGAAGGTGTGTAGGTTCTTTTTAAGGAAAGAGATCAGCTCTCCCCTTATTGGATCTTTCAGCTCGGCCCCTATTTCGACACAGCGTTCCGGGTGATTGCCATCGATGTTCACCGAGACGACGGGGTCGCAAGTTGGTTTGCTTTTCCTCTCACGATCCTCTGTGATCTGTAATTGCTATAAGAGTTTTGCCAACTCCTTTTCGGGCTCTCTATCGGTCTTCAACTTCTTTCTCTTGGTGGTGGTTTCTGTGACAGGGTTCCTGAGTTTATGCTCGGCTAGGAAACAAATGCGGGACTCCTTTTGGTTTTCCCAAATTGTTTTGACTCCTTCGGGGGTCGGAAATTTGATGCAGAGGTGATAGGTCGATGGTACGGCTCGCATTGAGTTTATCCATGTTGTGCCCATGATCACATTGTAGATCGCAAGTTGATCTGCAACCGAAAACTCCACTATCTTGGTTACCTGTTCGGCTCGGACAGGAAGTTTTATTGTTCCAAGGGTCATGGTCGTTTCTCCCGAGAATCCAGTTAAAGGCTTCGGCGCGGCTGTGATTTTGTCTAGGTCTATGTTCATCCTTCTGAGAGTCTCCCGGAAGATCATATCTACGGAGCTTCCTATGTCTATCAGAACTCGAGCGACGTCGCAATCATCAACGATCAATTCTATCACGAGGGGGTCATTATGTGGTCGGTCGATGCCGGTGGTTTCTCTTTCTTTGAACGAGATAACATCGTTGGGAAGTTTGGAAGGTGCTGACCAGTTGACACTCGCATTGGCTCGCCGCTGGAAAGCTTTGATTGAAGACACCGTGTCCGAACAGTATTGTGATCCACCCATTATTATATTTATTCTTCTTCGAGAACCTGACTGCGTTGCCTCGTCATCTCATCTTCCTCGCTTGGGAGTATCATCATTTTGACTTGTCTGGTTCGGATGATCTTTTTCGCCTTTTTGCTCGATTTAGGCTGACTGCGCAACTGAGCTCCCCGGCTACCAGCTTTGCCACAAGCTTCATTCCCAAGGTTCGGCAGTTGGCAGTTGAATGACCGTGCATGTGATGAAATTCGCAGTAAGCTTTTTCGTCGTACGAACTTTGACTTCGTGTCCAGGTGTTCCATGGTGTTTTGCCTCGGCTCGTTCCTACGTGGTAGTTGTGGGCTCCTCCAAAATTGGGTTTCTCGTGGTGTACATATCCATTTCCTTGAATACTCTTCTTATGAGGCGGTTGGCTTGGAATTTGGAAGGAACGGTTCGTCGCTTTGGCGACTCCATATTTCTGAGACAAAACCTTCATCTCTTCTTCGTTGACTATGAAATCCGAGGCTCGGTGCAGTGCGTCCTGGATTGATAGTGGTGTGTTCAGAGGAATTCGGATTCGTACCATAGAGCCCTTTTTAAAGCGAGCACGGCGGCCTTATCGCTTACGTCTTCAACTTTTAACATCACTGCTTTGAATCTTCCTATGAAGCTTCGTAATGTCTCCATAGGCCCTTGAGTCAATGTCCATAGGTCGGCATCTGAGGCTCCTCGATCCATAAACATGGAGTAATGCTTCAGGAAGGCGGCAGACAGCTGCTGGAAATCATCAATGGAGTTCCGCTCTAATCTTGAAAACCATTGGAGGGCTGCACCCTTTAGATGTTCCACAAATATGAGGCAGAAACCGGCATCTCTCTCCTTTTCTCTGAAATTGGCTCGGCCCATTGCTATGATAAACGCAGTTATGTGTTCTTTTGGGTCGGTTGTCCCTTCGTAGACTGGGACTTTGATCTTTCCTGGGTCGGAGATCCTTGCCTTAGTAATTTGGGCTGTGAACGGTATATTGTGCGCTTCCTCCAGTACGCGGTCAATCTCCGGGACTTTGCTGGTTGCCTTGTGCACCTGGGATCGGACGGCTTTCATCTCAGCAGTGGCTCGAATCAAGGAGGCTCGGATTTCATCCAACTCTTCCCTCTGGGCTCGGCTCGTCGTTCTTGGTTCGTCAGCGTACTGCGCTCGTTGGACCTAGAGGAGATGTTCTTCTTCCTCTGCCAAATTCCTGGCTCGGTTTAGGTTAATATCGCCTTCGCTGGCTCGGGCTCCTGTTATTGCTGGTGCGAATCCCTCGTCAGCAAGATTTTCTGCGTTGTGGTCTCCTTCTTCGTCAAGAATGATTGCTGTAGCCGATCCAACGTCGGTGCGTAGGTCATATCCATCACTGGTTCCTCTTGCGCCTCGGATCAGCCGAGGTGGCTCGGTGATATTCGATCTTGTCAACGCGGGTGTTTGCTCGTTTGTTGGATGTGGCGGTGGTAATCCTCCCAAAGTCCTTGGTGCGTCGCGTGGTGTTGAAAAATCCAGGGCCGTCGGGTTTAGGCCAAGCCGCCTGGTTATTCCGCTAACAGGTGGGTTCGTAGTCGAGCCAACTCCTCCAGATCGTATGTTTTTGGCTCGGCTATCGGTTGCTAGTGACTCAATTTTCTCTGTCAGCGAGCTGTTCAGCTTGTCTTGCTCCTCGGCCTTCTTCAGCAACGCGGTCATCATGTTCTTTAATTCTGTTAATGTTTCTGAGGTGCCTTCCATGTTGGCTAGAGGCAGATTAGTTCCTGTTCTAGGAAGATCGACGCTGGTGTTGCTTGCATCGTCACCGCTTCGGTCTCCGTCGGTAGTCATCGCTTCAGATCTCGTACTCAGTGGTTCTTAGGTGTCAGAAAGTTTGAGAGGTCCCCTCAGACGGCGCCAAATTGTGGGAGTCGAAACTCGCACAACCAAAACTTGTGAAGTAATTTAGGGATTCGACAAACTTCTATGGAACGAAACCAAGAACGTAGATCCAAAGATGGAGATTTTATTCAAGCTGTTTTGAAAGCTGTTTATAAAGCAATAAGTGTTTTGCTAGGTTAATTTTTGGATCCCCTTTTCAAAGAGGTACATTGTCTATTTATATACGAATAAGTCGGCTAGGCCTTTTACTAAACGAGAAAGGAAAACTTCCTTATTCTTCGGGATTGTCCTTTCCTCTCTGGCTTGTCTAAATCTGTTTAGGTGTGGGCTTCTTACTTTGACTTGCTAACTCAGCCCACCAGCCTTTTGTTGCTTGTCTCCTCGGCCAAACAAGATATCGGGCTTGCTGCTTTGCTGGGTCGCTGAGGATCCAGCTCGTCATCCCTCTGCCTCGTCCGGATACATGTTTAGCCCATCACCTGTTTGGATTATCGATGACATTTTGGCGCGCCACCAAACATGTTGGCATGACACCGTTTGTTGGTTCGCCAACATGTTGGCTCGTCACCGTTTGTTGGTTTGCCAACCTGTTGGATCGTTAGTTGATGTAGAGCCAGAGAGTTTGGCTCGTCGCCTCTCCTCCTTGATGTCTGGCCAAACGTTGGCTCGTTGCTTACTTCTTCGTGCCTAGCCAAACGTTGGGTTGTCACTGCTTTCCTCTGTCGATGAGCCGAGTGTTTGACTCGCCACCAAGTTTTCGACTCGTCACCTAATGTTTGGCTCATCGCCAAGTGTTTGTGAGCCTAGCCAAGTTTTGGCTCGTCACCTAATGTTTGGCTCGTCGCCAAGTGTTTGTGAGTCCAGCCAAGTTTTGGCTCGTAATTGCTTCTTCCTGCTGCCGAGCCAAACGTTGGCTCGTCACTTACTCCTTCCTGCTGCCTAGCCAACCGTTGGCTCGTCGCCTAGCCAAACGTTGGCTCGTCACTCACTTCTTCATGCCTAGCCAACCGTTGGCTCGTCACCTAGCCAAACGTTGGCTCGTCACTCACTTCTTCATGCCTAGCCAAACGTTGGCTCGTTACTCACTTCTTGATGCCTAGCCAAACGTTGGCTCGTTACTCACTTCTTGCTGCCGAGCCAAGTTTGGCTCGTCGCTTATTTTTCTTTGTCGTCGAGCCAAGTTTGGCTCGTCTTCTCCTTCCCTTGTTGCCGAGCCAAGTTTGGCTCGTCCTCTCCTTCCCTTGTTGCCGAGCCGAGTTTGGCTCGTCTTCTAATGTTTGGCTCGTCGCCTAGGCTTTTTCCTCCATACTTAGTATTTTCAGCAGTTGATCTTGACAGGGTGAAAACTGACCCCAACAATTAGTATAATATTTAACAAATGTGTTTCACTAACCAACAAATTCTTCGCTAGTTAGCGGTGATATGTAACATAATGTTGTTAACTCATCGGTAATATATGACAAAATAGCAATGCTTGTCTATATTGTCTTATATACATAGCAAATCAGCCAGTTACTAGCAACAATTTCACGAGGATTTATGTTGTCTCTATTTAATAAAGATTTAATGAAGACCTCTCCAATCTTGCAAATACATCGTACAATCGTCGCAAAATATCAACACCGGTTTGCCATTGCTAAAATTCATCGCTGATCGTCTAATTTCTTATAGTGTGATGCATCTTTCAATGGACATGGAGTTGTTCAAAGATAACATATAGAGAATCTATTATACAAACAGCACAAGATATTTAGTATTTTTATCCATATGATCCTATAATGCAAAGATATGTCCACCACATATCCCGAGCTTTAGAGAGAGAAAAGCATTTAGATCACATCAAAGCACCAACTGTGAACATGGAAAATGAAGAGAGAAGCACAATGGGGTTTGTTGGGAAATTAAACCATAATACTCATTTTCATTGTCATTTCCTAGTCATTTCTGTCTCTCTTATCATTGTGCAAACATTGTCACTCACCACCAAGCGAATGTGCTGTTTCACTGTGCCGTATGTTGCACTAATATCTTGTGGGGTCCCTCAATATACTAAATCATCACAGATTTTTGGTTATATCCTTATGGGAAAAGGTGAAAAATACTTCAATTTATTTAATAAACTCCTAATTTTGGTTATATTCTTGTGTAGAATACTTCATTTTTGGAATGGGAAATTTTCGAAAAATATCTTTAACTAAATAACATTTGCTAGAAAAATACACGGATTATTTCGGCTCTCCGAATAATACACCAACTATTAAAAACTTTTGATTTAATATTCCGACTGACAAATTGAGGAGGTTTTTACACATGCGGCTTAACAGACAAGCAAGCGGCGTTAGCTTTTAGTAAAATGTGTATTACGACCTTGAAAATCCACTATTGCCGTTATTCTTTTTTTCCAAATTGATTTGGACAAAATTAATTCTTAAATACGACAAAATTGTGATCGCCTCCGTCGATAATCTCTGTTCCAACGAAGGAATTCGACTTTTCTCCAGACGAATTTGACATGGCCAATGTTGATGATGAGCGCATCAAAATCGATCCTTCTTCTAGCAAGATTCCTGAGTTGCAGAAACTGGTGAATCAGAAAAGACGTTTCTTTCTCCTCGTCGACGGCAATTTTGTTTCCAAAGATGGTGACAGTTGCAGCCTTCTCCAAACGAGATTCGTTGAGAGATCGAAATCACAAGCGTTAACTATCTATTTTCCTATATCATCTTTTCTGGTTTTAAATTTACGTCTTCTTCTTTTTCTCGGTTATTTCTCCTCGTCTCTCACAAGAAAGACAACTCCTTTAGCACCACAGCCCAACAATGACAAAACCTCTAGACGATTGATATCCATAATCTAGGTATGTTTGTGGTCTCCTTGCATCAAAGAGATTCAAAAAAATGTCGACGTTTGAGATTAGGATAGATTTGTTTAGGGATCGATTTTGCCCAAATCAATTTGGAGAACAAGAATAAGGGAAATAGTGGGTATTCCAGATTGTAATATCCATCTTTTACTAAAACTTAACACTGTTTGATCTTCTGTTAAGTTATAGATGTACAACCTCCTCGATTTATCAGTTTGAGTATTAAATCAGAAGTTTTTAATAGTTCGTGTATTATTTGAAAAGTCGAAATAATCCATATTTTCTAACAAATATTATTTAGTTTGGATATTTTTTGGGAATTTTTCCTTTTTTGAAGAAACTCCTAACATTGGTATGCATTTTTAAGCATTTTTTGGAAGTATTATCACTGTCTTACGATGAGTTATTTGTTTCTTTTTTGTATATATAACAAGAGATAATCTGACCAAATGTCGACTAATTTTTTGGATTGGGTGTAATCGTCAAGTAGTCCATCGAATTTTTAGTGGATCTAAAATTTAAAATCATTTCAACTGCCAAACAAAAAAAGAAAGTGTTTCAGGTGAATATAAATAAATGATTTGTTGATAAGTGATTTATGATAGACTGAGATAATTATGCTACAAACTTTGAAGGGAATTAAAAAGAAAAACAGTTGAAAACTTTGTGGACCGTAAATAGACTGATATAATTATGCTACAATATTTGAAGGTTTGAACTTCTTACGTTCGGTTAGTATACTGGTATTTTTTTTATTACTGGTTTTCTTTAAACTATTTCAATTTCATTGGTCAATAATAATCAGTATATAATTTTGTGTGCCAATTTTAATGGCATAAATGCCTATATTACAAGAATAAGTGAAAAGAAGTGTTTTTTTAGTTCGCAAAAATAAAATATTATCGGCCAACCCAAGGTGAATACAAGATGATTTAAAAATGTCTCTATATATGTATTTGTAAGGATATACGTATCCTCACCTTGTCAATAAAAAGAAAGAATGAACATAAAATAAAATAAAATGATGTAAGTGTCAAGTGAAACTAATGCAGGGCGACAGATCATAACATGGTCCTTTGAAATGGACCGATCATAGGATAAATAAGTGTATAACATCTGGAACATAAATATGACATTTTAATATGGTGACAGTTTTGATGGACTATTGACCTATACCCGGTGTCAAACAACTACCTGACTATGTCTATGACCTCTTGTCTCTTGTAATCGGTTTTCTATAAACGATTATAATTACTAGATTATTGATCTGCCATGCACAAATATTTGTTTCATTAATTGTAAAATATTAAATTAACGGTTAATCTAATGTATAAAAAGTTAAAAAAACAAAAAAAAAAAACAGATTTTTAGAACTGGATACGATCACTAAAATGTTCAAATGATTTTTAAAAATATACATTATAATTTATTACGAAAAAAATAGAAAACAAGGAATTTTAAATTTTTCAATTTCTTAAATATAAAATGGCAGTAATCTAATTAAGAGGTTGATTGGTTCTCCCGCTAAGACCCGCAAATACAGCGTTTGTGGATAGTAGCGGTTGTTAGCATTTAACAACAATTATGGAAAATGTTTTTTACCGTTTCGTGCCGTTCCAAATCCCTCAAAATAAAAAGTTCTTTTCTTCGAGTGTTTGCGATAGCGGGTGGTTAAATAGAAGATTTTTTTAATATAATTTTCATTATACCACCTTTTATTTATTAAACATTATCCTTTATATATGTATTATTGAAAATGTAAGTTATGCATGTGGTTATTTATATTATTTGATTTCACATTATGAAATTGTAAAATAGAATTGTTATTGTTTTCGGATGATTTTTTAGTTTGTCTATGATGGGATCGGTAACGTAAGTTGCAGACATCAACTAGCATGAAACTGATCCGAAAAGTTCGGTTTAAACTTTTGAGAGTAAAATCTAACATGTGCCACAATAGGGTCAAGAAACTCATGGATGAAAAAATGTTGTTTTTGATGTTTTTTTTTTATAAAATGTGAATTTATTGTCAATAAGAACATTAATTTACATTTATTTAACTAGTAAACTTCAAATTAGAAATTAGACCACATAACTGGCCAAAGAACGAAATATGGAAGGACGAATGGAAGATATGATTATGAATCAAGTAGAGAATATGTATGCGGATCAATATGCTTTTTGTGAACTTAGGATGAAGAAGATGAAGTAGGTTCCGGGAGGCGGATTAATGCTTCCGAAGGGAGAGAGGAGGAAAGAGAATATGTATGCGGATCAATATGCTTTTTGTGAACTTAGGATGAAGAAGATGAAGTAGGTTCCGAGAGGCGGATTAATGCTTCGAAGGGAGAGAGGAGGAAAGATGAACGGGTGTTCGAAGAGAATAAAGTATGATGCTCGAGTTGAAGTTATGTAATTGACCTAAGAGAATTCTGATCTCCTTTCTTTGCCGAGATAATAAGGTAGGTTTTTATAAGATAACATGACCTAGATTAGTAGACAGGATAATCGAGGTTGGTGTCGAGTTGACATGATATGTTACATTGTCTTGGTAAGTGAGATTGAATAGAGACATTCCTAACATAGTTGAAGATTCTTTTTAGATACATTGCGCTCGTTTCGATGGGTGAGACATGTCCACCAAACCCGCAGATAAAGGTATGGGTGTTATGTTTGTACCTCTACATTAAATGAGATGCATGCTCGACATCTCCACATTTAATGCTATTATGTGGAATGTTTGCATTCATATTTAATTTTCATGCACAGACGAAAAAAACGGCCAACTATTAATACCTCTAAATTGAAGCATCTCGGAAGCTGTATACGAGGGGTAGATTTCTCCGAGTGGATGAGTTTAAAAATGGCCAACCAGATAATTTCCTCCTCCCCAAGGTTGCTTTGTTGACTTAATTCGTCACACGTCACCTTGTGGTTTTGTACTCTACTAGACAGAAAAATAATCTCCAACAACTTGCCTCCATTCTTTGATTTTTATCGAGATAGAACTATGAAGTTAGCGATACGGATATTATCTTGGAGAGGTATAGTTTGTTACACAATATGTATGTGAAAAGCTTATTTTGCACGGATAACCAAATATTTTAGTCGGACCCGCTTGCTCTCGTCACAAAGGCAAGTCAATCTCTTGCGGTAAAGAAAGCAATGTCGACATCTCTTTGGAGAGATTTTTCTAATTTGTTATGCTCGTCACGAGAATATATGGGGGCACAATGCCTCCATCTTATCGTGTGCACAAGTGGATGTCCTTTACATGAGCCGAGAGGCGACTTTGGAAAGGCAGTGCTTCACGTAACAAGGCACCAACCTAAGAGCCACTAAGGCATCTTATTAATGAGAAAAATGGGTTTTCCCTTCGCTCGTCACAAAACCGCATACCGTTCTGGAGCAAGGAGCGTTTCCTAAAGTATTTTCCTTAGGGATGAGCAAAAAAATCGAACCAAACTGAAATTCATGGATTTGAACCAAAACTGAATTTTATAATAATGAATGGTATAGAAATTTCTATACCAAATTACCCCAACCAAGCCCAAACCAAATCAACCAAAATTTACTAAAAATCAATATTTTAAATGTGTGTTTGTAGGATTGATCCCCAGAGGGCGAGTCTTCCATTTAATGGAATGAGCTAAAATTTGGTCACAAGATAGCCACGTGAATTACATTTCATGCAGAAGTAATTTCAAGTCATTTGGATTAAGGATTAAAGAGTTATGCTAAATCTCGTGAAAATTACCAAAGCAAGCCATCACCCGCGGCCACCCGCGGTTTCGTAACAACCACCACCGTGACCACGGGTGGAGTGACTTGACCGCAGTCTGGAACCCCGCGCCCCTTAGCGTCCCCCTGGTCGCGGCTCTCAACCTTGGTCGTCCCATAAACCCAATTCAAGTCCAAACATGCCCAAATTTCCTAAACCGAAAAGAAAAAACCCTAGAAGACCTAGAAGACTCTCAAGACCTATAAATACATCACTTTCTTATTATTTTTACACATAGAGGTAGAAACCATGAATTTTATAGCCTCCATACATGTTTTCATAGTTTGAGGGAGAAGATTTCATCGTCTTTGTAACTCATTGAGAGATTTCTGAACCCTGTTCTTATATCTTTGTTTTTCTATGCAATTCTCTTTTTCTACTTTTGTTATGGTTTCTTTAACTATGCTTGAGTAGTTTTCCAGTTGGGTTTAAGGGTTTCTCACAGGGGATTCATGGTTTTATCTCTTAGAGTTCTTCATCTATATTTGAGTGTATTGCTTATTGCTTGATTGGTCATCTAGCAACTGATCTTAGGTTTATTTACCCACCAAAAGTGTTGATTTATCTTATGAACTAATTTAGGTGAGCTTGCCGTTATAAGCTGTGAGATTTGACTTATGAAGTTTTGTGAACATATCGAACATGAACTATTATTACATGTTTAACTACTTGATTGCATGTGAGAGTTGAGTAATTAAGTTTTTAGATATAGATAGTTTGCACTGCGAGAGTATGTCAATTATATCTCAGTGATTAGAGTTCGAGAACATATCTAGTTGATTTTTCCTTGTTTGATTTATATGCATGAAACAGTCCTGATCTCTGGCGATTTCCATGAAGACCTAACATTTTGACTTATTGATTTCGAGTCGCTTTTATTTGTTTCTGCAATCTCATTTTTGTGACGTCTTCTTTTATTTTGTCTTTGCTTTGTTTTTGTCTGACGATTTGTAGTGCAACCTGTCAATCCATGTGGATTCGATCCCTAAATATTACTGGGATAGTATGTGCATCTGTAGGATATTTCTAAGGTTAAAAAATGACCCACATCACAACCCGATTGAGATCCAAGTCAGATCTTCAAACTTATGAGAAAACTAGTTTGCATGAGTTACTAGAGATCGATGCATGAGATCGATGTAATCTTTTGTGGATTTCACGAATTCTTCACATCGGCCAACTCGAGCTTGATGCCTGAGCTCTATGTAATCTCTAGCAGATTTCACGAATTTTTCACATCGCCCTACTCGTGCTCGATGCATGAGGTCGATGTGAGCCCTCCAAGTTCTCAAAACTTGTTTCCTTCATCTCAAACTCTCTCCAACATGGTCAATTCCATTATGATGATCCACCCGTCTAAAGCTGAAATATGATCTATACTTCGCTCTTTTGTATGGTGCACCTAAAAAAGATTCAAATACTCTACAATGAATGCAAGATTCCTAAAGCCACCTATATGAAAATACAAAACGAGCAAAAAAGATGAAAAACAAAATATATCACTCCAATGTACCGCATCAAACCGCAAAGATCTTTGATTTGGTGTTCGAGCTTTTGCATAGCATGGATGCTAGACCCCATAAAATGCTCAATTTATGAGCTTTTCATGTAACAGCGTCGCTCTAGCTGTAGCATATAAGTGACAGTCGATATTCTAACAAACCCTGAATTGCGGGCAATTGAGATTTCGAACCGCATATCATCTTGATTCGATTTGGGAAGAATATTTTTGTACAGGTAAGTTTTTCATAAACTAAAACTTGATCTTGATGATTTTTTCATTTTTCTCGATTTTTTCACTTGAAACCTCTAAAATTCATCTTCCAAACCTCTTTTCATGTTCTTTGCTTTTTCGCACTGTTTGACCTCCAATTTTACATATTTTGTCAAATGTACCAAAAAATGACTAATAACTCCGAAAGACTCTAAAAGACTCAATCACTCAATGAAAATTTTTAAAAACAAACCGAAAAATAAATTTAAGAGACACTAAAAATAGCATATATAAGAACTTAACCTAAACTTATACGCCGTCGAAACTAAATGGTGTACTATGTTTTCATTTTTGAGCAACTTCATCTACACCCGGTTCGTCATTCTTAATTTCAGAGCCTTAAAAACTAAAACTCACGTGAGAGAGTTGTCGTAGTAGTGTGTTCGTAATTTTGATCAATCTAATTTTTATCCGGTTAATCATTCTCACTTTTAGTTTATAGAACCTTGGACAATGAAAACGAGAATGATGAGCCTATAAACAACATTTGACGAAATCACAGGATAAAGAGCCAAAACATAATTAGATCAAGAAAAATGGATCGAGACTTTTAAGACGTCAAGTCAAGGAATTAATGGAGTGAAGTATCCGAGAAAATCCAAGAGAAGTCGGACAAACCCAGGGGTTAATTTAGATTGAAAAGGAGTCTACCAAATTAAGAAATTTCAAGACGAACCGAAGAAATGCATTATCGGATCATGATATATTGGCCAACGATCTTGCAACCATTATACGCGGCCGAGAAACCTCGGCCAAATCATCCCAAATTTGTGGCTGTCTATCTCGTGGTAAGGCGTTCATCGATAAATCACTAGGACCAAAAATCACGTAAATTCTTTGACCATCTACCGCGTTCTATAAATCACATATACATCTCTAGCGCTCATCTCTGTCATATGCTGCCACACGGCCAAACAATTGGACCAGACATCACAAATCTCATCGACCATCTCTCGTGGATCATATTAACGCCATTTCATCCAGCAAACAAAACTCAGGTTTCCATCATTGCAACTTGCAGCCATTTTACTTTTTTTTAACCGGATTTGACTTTTTGTCCCGAGTCGATCTGGTTAGTCTTTCATATACTATAAATAAACCAATTGTCTAAACCTAAAAACATATGATATCTATGTTTATGATATAATATTGTTAGATCTTTCATATTAGATGAACTCATTGCTAAATAAGAGTAATTAACTTAATCTTGATAATACGAGTTTGTATGCACGAATTGTGTTTTATGAAATTCCCGAATAAACTTGTTTTTAACATTTTGTTCTTTAGCGTCACAAGAGTGGGTTAGAGAGAATTGTGAACGAAATGGACTTGATCAAGACCCTTGTTAATTACGTGATTTGTCAAATAGAAGTTTCACATTTTTAAATGATTAGCAAAGTAACCACGAAAGTGGCTCAATCATATTTAAGTGATACCTGTTCTAGGATGGTTTTTTATCATTGTCCTTGCATCATTGCTTGATCATTAATTTGCTTAGTCACTTACAGTATCCATGATCCAATGCTTTCTTTATTTGAATTAATCGTTTATTTATTTTTTTGCTTTTACTCGTCTTTTTTAGTTTATTGTTTTAATTACTTGTTTAGCTTAATTCAATGCATTTCCATTACTTGGTTTTGAATTTTTATATCATTAAATTAAAATAGTTTTTGTTCTAAATATATCATTACTATTTTTTATTTTTAAATACCATTAAAATTTTTATTTTTCTAAAAATACTACAAACACTAAAAAAGATTTGTAAGGATTTATAATTTAAATATTTGGGTTTAAGTTTAATATTTTGGATTTAGTTTTAGGGTTTAGAATTTAGGATTCAAAATTTAGTTTTAATTTTATGGTATTTTTAGAAAACAAAAATTAGTGATGATATTTTTGGAATTTTTGAGAATTGCCCATTTAAAAATTGCATTAGATTAACTTAAGCTTAACAAATGTATTGTGTGACAAAGTTGTTCCATCAGTTTGACATCTAAATACTACGTTGGCATAATCATGCAATTGAGGTAAAAATTAGGGTTTAAAACTAGAAGACATCAGTACATATAAAAATTTTCTTAATTTTTTTTTTTAATATAAACTGTGGAAATTCTGGGCATTCAACCATAATCTCAGACAGATTTTAAATATTCTAATTTAAAGAATAATCATTTGTCCCAACGAAAAATTGAATCCGAAACACAAAAGAATCAACCCCTTTATGTTACCATTAGACCACCACCCTATTGGTAGATTTTTTTAACCTGTGGAGCCTTTTTTTAATTATGTAATAAAAGTAAAGAAAAAATTGTATTGTGTATATATATATTATATATATATATATATATACACTATGGATAAAAATCAGTGTGATTTATGTATGCTATATATTTAATATACAAGCACCCAACATTTATGTCTATAAAACTCAATATACTCTTTTTATCAAAGTAAGTTTTTTGTTTGTATTAAAAGTAAGTTTGACATTGCATGCAAAATTATATGTGGCAAAACTAAAAGTAATAAACCACCTGGGACCAAAATAAAAATAAAAGATAAAAGGCTTTAATTTACTCAATTCAATAAATTAAATATCGGGGGTGACTCATTGACTTCCTACCTATAAATACAACATCTCATCGCACCCAATGTTTCATCCTTCACCTTTCTTCTTTTTCTTCGTATAAAGTGAGAAAAATAAACATTTCTTTTTGTTTTAAAGAAAATAAAGAAGAAGAAAAACCTGAGGGAAACAGAAGAAACACAAAATGAGGCCTTTGAGCATTAAACCAACATCGTTAGATGTAGCAAGACATGCCACGTCAGCAGAATCATTCGGGAATCACCGACCGCCGCAATCGCCGTGGCACTCGCCGGTGCCGTACTTGTTCGGAGGCCTTGCGGCGATGCTAGGCCTCATAGCCTTCGCTTTGCTCATCCTCGCCTGCTCCTACTGGCGCTTGTCCACCCCCGGTGACGATTCCGGCGAAGGCAACGGCGGAAGAGTCTACGAAGAGAAAGAGAGTCGGTCCGGCGAGAAGGCGGCGAACGCATCACACGAGGAGAAAATTCTTGTCATCATGGCCGGAGATGATTTGCCGAGGTTTCTGGCCACGCCGGCGGCGAACAAGTGTCTGTGTGGTCATGAGGGTAAAATGGTAATTTCTAAGGAGGATAGTGGTGGTCTTGGAGAGGAGAAGTCGGGAGAGAGAGAGAAAGCTAAAGAAAATGAAGAAACAACGAGTCACTGAGTTTTTTTTTTTTTTTGGTTACTTATTTGCTTTTAGATCTTTCTTTCGTTGGGTGATTTTCTTGGGAGATTTTCCTTAATGTTTTCCCGGGAATGTAAATTTTACTGAGAGAAAATTTTGCGTTATGATTTATGAATGTTTTGTTTGTAATTTCCTATTTTCCTACACTGGGGAAAACCTCCTTTTCTAGATTTTGTAATTCTCAATATATATTTTTAGAGTCGGAACGACAAGCGACGGCGACAAAAAAAAATAAACATAGACGGAGTCATAACCGGTGAAAGGAATCGTGGCTACTGTTAAAATGAGTCAATGTTGCTGACTTGCTGTTGCAAAGAGTTGCCGCAACAGTCGCTTGAAATTCCAGCGACTCATTCCCTCTCTCCTGCGATACTTTCTCTCTCTCTCTCTCTCCTGCGACACCTCCGTCACCATCTTTTATCTCTGCTGTCGCTGTTTTGTTTTGTTGCTCACTGTCGTCACGGTCATTTTAATCTATCGCGAAGACAATCGCCGGCGACTCTTCTCCGAACAGGGCCACTATAGTTAATCATATCACAAATTACACAAAATGATCATCAATTCAAAGCTTGCAATGTTTCAATGTAAACGTAATTCATCCCTACACATAAAGTGTGATTATATAATTTAATAAAGTCACTAGCTATCTTTATTTACGTATTTATTCTCGACATCTTTTTCCAAAGAGATTCGCTTATTTACTTTCTTTTTTTCATTATGGATTGTTATAATTGTGTCTCCTTCGTGTATTTGTGTTCCTTTCATATTTTTCGTTGCATTTGTGTATTTTCATTGCCATATAATTGTGATATATTACCAATCAATTAGGATCTTTTAAATCCGTTGATAGTCTAGTTACTAATTTTACCATCAAAATTTTACCTTTTATTTTTAAATTATTTCAACTCAATAACTTAAATATAATAGTCGACCTAGATTTGTAGTCTAATGGTTCGAACTAATGTCGTTATGTCACATTTTCAATTCAAATCGTTATTGACAAACAAATATTTAATATCATGAATTTAACATCGATTTTTTTTTTGGTAACGAATTTTTTATTATTATTGTTGTTTTCATTATTATGCCATACATATACAATGCGTTTCAAATTCTTAATGAAAAGATAGTGTGGTATAAATCAAATTCTTTTTTAAAAGTTATTAAGAATTTAAAACGCATTGAATGGTAAAAATCAAAAGATAATTCGATTACTTGCTCCATTTGCCTGCTTTGCTTATAATTTGATGATATATCCGATCAACAAGACCAAAGTTTCTTCTTCTCTCTCGCTATTAATGCAGATAGATTTTGGAGTGAAGTGCACTCCGCACAGAAGTCTTTTGTATACTAAAGCACAAGTCACATAACCACTTGCTTATGATCGTAGATTATGTCACATGCTTTAGTATACTAAAATTACTCACACACCACACCACGTTCACAATCACTATCTTACGATTTTTAAACTGTTTCATCTTCTTCTAAAAAGTTAATTTCATAAACTCAAATCTATCATTCCTTTCGTTCTCTCTTTCTCGCTATCCTTTTTTTTCTTTCTTTTTCTGTTTTTCTCAAATTCATAGTCTCTCAATCCATAGCTAAGGTTTATGATTGTCTAGAATCTTCAAAAGAATCATGTCATGAATCAAAGAGACGAAACTCCGATTTGTCTAGAATCGTATCTGTTTTCTTTCATAAACTTTTTAGCTGTCACTGCGGTTCGATAACACAATTTCCCTTGGTAAAACTTCAGTAGGTGAGAACGCTTCTATCTCTGGAAATCCTATTTATGTAAGTTTGTAAACACAAAAACTCCTCATAAGGTTTCCATTTCTTTTCAATTTGGGCTAGCCAACTCGAAAGTGTTTACAAGGGGTTCGATCAAATTTCTTGAGATATAAGGCAAACACCATTTTTCATTCTCTTTTCCAGCTTCTGAAATAGCAAGTTCCTAATTTCTCTATATATACATCTAATTCTCTTTATCTCTCTATTTTTTGAAATAGTACAGTCGATCGGAAGCTACTGTGCGAAGATATTGCGATCAACTTTAAAATGGTATATCTGAGTTTTCAAGTTTAGCTTACTTCATTGTAAGAATAAACAATAACATGTGTTGTGTTTTGGTTACTCATCCTAATTTGGTATTAAATTTTTGTGTTTTCATTTGAATAATGTCTATCGATATCACTGACATTTCTCTTTTCGTTTTTTCAAACAAAAAAATGTTTATCATTAACATTCTAAGTTTGGTAGTAAAACCATTTTTTAGTTGAGAATCTTTTTGTTTGAGAAGTGATATTTCTTTATATATATAAAAAACATTGTTTCTGATCCTTTTCATATGTGAGTGCATTTTATATGTAAAAAAACATATGCTTTTATCATTACTCCAAATAAACATAAATCAACATATCTGATATGGAATGGAAACATAAGAGTCTTGAAGTTATGCTGGATGCTCCACATGATAGAAAAAGGATTGGCGAACTTTGACTTAAAATTAAAGAGAAAGTTCAATTTTATCACCCATCTGCATTATCTTTATTTTCTCAGACTGTTTAACTTTTCATTTGCAAGCTAATACAATGTTTCTCTTTTGATTTAAAGCATTTTTAGCATTTTTAAATAAATTATATTGTATCATTATTTAATAAGTTTTCTTTTGCAATAGATTTGTTTCTCAAAGTTGTGAGAATTTTTAATATATTTTTAGATTTTATGGTCATATCTACCTTCGGTAAAACAAAAGTCATATAACATTATAGTAAAAAAAAAACACTTACAGTTATGTAACAGAAAAACAATGCCTGTGCAAAGCACGGATAATAATACTAGTAATTTACTAATTTAGGTTTGCAATCTTCGATCATTTCTTTTTTTTAACAACTTATTTCTCGGCTTTTTGTCAACTTATAAATTTTCGATTAATTAGTGACAAACTTTTCAAAAATCATAAACACCTTTTGGATGATTTAAATGGTTAATGCTGATTTACACAATTTACATACGTGGGAATATAATAAACAACTAAGTGGTGATGGGCTATTGGTAAAAGGGCTCAAGAAAAGTAGTAAACTCTTCCAATCGGAATTCGATTTTCTCTGTGAATATTTTTACCTCCATTTGACCAGTCGAAATGATGTCACGCTTTAGGTCCATTAGAAAACCCGGTGAATAAACTATTCGATGACTACATTCATCATGGAATTAGTGGGATGGTAAAAATCCGGATAATCCGTTTTGATTATTAAAAAAAAAAGTAATATAATAAACCTACGGGCTACAGTCCACTGATTAAACAAAAGGTGAAAATATTATAAATTTAATATTGTCCATTAGTAGAAGCAAAATGAGTTTTTAATTAGCTGCTTGTTCTCTGTACCTAAGAGCTGCGTAAGGGAAATGGGACACGTGTCAACAATAGAGTTAAGGCAAAGACAATGATTCTGTTTTGACTTATTTGACAATGCTGAGCTGTCTTTCGAGGCGCCGAGCAGCCGCGTCTCCGCGAAAAAGTTCCAAATCAATTTTTTTTTCTTTGCATTTACTTCCTCTCTCCTTTAATTTTCCTCATCTTTATAACCGTCGAACTTTGTGCCGCATAAACAAACATACAATAAAGGGAATCGAAACAAAAATACCCAAATTGAATAATTTTAAATAGAGTTGAGTTTTATTCTAATTCTATTCTATTTTAAAGTAGAAAATATAGTGAAGAATTAAAAAAATGGAATAATGAATAGGATTATTTCAACTATATTTGGAATAAACCTATTTTTTTATTCTATTTTGGAATTAGAAATGGAGTGAATTAGAGAGGATTTTACTTCAAACTCTATTTTGGAGTGGGATTGGAGATGTCCTACCAAACAAGAACAAATTATGATTTTTGTTTTATTGTTTTTTATTTCTGAGTTAATTTGTGTATTTATTTTTAGAGAAATTTTTTAAAATACTACTAAAATAAAATTTTAAAAATTTATAATTTAAATTTTTGGTTTTGTGTTTAGTATTTTTAGTTTAGGATTTAGGACTTAGTTTTGAGGGTTTATAGTTTAGTTTTAAGGGTTTAAAAATTAGTTTTATTTTTGTGGTATTATTGAAAAAAAACTAGTAATTGTATATTTGGAACAAAAACTTATTTTGTGGTATTTTTGAGAATTGCCTATGTTTTTATGTTTATACTTTTTAAGTTCATTTGTGTATTTGTTTTTATGTTTATACTTTTATGTTAAACTATTTATTTACTTTTTAAAAATATACATGATATTTAGTGTTTTTATTGAACATTCTTTTATTTGTAAACTTGGTACGTAAATAAAAAATGAGAATAAAATTTTATTTTTATTTTTATTTTAATGTAAAAATCTAATTGTTACTAGCGCAAATTCTTTTATATATATAACTAGGAGATTTAATCTTCTCAGGGCGAGTGTAGTCATCGAGTACCCATTCATCGAATTTTTTAATAGGCTTAAAGCGTGATACTATTTCGGCTTGTCAAATAGAAGTGAAAGTGTTTCCAAAAAAATCGAATTTAGGGTGGAAAAATTTATTCATTTCCGTGAATCCTCTTATCACTAGACCACCACCATTTGGTTTTTTTTTTTTTTTTTTTTTTGCGACATACAAATTCATTTCTTTTGTGCAAGTAAACCTTTCTAGTATGATTTTGTGGAATCAAGATAAATCTTATCTTATACTTCCTCTGTTTTATTTTATTATTTTTATTGTTTGAATTTTGCAAATTATTTTATTATTGGTTAAATTATTTTGAAATTAATAATAAATAATAATTTAATTTTTAAAAAAAAGATTTTTTTGATATGTGTACAAAACTTTAAATATCACTTAAAATGAAAGAGAGAGAAAGAGTAGAATATAAATATTATTGAGTTGTTTTTTGATATGGCAAAATAAAATAAAAGTTGTTGTTACTCCATATGTTTCATTTTAAATGATATTTAAGATTTTTGCACACAAAATAAGAAATTACTTAATTTTTATTTTTTCTTAAACTAAAATATTATATATTATCTCTCTAAACACAATTTAATCAATATGAATACAAATGGTCATAAAGAATAAAAATATAATTAATTTTGTATTAAAAGTTGAAAACATCACTTAAAGTAAAACATAAAATTTGATTAAAACATCTTTTAATATAAAATGGATGGAGTATAAAATAGCAACGTGTATATATATAATGGTAACATTAACATAATATTACATCATTACCATCCAAATAATGCAAAGTTTCATAATCCAAATTTAACACAAAAAATAAAACAAAAACCAAAATTCGAATATGCTTATATAAGAACGATATCAGAGATTTAAATAATATTTTCTTCTTCGGATTTCAGACATTTAACTTCATCTTGGATTTTTAATGGCCTACAATACTTGATCCATAAGACACAAATCTTGCTCTTCCAAATTATTTATAATATTTTCCCCGCATGATAAATATAGGAAACGTAACGTAAACACTACAGTTACCAAGATGAACACGTATGTCGTGGACATCATGTCCAAAACGGACAAAATAAATCAACAGATTCCTCCAGATTTTAATAAGTGATAACAAACAAATAGTTGGGATCACGATTAGAGATCATTTTTTGACAATTTCGGATAGATTTCAATCTTATAACTTTAAAGGATAAAAATTCAATTCGTCTTCGGTCTTGATAAAAATAATAATATTAATCCAAGATTTAAAAAAGAAATCTTCTAAATAATTCTTGCACCAAAAACCAATATTAACCCTAACACAAATACTAAATCATAAACCAAAATTCTGAGCTAGAATAGAAAAATAAATATACATAAATTCTGAAGCGGGCATGTCATTAGATCAATGAACTTCATCAAGAAGAAAAATTTAATGCTCACGATACTTATAGGTTCGTTGGGTTAGATCATTATCGAAAAATACATAAGTTGACTAATGATGGATAAAAACTCAGATCTAAAACGAATGAACCAGACACGGTTCGATAATTCTTCAAACACACACTATGTTAACCGGTGTAAGATTGGAAACTTTCCTTAGATCAATGATATGATCCTAATCAAGATCGGCACTCTTAAGATGGTAAAGAAGTGGATATGCCTTCAACCAAAACTACTAACTAAGGTTAAGGTGATGTAGATCGTTTGGTCACACAAGGGATGCGGATTGGCCCTTGATATTCCGGTTGATCTTCAGGATATGACATACGTGAGGATCGGTTTTGATTGATGGATATGACTCACCATCAATCAGATTATTCAATGAAGAACACAAGAGAATCACTCTCTAAAAGAAGTTGTTGATTAAAAGATGGATGATTTCGTTTCTGAACTTACAAGAGTTTTTAAACTAGAAAAATGTGGTAAAAACAAAGCAAACTCGAAAATAATAGAACCATTAACTTCGGAGGACTGAAATAACTCTTTCTCTTTGACTGACTCATCAGCTGCCTCTTTCACACGGTTTCTGAAGATATCTTTGACCTCAAATGACTCTTGATATCATTTTCGTCATCTCTCTTGACCACAAAATTAAGTGATTAAATTTGGGCCTTTGGGCTTGTATGAGATTTATCATGGGCTGGACTTGGTAGTTAACATCCCAAAATGAATTGTGAAGGCTTTCCTTGTCCAGGACTTCATAAATCAGTCCATTAAGTGTATCCTTAAGCTTCTTAACTCTCGCCCTGGTCATTGGTCCTTCAGGTTCAAGCATTGCATCAGCTGGTTCAAGCATAGCTTCCATTTGGTCGTCCTTGTTGCTTCCCATGATCACATCATCCCCCTCCTCTTGAAAAGGATTTGACCTCAAATCAGGTTCATCTGCAACAAAATGAATTAAGTCAGAAACATTGAAACTTGAAGATATATTATACTTACCTTGGAGATCAAGTTGATAGGCATTGTCTCCAATTCGTTTGATGACTTTGAATGGACCATCTATCCTGGACTTGAGTTTGGACTTCCTCTCAGTTGGAAATCTCTCCTTCCTTAGGTGAAGCCATACTTGATCTCCCTCCGTGAAGACCATCTTGGTTTGTCCCTTGTTAGCATGTTTTTCATAAATTTTGGTTCTAGCCTCAATATTGAATCGAGCCTTCTCATGCATTTGCCTCACCATGTCAGCCTTCTTTTTCCCATATGTACTTTCCTTTTCACTCAAAGGTAAAGACATCAAATCCAAAGGAGATAATAGCTGGAAGCCATAAACAAGTTCAAAGGGAGAATACTTTGTAGCCGAATGAATAACATGGTTATATGCAAACTATACATGAAGTAGACACTCTTCCCAAGTCCTAAGGTTCTTTTTAATTAGTGATCTTAGCAAAGTTTCCAAAGTCCTATTTACTACTTCAGTTTGTCCATCAGATTGGGGGGGGGGGGTGATGACAAGTAGTAGAAAACAAGAGTTTAGTTCCTAGCTTAGACCAAAGTGTTTTCCAGAAGTAGTTTAGAAACTTAGTGTCCCTATCTGAAACTATGGTCCTAGGCATTCCATGCAACCTAACAATTTCTTTAAAGAACAAATCTGCTACATGAGATGCATCATCGGTCTTATGGCAAGCAATGAAATGAGACATCTTTGAAAACTTATCAACCACTACAAAGATAGAATCTTTACCTGTCTTGGTTCGTGGCAAACCAATAACAAAGTCCATGGATATGTCTGTCCAATGGTGCTTAGGGATCGGCAAAAGAGTGTACAAACCATGAGATTATACTTTAGACTTGGTCTGCTTGCAAGTGACTCATCTCCCACAAACCCTCTCCACATCTCTCTTCATATGTGGCCAATGGAAATGCTCCTGCATGACCTTGAGAGTTTTAGCAATGCCAAAGTGCCCTATCATACCTCCACCATGTGCTTTCCTGACCAACAAATCTCTTAAAGAACAATTAGACACACAAAGGATTTTCAAAAAACAAGAAACCTTCACTTGTAAAGTATTTGCCACTAGCAAACTTAGAACATTCTTTGAAAATCTCTTGAAAATCAACATCACTTTCATAAAGTTCTTTCATCATTTCTAGCCCAAGCAATTTAGCATCTAGAACAGAGATAAGAGCATACCTCCTTGACAATGCATCACCAACTACATTGTCCTTACCTTGCTTGTACTTGATGACATAAGGAAATGTCTCAATGAACTCAACCCACCTGGCGTGTCTCTTGTTGAGCTTTTGTTGCCCTTTGAGATGCTTGAGAGATTTATGATCAGTATGGATCACAAACTCTTCAGGCCAAAGATAATGCTGCCATGTTTGAAGCGCCCTCACCAACTCGTAGGTTGGGTAATTGAGTATGGCACCTCCAAACTTCTCACTAAAGTATTCAATGGGTTTCCTTTCCTGTATATGAACAACACCAATACCAATTCCTGAGGCATCACATTCTATTTCAAACGTCTTAAGAAAATCAGGAAGAACTAGAAGTGGAGCATTTGTTAACTTCCCTTTCAATGTCTGGAAAGCTTCTTCTTGAGCTTGTTCCCACTTAAACCCCATGCTTTTCTTGATCACTTCAGTAAGGAGAGTTGCAATAGTGCTGAAGTCCTTCACAAAATGTCTGTAGAAGCTGGCTAGCCCATGGAAGCTTCTGACCTCACTCACGGTCTTAGGACTAGACCACTCTTTGATTGCTCTAATCTTTTCCTCATACACTTTAATGCCATATGCACTCACAACAAAACCTAAAAAGACAAGGTTATCTGTTCCAAAAGTACATTTCTTAAGATTGGCATAAAGTTGTTCCTTCCTAAGCACATCAAGAACAACTTTCAAATTATTAACACATGCTTACTAAGGCTTTTGCTGTAAATTAAAATGTCATCAAAATATACTACCACAAAAATGCCTATGAAAGCTCTAAGAACATGATTCATCAACCTCATAAACGTGCTAGGTGCATTGGTCAAGCTAAAAGGCATTACTAACCATTCATACAAACAATGCGTAGTTTTAAAAGTTATTTTCCATTCATCCCCTTCTTGCATCCTAATTTGATGATATCCACTTTTCAAATCTATCTTAGAGAAGATACTAGATCCATAAAGCTCATCAAGCATATCCTCTAACCTAGTGATGGGATGTCTGTACTTTACCGTGATGTTGTTGATTGCTCTACAATCAACACACATGCGCCATGAGCCATCCTTCTTTGGCACCAATAGAACTGGAACCGCACATGGGCTCATGCTTTCTCTGATGTATCCCTTCTCCATAAGCTCATTCACCTGTCTTTGAAGCTCCTTAGTCTCAACAGGATTGGTCCTATAAGCAGGCCGGTTTGGTAGAGATGCCCCTGGAACAAAGTCTATATGATGCTCTATGCCTCTGATTGGTGGCAATCCTTTTGAGTTGTCTTCAGGGAATACATCTCCAAAGTCCTGCAAAACAGAAGAGATCTCATTCGGTAGCTCCGGTGCAAGGTTAGAAAAGTTCATTAATGCTTCTTTAAAAACAAATAGAAGCAATGGTTGTTGAGAAAAGAGAGCCTTCTTAACATTACTTGATTTGGCCAAGAAGTTTGAAGACTTCACCGAGTTTTGATCACTCTCCTTGGGCTGTTTGGAGTTGGAATCCTGCTTGCTTTGCTCACTTCTCTGCTTAAGCAGCATTTGATCTTGATGAACCTCTTGAGGCGTCAAAGGTGCTAAGGTGATTTTCTTGCCACGGTGCTCAAAGGAATAGTGGTTGGAGAAACCATCATGAGTAACCCTTCTGTCAAATTGCCAATGCCTACCAAGAAGGATATGGCCAGCCTCCATGGGAAGTACATTGCAAAGGATCTCATCCTCATACTTGCCTATGGTAATAGGGACCAGCACCTGGTTACTCACCTTCATTTCTCCATCTTCATTAAGCCATTGGAGCTTATATGGTCTTGGATGCTTCCTCACCTTCAAGCCTAATTTTCTGACCAAAGTTTCACTAGCCACATTAGTACAACTACCACCATCAATTATAAGACTACATACCTTTCCTTGGATGTGGCATTTGGTGTGAAACAGGTTCTCTCTTTGGGATTGCTCTTCAGGCTTAGGTTGGACATTAAGCGATCTCCTAGTCACCAATAGCTCTCCATAGACCGGTTGCTCAATTTGCTCATCCTGGTCAGATGAAAGTGAGTCAGCCACTTCTTCTTCTGCCTCGGTTTCATAGTCACCATTATCCAAAAGAATCATGGTTTTGTGGTTTGAACACTCGTTGGCATAGTGCCCTCTTCCTTGGCACTTGAAACACCTCGCATCCCTGTTCCTTGTTGTAGATGCTTCTGCTTTTCCTTTGACATCATGAGCAGAAGAGTTAGCCTTAAAATCAGAATTGGATTTAGCAAGGGACTTATCTTTGTCTTTGACACTTGGTCTGGTAGCAGATGTGCCATAAGCCGGTTTGGATGCTCCATATGATGGTCTAGATGTGCCCCTCCTCTTGAGTTGTTGCTCAATAAGGGTCGCTTTGTGCAACATTCCTCAAGTTCCACATAGTGCTCTAGCTCCAGTTTATCTTGGATCTCACAGTTCAAACCTCCCATGAACCTTGACATGGTTGCTTTCCTCTCCTCTGAAATGCCAGCTCTAATCATCAGGACCTCCATCTCCTGATAGTAGCCATCAACACTTCGGTTGCCTTGTGTGAGCCTCCTTAGTTTTTGATGAAGTTCCCTATGGTAATGGCTAGGCACGAACCTCTTCCTCATGATCCTCTTTAGCTCTGACCATGTCTCCACTGGATGCTCTCCATTTCTCCTACTGCTTGTCACCAACTGATCCCACCAGTTAATAGCATAATCATAGAATTTGGTGGCAGCAACTCTTACCTTGTTGAATTCATTGTAGTGTTGGTAGTCAAAGACAAGCTCAATCTTTTTCTCCCATTCTAGATAGGCATCAGGATCGTTTCTACCATGGAATGGTGGAATCTTAAGCTTAAGACCTCCAAAATCATCTTGTGGTCTCCCACGGCCTTCTCTTGTTCTATGGGCTCTCCTTTGGCTCTCTTGAGATGAGTAACTATCTCTGCTGTAATACTCCTCAGCATGATCATCCCTGGTTCTCCTAGGCTTCTATATCCTTTCCCTTGGGGGTCCTAGCGGTTTGTGTCTTCGGTTGTGGACCTCCTTGTACCTCATCAATCCGCTGATGGATTGTATCAAGTTTCTGCCTTATCATATGTTTCACCTGCGCCAACAAAGCTTCCATTAGAAGAGCATTTATATTTGGTTGGTTCTCCTCTGGCGTCTGGTTGTTATTGCTGCTGTTGTCTCTATTTTAGACATGATTACAACCTGAAATAATAGCAAACAAATCAAAGCATAAAATAATATCTCTAGTGTTTCTCTTTCCTCAAGTGTTTCTCTCAATTTTTATGGTGTTCTCAGTGATTTCTCAATAGTGTTCTTAGAAAACAAATCTAATCAAACCAGTGAGGAAAACCAAAAACCAAAACAGAGAAGAAGAAGAAGATAGACAGATTGCAAGATTTTTGTTTTTGGTTGATTAACCAAGCCTTAGAAACCGATTTCTCCTAGTTCCTTTTACTTTTTTTTTTTTTTTTGAAATTGCCTTGAATTTCTTTTTTCTTTTTTAAATATGAAAAGGCTGGCTCAAACCAGAGAAAAAGATAGACAGATAAGAGTTTGAGTTTTGAAATAAGAAATGATAATGAGATGAGAAAGATGAAAACAGAAAACTATTATACCAGGCTTTAGAGTGTGCTCTGGTACCACTTGATATGATCCTAACCAAGATCAACACTCTTAAGGTGGTAAAGAAGTGGATATGCCTTCAACCAAAGCTACTAGCTAAGGTTAAGGTGATGTGGATCATTTGGTCACACAAGGGGTGCAGATTAGTCTTTGATATTCCGGTTGATCTTCAGGATATGACACACCTGAGGATCGGTTTTGATTGATGGATATGACTCACCATCAATCAGATTGTTCAATGAAGAACACAAGAGAATCACTCTCTAAAAGAAGAAGTTGTTGATTAAAAGATGGATGCTTTCGTTTCTGAACTTACTAGAGTTTTTAAACAAAAAAATGTGGTAAAAACAAAGCAAACTCGAAAATAATAAAAACATTAACTTCTGAGGACTGAAATAACTCTTTCTCTTTGACTGACTCATCAGCTGCCTCTTTCACACGGTTTCTGAAGATATCTTTTGACTTCAAATGACTCTTTATATCCATTTTCATCATCTCTATTGACCACAAAATTAAGTGATTAATCTGGGGCCTTTTTGGGCTTGTATGAGATTTATCATGGGTTGGACTTGGTAGTTAACATCCCAAAACGAATTGTGAAGGCTTTCCTTGTCCAGAACTTCACAAATCAGTCCATTAAGTGTATCCTTAAGCTTCTTAACTCTCGCCCTGGTCATTGGTCCTTCAGGTACAAGCATTGCATCATCTGGTTCAAGCATAGCTTCCATTTGGTCGTCCTTGTTGCTTCTCATGATCACATCAATCAATGTAGAGGTGGGTTATGTTGAGCTTAGATTGGACCATGGATTGGACAACAAATTGATCAGGGGTGGCCAATCCGGTCAACCCAATCCAATCCAATCCAAGAAATCTGGATTAGTTTGGATATGGATTTATACAAAAACCCATTTAGATCTAATAATAAATATTAATTTGGGTTTGAGTTATTTGGATTGGTCTTTAGTAACTAAAAGACCCAAATAAAATCCAAAAAATCTTACATAAATTATATTAGTAAATAACTCAATATAAATGTTAAATTACTTAAATCAAAATTAGTAATTTACTATTAATTTTGTAATTATATGTAAAATTATTTAATTTTACTATTAACCCTAATCATAAGTTAGCTAATTTTTTAGTATAAAAGAAATCTTCAATAGAAATTAGAAGAACACTTTCAAAGATAAATCGATTTCTCCACCATACGTCTCATATTTTGTTTATATTGCAGGTTTCGCTTGGAATTTTTTTAAAAAACTTTCAGCGATTCTAGTTTAAGTATTAGTTTTTTGTTCGACTTTCTAAGTCATTTATTTTATTTTAAATTTAAAATATCAAGGATAATTTTTTTGTTTTCTTTCGAGATTTTATTAATTATTTTATTTACTAAATTTGCGTTACTAATTTATTTTAGATGTTATTGTCATTTTCTATAAAGGTTCAATTAACCGAAGGTAATCCAAAACCTAAACAATCTATATAAAATTAGATTTAAGTTTATTATAGTCAAATTATTTATGATCCAAATAATTTAAACCCGATCTAAAATCTAAAAATCTTGATCTAATTTTTATTAGGATTGAATTTGGTGTAATATTTCTTAACCCAAATAATCTAAATACAACTCAAAACCTAGTTTGGCCACCTCTAAAATTGATGGTCTAGCTTAACCCACTCAACACATGGATGGACCATGGGATTATCAGATTGTATTAATCGAAGGGAGATGTCGCGATTAAATGAAATTGATCTCGGCTTAAGGGAATCCAAATGATTTTGAGACTTAGCCATGATCGAATGAAGTGATGGAGTTGCTAAGTCATGAACAAAAAGCTTGAATAATTCGAAGAGATGATAGAATAACTTTGTTTAATTCAAGCCTACATTAAGTCATGGTCATGGAATGAATAAAGGGGGAGTTGGTGTGTCATTTTTAAAAATACCACCATGAGTTGTTCATTTTCAAAAATGCCACTTATTAAGGATTTTTTAAATCTTAAACCTTAAAAAGGGTTTTGACTCCTAACAAACCCTAAACCCTAAAAACTAAACCCTAACATAAAATAGTTAACCAAAAAATAAATGATATTTTGAATAAATGATATAATTTTAGTGGCATTTTTTAAAAGATTTTACAAGAGTGGTATTTTTGAAAAATGGCATTTCAAAAGTGGTATTTTTCAAAATTTATCATGAATAAAACATCAAGTAAATGTTTGAATAACTGAGTCAAGATTGAAAGAGAAGATTAAATGACTTAGTATATGAAGAAGGATTGAGTCTGCCGAGCTCAAACAGATTCGAAAAACTAACTGAGCTCAGCTAGGCTAGTTGAACTGAAGCTCGGCTTCAACGCAATTGGAATGAAGCTCAACATAGCTAGTTGAATTAATCAACACTTGATCAAACTAAGTGGAATTGAGATGGTTTTAGGCTTTGAGTAGTTTGCTGCGCAAAATTTGTGGAGTAATCGTTCAAGCGGTTACGTGGGTTTGAGCTAATGGAAACAAAGCCATTAAGCCAATAACTGCCTTATCCAAATGGTATTTTTGGGTAGTTTTTGGCTTGGACAGTTAGAAGGCGATTTAAGAGCAATTTTAACACGGATATAGATGCTTTAATCAAAGTTTTTCCCATTCACAGTAACTAGAGAAAATTGCATAAATCTTAAGGGAAAATAAGAAAGAACGAGGACATTCGATTCAGTGGTATAGATCGGGTTAAGGGACTGATACAAAGGCGAAAAGAGGTGTCAAAATATAGATAAAAGTTCATTTATGAAACTGCGAGATAAGGTAAGTGTGTGACCCTGACTAAGTGCTCAGATACGTGACTTGCTGGTTCATCTGGGTTGGTTTAAACTGATTGTTGGTTAAACTTGTCTTGATAATCGATTATTCCTTGTTTCTGCATGACTTGGTTTGTTCTGGTCAGAGGGGGGTCATATATTGGTGAATGGCTTGGGGATCAATAGGATCTGCCAATTGTTGACTGAAACCGCGAGTGTCCATCCTAGGTTTTGGATAATATGATAGGAACAACTAACGAAACATGGTATGATTAAACTGATTGCACAAATTAAGCATCATTGATTTGTTGGAACTCAATTTTAAGACATATTGTATCAGAGTATACTCATATCTCAAAATTAGAGTTTGGTTGAATGAGAAATGCTTGTCCTAAATTTGTTGCTTGAAAGACACGAAATGGACATAGCAAATATTGTGGAGAAGTCCTAACAAGGTTAAAAACCTTAGGACAATTGTAGAGAAGAGCGAACACATACTAAACCATTCGCGCGCGCCAAGCTGAGTCAAAATGGACTCGGGCTTAGGTTCGGGTTTAGGTGCGTGTTCAGATATATGGGCATTGGTCCAATAACCTATCTTTTACATTATTGTTTAGTTTTTGTAATTGATCACTATAAGAATATAAACTTGGCCAAAAGAAATAATCACTCTTCATTGCCACAATTAATTGACAGATTAATGACAGTAATTAAGTCTCCAATAACTCTTTTTTAAGAGTAAAAAAAAAGTTAGAAACAAAGTGGACATATGCCTTTGGTTTTTTCTTATTCTCATTGAAACATACCATAACAACAATTCTCTACAACTTCTTCTTGTTCTTTTCTTTTGATTTTTCTCCATGAGAGTACAACATAGAAAAATGTTCAAAAGCTTATGATCTTGAGTGATGCAAGTCATAAGAATGATGCAGTTGTATCCTGGGATTCGGAACGCCATGCAACCGTCACACTACGAGGCATTTTTAGAATTAAGAAAAGAGCGTCTCGCATCTGCAAATCCGTTCTTTTCCAAATTCTTGTATCACTATTTTTATTGTATTATCGATTTATTTATGCAATTTCTTCACAAGTATTCAGTTTGTCCATATTGTAGAAATAGCGTTCCTACAATAATGCATAAACAAAAAAAAAAAAAATTTGAACATTTCGATAAACATCAGAGATATAGTCCGTATAACACACATGGTCATAGGTGGCAGACCATTCCCAATTTGGGTTGTCGACTCACCATACCTGTTGCTATCTCAAACGTTTATTAAAACGTTTTCTTTGTTAGACAACCTTTAAAAATCAGAAACATAAATTTATATTTTTATACATATGTCTGATTAAACTGCTAACTCAGTGATAGTCGTACTTAAAATCAAATCTGTTCAAAAGAACCAATATCAAATTAGTAAATTAAATTAGAAGTTTAATCTAATATTTATGAAACAATATAAACAAATATGAATAAATTGCAAAAAATAATTAAATTAAAATTTCTGGAATTAACAAATTCAGAAATTAAATATTGCAAATTTCCAGAATTAATAAATTTAGAAATTAAATATTACAATAACCAATATGGAGAGAGAACTCCTTTTTCAGTTCGATCAATGACTAGAACGAAGGTTGAACACCTGTTCTGATGAGACCTTAGCAATATTAGTACCGTTAGTCCCAAACATGAACGGTTATTTTAAAGAATTTTAAGACAGAAAAATTCTAGAAAAATCTGCAAAAATAATTATAATAAATTGCAGAAAATCAAAGAATTAATCTAAATAATTCACAAATTAATTGAAAAAATGCAGAATTATTAAAAAAATGACCGAGAATAATATGATGGAAAGGGATTGATTATCCATCACAATGAATTCTCTCATTCCTATTTTCATGACAAAAATACTTCACAAAAAATCAGTTTTCGTTAGTGCAATAATGCATAAATGAAAATTTTCAGAATTAAGATTGTAGGAACGCTATTTCTACAATATGGACAAACTGAATACTTGTGAAGAAATTGCATAAATAAATCGATAATACAATAGAAATACCGATACAAGAATTTGAATAGAACGGATTTGCAGAGGCGAGACCCATATACCCGAACCTAAGCCCGAGTCTATCTTGACGCATGCACATGGTTTAGTATGGGTTCACTCTTCTCTACAATTGTCTTAAGATTTTTAACCTTGTTAGGATTTCTCCACAATATTTGCTATGTCAATTTTCTGCCTTTCAAGCAACAAACTTAGGACAAGTATTTCTCATTCAAACAAACTCTAATTTTGACATATGAGTATATTCTGATACAACATGTCTTAAAATTGAGTTCAAACATGATTTGTGATTGACTGATCAATTTCATTTGCTTATGCCTTTTTGGTTTTCAGAAAAGATGCTAAATAGTTGACTAGGAGATTTGTACCAAGTTGTACTGCAAGAAAATACATTCAAGTTGTACAATAGACCTATTATTATCTTAATAAAGTTTTGGTTTATCTTACAATGTTAAATTAAACGAATTAACGAATTTAACTAACGATCAATTCTTAAAATGAAGTGTGTTCATTCATGGAAGTAGCACGAATGAAAAAAAATCACTGCAGAATTAAAATCCGAGTTGTGTTTTTTCAGAAATCTCTCTCCAAAAAATGCCCATTAGTTTTGTTTTTAACGAAAAACAAACTATATAGTATATACAACATAATCGTCGTTTATATGATTCAGAAAACCAGCGGAAAAAAATGATGATAAACTAATATGTAGAAGTAACCAAAAGAAACCCTTTGCCGTTTGTTGCAGCTTCGGCGATTCCTTTAGCGCCGGAGCTGTGACTATGTCTTTAGTTTTTCTGTTTTCTTTTTTCTTGTCGTCGGGTTTTGCCTGTCTAAAGGAAAATTTCAGATCTGACTTTTTTTAGATCTAGTTTTCTAGATCTAAAATTTTAGATCGGATTTTGTCTTCCCCCTTTTAGAAGGTTGCGTTTTCTTTTGTCCTAGTGGCTCTGAGCAGTGTTGGAAAGGTTGCAGTGTCAACGTCCTTAACATGGTTCGTTTAAGCCGCTCAGATGTCTTGCGGTGGTTTGAGGCATTTTCTTGGTACGCAGTCTCCACTTCAAATTCTTGGGTTCGAGGTTGGTTTAAGCTGGCTCCGATTCTGATTCGGTGGGAATTTGATTCTGGATCGGAGAGCTGGGGTTTGTGGAATCGGTAGCGCCAGATGAATTGATCTTTAAGGTCTCTTGACAGTGTGACATAGCTGCTCTTGCTACGGTTTTGCTTACTTGTCTTCGGTTCTAGTCCTATGTTTGTCCTCCTCTGGTTCGGTGGTGATTTGGTTGGTTCATGGTCTCTCGATCTGGGTCGTTTGATGCGGTTTCAGTGGAGTGTCGCGGGTCTTAAATTACCGGATTGGTTTTGCCTCCCTCCTCTCTTGTCGCATCTGTTAAGCTTCTTCGCTGCCTTCCTCTCTTGTCGCGTCTGTTAAGCTTCTTCGTTGTCTTCCTCTCCGATTTTGCAGGTAAAGGAGTTTGGTCCTTTGAGCTTAGCCTCTGTCCTCTCTACGGTTAGTCTCTAAATGGGTAGCCGAGTTTTGTCTTTGATCTCTTGATGTGGAAGAGACTAATTTCAGGGTAGTACCTCACCCAACATTAATGCTGGAGTCTCTCTTCCTTGGGTCTTCTTCAAGTTATCAACCAATTTGCGTTCCCTCGACTTTTCTTCGGAAAGTTGCTTGGGAGTCCGGTGGGTTGGTGTTATGGCTCAATTGGTTCAGGTTTCCTTTACAGCAATAGCTTGGCTTGTGTCATTCGTTGTAATTTAAGTGTTGTTGTTTGTGTATTTTGTGGGTTCTAATGTCTTTGTTCTTTTACTTGTCTAAGCTTTTGGCTCTAGGGAAGTTTTTGAGCCCACTAGTTTTGTCTGCGGAAAGGATTAGTCCTTTGTCGGCTTTGTACTGGATAAGGCTTTAACAAAATGAACGAAGATGGAAAAGAAAAAAAAACTAATATGTAGAAGTAAAGGTCCAATAGTTGTAAGAAAATAAACATAGAAGTGAAAGGTCTTGTTAGAAATATAATGGGCTGAGCTGATAAATAATATTTGGGCCCAAACAAAGCTTCTTGTTGAATCAGAGACACGAAAGAGGGGAAAAAGAAATATTTCTCGTCCTTCTCAGGATAGTTTTTCAGTCTTCCACTGCTCTCAAACAAGAAGAGAAAGATCTGAGGTCGAATGGTCGAGGAGAAGAAGAACAATCTCTCTTAGATCGTTTGATCTGATCCGCGAACAAGAAGAGGAAGAAGAAGAAGATGGGAATCCTGTTCACGCGGATGTTCTCTTCCGTATTTGGCAACAAAGAAGCTCGTATCCTCGTCCTCGGTCTCGACAATGCTGGAAAAACTACCATCCTCTGTAAATCACTGCCTCCATCTTTCGCATTTCGACTCAATTTGTTTAATAGATTTGCCATTCAGTGACTAGGGTTTTCGATTCGACGTTTTTCTGACTTGCTTTGATTTGATTCTCCGTATTTTCTAGATCGGCTTCAGATGGGTGAAGTGGTCTCCACGATTCCGAGTATGTATTTATCTCTCGATGTTGTATAAATTAAGGATGTCGGATCTAGTTGGTTTGATTTCGGTTTACTTGTTTATGGGATGCGGATTTTGATCATCGTTTATTTGCGATTTTGCTTTGCTCCGATCTGCAGCAATTGGATTTAACGTCGAGACTGTGCAGTACAACAACATCAAATTTCAGGTCTGGGATTTAGGTACGTTTCTAAGAATGTGGTTCGAATGAGTAAGATGCTTTTATGTATTAAGCTTCGAATTTGAGGTTCTAGAAACGATTTTGGTATATACCGAAGGGAAGTTGGAAATCCACACGACATAAGCATTAGATGAATCTAGATCAAACCATTTTCTGATGGAACCAGTTTGAGGTTTTCTTAGTTCCTTAGTCTTCCTTCCATGTTGACTGGCTCCATGTTAGCAGATCTTTATGATCAGGAATTTCCTTGCTTTGGATCCTTCATAATGATGAGTAGTTGCGGTATTTGTGGGTATATTGGACAGTCTTGTTCCATGTTATTACTTTTTCTGAGTGGCCTTGAAGAGGCAGTCGAAAATTTCTTTATTTTTGAATATGGGTTGATAAAGAGTTCTGTATTTATTTAAAAAGGTGATGACTTGATGATAAGTACCACATATTCTTGCTATGTAGTTTGTTGATTGTTTTGCATAAAATGCATGTAATTTTTGTATTTCTGTCTTGCTGTTTAGTAGATTATTACAAACGGTTGCTGTTTGCGTTGCACATTTTAATGAATAAATTGGTTCGGGCGCGAAACACAATACATTGACTAGATTTTTCCTGTGACAGGTGGACAAACGAGCATCAGGTAGCTTAATGACCTCTTTCCTCATTTCTAGAAACGATAAAAATTGCATGTACATTGTACTGTGAAGGCATGAAGAACATTAATGGCTCCATCAAGAATATACTGTTTGTGTTTTCCCCAAAATTTTTAATGGTTATTGTGACAGGCCATACTGGCGATGCTATTTCCCGAATACACAAGCAGTGATCTATGTTGTCGACTCGAGTGATACAGATAGAATCGGGGTGGCAAAAGAGGAGTTTCATGCAATTTTGGAGGTATACTGCTGCTAACTCTTCCTCTTCTTATACTGTTGTATTATTATCCTGATGGACTTCTTACATCCAAAAATAATCAAAGCGAAGCTTTTTCTGGCAAAGTATATTGGTAGCTAATATTGGTACTCTTAAAATTTTCGAACAGCCTTCCAATAGGTTACACTAAAATTGAAGGATCTAGGTTAGTGCCGGATAAAAAGGAACAAGTGATCATGTAACTCCATAGATCTCACGTTTTAATCTTGAACTGTTCCATTATGCAACAAAGCTTACTTTTGTGTACCTCTGCCACTGTCAGCATTTAACTCTGACTCTCTTTTCAACTGTGTTTTATAGGAAGAGGAATTGAAAGGTGCGGTGGTTCTCATTTTTGCCAACAAGCAGGTTAGTAGTATCTAAGTGTTAGCTCTTCTTTAGATTTTTTAGCATGCGTTATAAACAACTTTGCTGATAAAAATCTATAACGATTTGTTCTGAGTTTCCTTAAATCAACTGAACAGGATCTTCCTGGTGCGCTTGATGATGCTGCTGTGACAGAAGCCTTGGAGTTGCATAAGATAAAGAGTCGTCAGTGGGCAATCTTCAAAACTTGTGCTGTTAAAGGCGAGGGACTATTCGAGGGATTGGACTGGTAAGCACTTATTTCATATTCATCACAACATCAGTTTTTTGTGTTACAAACCAAACCTTAATCCCCATGGGAATATGCACCCTTCCTTTGGTCCCACGATTGAAACCAAAACCATTACTTTTCGTGTGTGTTCTCAAATACTACTCGTTCTTCTCCATCCATCTTTGATCTTCAGGTTGAGTAATACATTGAAGTCGGGAAGTGGCTAGAGTCATCTTCATATACGTAATGGTCATCCCTCAACAATGTATCTTCTCTCTTTTTTACTTATTGGTTTGTTTAGTATTTGGCGTAGTTCTTCGTTTAAAGAGTTAATATCAATGACATGTTCACTCAATACTCTTTTCTTTTTGTTTCCTTCTGAGAGAAAAACTCAACACGGATTTGTGATTGGGACCCATAAGAGATATATCACCTTTTTAACATGAAAATTGAAATGAATCCAGACGAAACACTGGTATGGGTCCAAGTGGTATTTTGACGTCTTGGGTTAATAAGCTCAAACGAATCTAATGTTCTTTGTCTGCTTCGTTGCTTCTCTTTTGCATTTGCTCATGTTTGTATTCAATTATTGTATCCGTTTGATTAGAAATCGAATATGTACGGATTGATTTTGCAGCGAATCTTCTAACCTACCTATTGGTGAACTGTAAAAGTAAGGCAAAACTAGGGCTGTTCATTTCTAACCTATTGGTGAACTGTAAAAGTAAGGCAAAACTAGGGCTGTTTATTTCGGGTATCATGACGGGAATGACGGGTAAGGGTCGGAAATGGCTAATATGGATATTGAAAAACGTATCATCCAAAGTGTTCTCTTTAAAACACGGATGGAAAATTCGGGTAACATCACATGTTCGGAAAATTCGGATAGTTTAAATCAGTATTCAAACTTTCACTAATTTGGGTAAAGGTTAACTGTAGGACCTAGTATTTCTGGTATTCAGATAGTTCGGGGAATTTTAGATAATTTTCGTTAATTTTAAAATTTAAATATTTAAACGGGTTATTCAGATATTTTGACTTATACTTGACTTGTTGACTTATGCTTAGACTTGTTCTCGTAAATATTAGAATAAATTAAACTGTCTCAAAATAATAATTATTTGAACATGAACGCATATGGGATGGAAAATTCATGACATATATGGGTTGAAAAAGAAAATTCGTCCCATAATTTCTGTCCCATAATTTTCAAACCGAAATGGATTAGCCTATTTTAAACAAAGCTAATAATATTTTTGTTGTCGGATATACGTAAGAACATTTTTTTGAAGATTTATAAAAATCACCCAAAATAGCTCATTATTATCCAAATTATATAATAAAACATATTATTACCAAATATAACCTTTTTTTTTTAACATCATCTGCTTCTAACAATAAAAACCAAAGTGATCCTCATGAGGATTTGTACAAGAGATATTGGAACATAATATGAAATACAAAGAGTACATTGGTTGGGAGATTCTTTTTAACCAACTGGAATGCCGCTTTGTTGCAACTCTTTGGAACCCATTAAAAATTGCAGATGTAAATTTCAATTTTCAAAAATGAATCCAATTGTGCAAATTAAAGTTCTTCGTGTCTCCCTTGATTAACTTGCTCACAATTTGATTGTCAGCTTCAAAAACCACATTTCGGTAACGTTTTATCCATAGATGTTGCATAGCTATTAGTAGCATTTGTAACTCTGCTTCCAATGGGGTTTTTTGCATTCTTTTCCTTTGCTATGTCCTGCTTCCATATAAAAATATTCTGCATCGCGTACTACCCATGCTACTTGCATATGAACTCTATTTTATTTGAAGCCGACCTCATTTCACTAGTAGTTATGTTTGTGACAAAATATTGAGGTAATTCCGTACCATGACATCTCGTTGATTGATGGAGTTGAGTTGAGCACCCACCATAAAGATCCGATCCGGATTCAAACCGACCCGGAAGCATGCTGAAGTTCGATTCGAGAAGACAGACGAGTTGGACCAAAATGAGCCGAGAACCCCATTATACGACCTCGGCCCGTGGCAACGAGCATATTTGCGAGTTCGGCCCAAGCCCACGATGTTCAGCCGACGTAGACGATTTCGAGAAAAGAAGAAAGGATGACGATCAAAAAGGAAAGCCACTAGAAAATCAGAAGTTTTCCTATTTTAGATTATGTCTAATTCAACCGACTATTATTTTGTATAAATATACACATACCTTCATTAATTTGGAGGATCGAATCATTAACACAATATACGACGAATTTACACCTTTTATCTATTTTCCGATTTCTTTGCTTTAGCTTTGGACTTGTTTGATCGATCCAAGATACCTTACGGTATCCGGATTCATCAATTGGCGCCGTCTGTGGGGACTTTCTTTTCTAAAAAATCTTCTAAACTAGAAAGTTCAAAAACTTAGCAACAATGTCGGAAACGCCGCCTCCAGCCCCTGTCGACAACACTGGAGTCGGCGATGTCAATGACGGAAACAGAAACGGAGCAAACAACAGCGGAGACAACCGCAACGACGACAACATCCTCCTCCTGGAGAACACCACGAACACTACAGGGAACCAGCTCGACGTCCAAACTCTCCTACATACACTCCTTGAAAGATTCGACAAGCAAGAAGCAGAAGCTCGGGCAACCAGGGAAAAGATCACCTCCCTCGTGAATGTCCAAGTCGCTTGTCAGAACCGGATTGATAACATCCATCCCCTGGGAAACAGGATGACCGATCAACAACATCAGGAAACTTCAGCACGGCTAAATCGAATCCTATTCCCCGAGCAAATTCCACTAGCCACGCTCGGTTCAGTTAGGAATCAGGGAAATAACCCGCAGCTGACCTTTGAAACCCCGACGCGCCAAACTAACAACCCAAGCCGAGACCAGGAGATCGAGGGCATGAAAAACACCATCCGGAACATGAGTTCGAAGATGCACCGAGCTATCAGTTCGGAACCTGAAATTGAACGCGTCCTAAAAAAACACAGAAACATCCATTTACGGCGCGTATCGCTAACACTCCTGTCAGACACACCACGAAAATAAAAATCTCCGTGTATGAAGGAAAAACCGATCCAAGTCAGCACATCATGGCCTTCAACATCATGATGGCACGAGCTCACTTCACCGAGGGGAAAAGGAGGCTGGATACTGTCAATTGTTCGTAGAACATCTAGGAAGCGCCGCTCTCACCTGGTTCTCCCGATTAGATGCAAAATCCATCGACAACTTCCACCAGCTATCCACAGCATTCTTGAAGCACTACTCCATGTTCATGCAGAAGGGCACATCGAACGTTGATCTCTGGGCCATGTCTCAAGGATCGAGAGAGTCTCTACGAGCTTTTATAGACGATTTAAAGCGACGGTCTTGAGGACCGCGGTAGCCGATGAGGCGGCGATAACCGTGCTGCACAACGCTTTGTGGTATGAATCGCAATTCTGCTAGGATATCCTGCTGAACGATCCGCCCACTCTAGAAGATGCAATGCACAAAGCAACTCAATACATCAAAGTAGAAGAAGACCATGAAAATTTGGCCAAAAAGTACGCACCATCCAAGACAATGACCTCGAAAGAAAAGGACGATCACTACGAGTCCGGCAGACACTACAAGAAGGATTACCTAAAGGATGATCGAAGCAAGAAGGCTTCAAACTACTACGTAAGCGATAACCAGCAGCAGAGACCTTGGAACAAGTACAATCGGGACGATGACTCCAAAGAATCACAGTTATACTGTGATTTTCACTAGAGATCGGGACATTCAACCTAGCAGTCGCCATCTACAAAACATCCTTTTGAAGAAATACCAGAAAGGAGAAATTAACGACATCGACTACAGAAAGAACACTGGGGTAGCCGATCGGATTAAAGAGAAGAACAGCTGAGATCAACGCGTAAAAATATGAGAAGCAAACGAATGACGAACGCAAAGAAGATGGACCTCGACGAGCTGACACCGACACTAATCCACCAAAGAGAAATCAGGATAACCAACACGGGGCGAACTTCGAGTCTGTTCCTCGAAAACGAATCAACATGATCATGGGCGGACTCGTAGCATGCAACAACTCAGTCCGGTCAATCCAGGAGTACGAAAGACAAGCTCTCACAGCACAAAAATGGTCGATGTCCGTAAGCGAGAACCTCTCGATAACCTTTGACGAATCAGACACCATCAGACTTGATATACCTCATAACGACCCTCTCGTGATCGAACTCATGATCGGAGACTGTAAAGTGACAAGAATACTAGTCGATATGGGAAGCACGGTGGACCTAATATACAAAGAAACTCTTAGAAAGATGGAAATCAAGGACGACGACATCAAATACTACAATCGACCTTTAACGGGTTTCACCAATGAGACGACCTCAAGTATCAGAACCATCAAGCTTCCAGTATACTTGGCCGGACTGACCAAATATATAAAATTCGTGGTAATCGACGCACCCGCCGTCTATAATGTGATCTTGGGAACACCGTGGATGTATGCAATAAAAGTAGCGGCATCGACCTACCATCAGTGCATCAAGTTCCCAACTCCGAACGGTACCTTTACCATCAGAGGAAATCAGAGGACGGTTCGAACATGCTTCATCAGCGAAAAGAAGCTCAGGAACAAAGCAGCCTTGGCATTGAGAATCACCAACGAGTCGACCGACCTCGATAGACAAAAACCGAAGGACAATCCCGTAATGCAGATCATCGTCGACACCGAGAAACCCAAACAATGCGTAGGAATTGGCACCGAATTAGATGACAATATAAGGGAGAAGCTTGTTGAACTCCTTCGAAATAATGTTTCAACATTTGCTTGGTCAATCGAAGACATGAAAGGAATCGATCCAAAGATAATTTGCCACGAGCTGAATGTGGACCCGACGTACAAACCAATCAAGCAAAAGCGACAACGAGGTGGAACGTCTGCTCGGCGTTGGATCTATCACCAAGGTCAAATACCCGGAGTGGCTCGCCAACCTGGTGGTAGTAAAAAAGAAGAATGGAAAACTGAGAGTTTGTATTGATTTCACTGACATCAACAAAGCTTACCCTAAAAAATAGCTTTCCTCTGCCACACATCGATCGTCTCGTATAAGCAACCGCCGGGAACGGCTCATGTCCTTCATGGATGCATTTTTCGTATACAACCATATCCTCATGCATTTTGACGATCGCGAGAAGATAACTTTCATAACGGATCCAGGAATCTACTGTTATAAGGTGATGTCCTTCGGACTGAAAATGCAGGAGCTACTTCCCAACGGCTCATCAACAAAATGTTCGCCGATCAGCTCGGCCATTCCATGGATGTCTACATCGATGACATGTTGGTTAAATCTTAGCACGCCAAGGATCACATCAACCGCTTGAGCAAATGCTTAAAAACCCTGAACCTATATGGAATGAAATTCAACCCGACGAAGTGCACTTTTGCCATTACGGCTGGCGAATTCTTAGAATACATTGTTACTCAGAGGGGAATTGAGACTAACCTAAAACAAATAACTGCAATCCTCGAGCTATCCTCGCCTAAGAACAGGAAAAAAGTACAATGACTCACCGGAAGTCTCCCTTAATCGGTTCATATCTCGGTCAACCGACAAAAGTTTCCCTTTCTACCAACTGCTCCGTGGAAACAAAAGTTTGGAATGGAATGACCAGTGCAAAGAAGCGTTCAAACAGCTCAAGGAGTATCTTTTAATTATCCCAATCGTGGCCAACCCGAGGAAGAAGAAACTCTATACCTCTATGTCACAATTTCAAGCTCGGCCATCAGCGGAGTACTTGTATGCGAAGATAGAGGAGAACAAAAACTTATCTTCTTCGTCAGCAAAACCTTGAATGGAGCCAAAATAAGGTATTCGACTATGAAAGTATGGCCACGCGTTGGCCACACTAGCTTCAACTTCAGATCCAGATTTACGACGAGTCATTCCGGTGGAGAACATCGCCTCGCCAAGTATTGATCTCCCGAAAAGAGTTTGCCAAATCACCGATGCAGTGGGAGGACACAACGAAGACGAGGTGATAGCCGAACCAATGGATGAAGACACAAATCTAGAAAAATACTGGCGGGATGAGATCAAGCTATACATCTGCGATGGAGTAGTTCCAGATGACATATGGGTCGCTCGTCGACTAAAAGTGCGAAGTGCACATTATATCGTGCATAAAAGAGAACTTTACCGATGGAGCGCATCGAGAGCATTACTACACTGCATCCACGGAGACGAAGTCTTCAAAATCTTGAGCGAGACACATGACGGAGCCGGAGGGAATCATTCTAGAGGTCGGTCACTAGCCCTCAAAATAAAGAAGTTAAGGTTTTTCTGGCCAACTATGATCTCAGATTGTGAAAAGTATGCGGCCAAATGTGACGCTTCCCAATATCATGGCCCGATGAAACATGTACCAACCGAGGAATTTTCCTCTGCAACCATTGCTTACCCCTTCATGCGTTGGGCAATGGATGTCGTCGGACCTCTGGTACCCTCACACCAAAAGAAATACATCCTGATTATGACAGACTATTTCACCAAGTGGATAGAGGATGAAGCTTATACAGAGATCAAAGGAATCGATGTGCGGAAGTTCATCTGGAAAAAAATTATTTGCCGACATGGGCTCCCATACGAGATCGTCACCGACAACGGACCCAATCTTACCTGTAAAGTCTTCCACGATTTATGTACCAAATGGAAGATCCAACTAAGAAAATCCACACCATACTATCCCCAAGGCAACGGGGAAACCGAAGCAACCAACAAAACTATAATCGCCGGACTCAAGAAACGACTAGGAGCAGCAAAAGGAGTATGGACTAGGAAGATCTGTGAGGTAATCATAGAAAACAAAGAGTTAATCAAGGCATCTACCCATGGTTTGATTCCAAGCCCTCCTATTAAATCACGTGACATCGGAGACCGAAGCGGCGTTTATCTTCACGAAAAAATTACTTTTCATCCCAACAATGGACCTTGCTCTTAAAATTAGTAATAAGCTTGTACCCCAGCTTCATACTAACATAGAAGTGACCAGGTTTTGACCCCTAATTTATCGCGGACATCTCCTCGAATGCCTCGACAGTAACCTCAAAAATGCATTCAACCCCAAGGTCATCAAGCCAACCATATTGCAGACGCCCACCGTGCTTATTGATGTAAAGGCGACATCACGACGCAGTACTTGACATACACATATGGCAGTGGGAACCATAGAAGGCATTACGAGAAGAATGCCTCGTACAAACACATGTACCCTTCCGGGTAGTCCCATGGGTGGTGTTCGTTCACCTCGGCTACCCTGAATTCAAGCTCGGAGGACATCCCACATTCCATCCTCATGTCCTCAAGGGACTGCGCGGTCGATCTAAGGGGATGAATGCCATAAATGTTGTCGCAAATGGGCTTCGCCCGAGCTGTCCTCTTCCCTTTGGGTACCCGTTCACCCTTAGTACCTTTTCGTTTGCGAGATTTGGGCTCAGGAGTGGGTTCAACCTCCTCTTCGTCCTCTTCTTCATCCCCGCCTCCTCGGCTCCTCGATTATCAACCTCATCCTCCTCGTCCTTGTCATTTGTAGCGCCGATTTGCTCGATATTCGTCGAGCGTTCTCCATTTTCCAGATCCCCTCCGGAAACCTGGTATTCCCGGTCATCCACAAGATCCTAACCTTCTGTTTCCCGCCAAGGGAAAATTTTATCAAGATTTTTGTCGATGGCTTTATCACCGTCAGAGGAACGGTGACAGAGAAGTAGAGGCGTCATTGAAGAACTGGATGTGTCAGACAGACTAGGTTTCCGGTAAACCGGAGATGGACCCACTGGAAAATCGGCAGCAGTTGGAGTTTGCTCACCAGAAGTTGGAACGGTTCTTGAACTGAGATTTGAGGAAGATATTCTATCGATGCCAGAAAGTACGAACTTACTAGGATGATTACCAAAATACAAAGAAGATAAAACGCTAAAACCGTAGAAGAAAAAAATAAAACAATAGGGAGAAAAGACGAGAATTCTACCTTTGCTCTGAGGATGAAGTGAAAAAAATGGGAACCAGAAGAGTTATTTATAAAGGGGAGCACGGTTACCAAGCATAATCATTAATCATAGCCGTCGTTTTGGATTTCAAATCTGCACGACCCTTTGACGTCCCAATCATAATGCGCGGTCGAGATCACGCCACGTGTCTGCAACAAAAAGACGTGTCAATTCGAATCCATGCCGAGTCAGATTCTTACAAATTCCACCGACCTCCTTCTTAACTCGATCGACGAACTGGGGGTGGGGCTTATTGATTGAGCTGGGTTGAGCACCCACCATAAAGACCCGACCCGAATCCGAACCGACCCGGAAGCATACTGGAGTTCAACCCGAGAAAACAGACGAGTTGGGCCAAGATGAGCCGAGAAGCCCATTATATGACATCGGCCCGTGGCGAAGAGCAGGTTTTCGAGTTCGGCCCAAACCCACGATGTTCAGCCGACTTAGAAGATTCCGAAAAAGAGGAAAGGATGACGATCAAAAAGGAAAGCCACTAGAATATAGGAAGTTTTCCTATTTTGGATTAGGTTTAACTAAACCGATTATTATCTTGTATAAATATACATATACCTTCATTAATTTGGAAGATCATATCATTAACACAATACACTACGAATTTACAGTTTTTCTCTTTTTTACGATTTCTTTACTTTACTTTTTAACTTATTTGATCGATCCAAGATATTTTACAGTATCCAAATTTATGATCGACCATTCTTCAGCCTCGTTTTTTTTGCTTTTCTCAAATCCCACTACCATAAGCTATTCTTTTTTTGATATAATAGGAGATCCTACTTTTCCAAATTCGCTATACGATCCAAAATGGAAGTTGTCTTGTCAATGGTGAGAAAATCCTGTTATTGTGGCATTCAAGAATCGCTTTAAACTTTGTATAAAAAAAACTGTGAGGATCAAGTAGATTGCTGTGTAATCTGTGAACCTCACCATATAGCTTGAGCGTATTCACACTTAAAGATGTTCAATAGATTCATCATAAGCACAACATCTTCGGCATTGTATGTCTGTTATGATGCATCTATGAGTAAAAATCGTACCTACTGCCATTGTATTTGAGAGCAAACGCCATAAGAAAATGTCTTATCTTTGGGGTTGTTTTCAATTTCTAGATTGCTTCAAAATATATATTTTGTTCACACTAACAAATTTATCATTTTAAAAGTATAATATTTTGCTTTGTTTCCGATAAATTACTCGATAACAAAAAATTTATTATTATTTACAAAAAAAATCTAAACATACCAATCAATATATATATATATATATATATATAATTATTAGTGCTTTCATTTTATTATACCTACTGATTTGTACTAGTATTGTTGATGTGTACGTAGATCACTCGTATATAAAAATACTTGCTAGTTTGAGTTAGTCTTCCTCCTTACACACCTTTCTATCTTTTGTGTCGTTATTTTTATTCATTTTTAAATCGAAATTCAAATTCGATCCGATAGAATGATAAGAATCCGTCTAGATAGTAAGTCAGTGTACCATAATTAAGGGTGTCAAAATGGATCAAAATTCATAGGTCGATTCAACCCAATCCGATCCATCAACCCTAATGGATTGAATATTTTAACTCTAATGGGTAGATTGATCAAATGGTCTGATGGGTCAAATAGTTTGTGTTGAAATGGATCGAGTTGAAATTGATTAAAATGGGTTATCCATTTGACCCATCAAGCTTTTTTCAAAACTAAAAAACATGATTCCGCATTTTCTCCACCAAAACGTAATTTCACAATTTTCTCGCCAAAACTACATGATTCCACAATTTTTTCACTTAAATCGCGATCCGCAATTTTCACGCCAAAAATGCAATTTCGCAAATTTTACCGCCAAAAAAGCGATTTCGCAATTTTTCCGCCAAAAACAAGAATTCCGCAAATTTTCTCGCCAAAAACGTGATTCCGCAAATTTTCCTGCCAAAACGTGATTCCATAATTTTTCCACCAAAAATGCGATTTTGCAAATTCCGCCAAATTGCGGCTTCGTACAATTTCTCGATAAAAATGCGATTCCGTAATTTACCGTCAAAAACGTAATCTTGCAAAATTTTCCGCCAAAAATATGATTCCGCAATTTTTTCGCCAAAACAATATTTGTTTCATGGGGGAAATGGAAAGTATCAAATCAAATCTATAATATATTTTCATGGCAAAAGCAAAATTTTAAATTAAATAAAATCACACGATATTTTATTTTAATCATAGATGGATAAAATATATTTTTTTTGACCTAAAAGTCTCATAAGGCCATAAGTTTTGTTTTTTATTTTGCCAAAAATGCGATTTCTTAAATTTTCTGGAAAAAATGCGATTCCGCAATTTTTCAGCCAAAAACTCGATTCCGTAATTTTTCCGCCAAAAACACAATTCCGCAAATTTTTACACAAAACATATCTTATTATATAAAACAGAATGCGTTCAACATGAGCGTGACACGTAAGCAAAATTGTAACTCACCAGATCGTGACACGTATTAAAATATATTTTAAATTCATGAAATTTTAAACACGTGTTAAAATTATAATCCAATTTATTTTATTAAAAAATCTATTTAATTTTTCTTTAATAAAAGTTGGAAAATAGAAAATTTACTATATTTTACCATTATTTGAAAATTAAGTAATAGCAAACAACAAAGATTTAAATGGAAATTTTACAAATGAGTTTTTATGTATTAGCTTAGAAATCCTATAAAGTAATCGATTTAGTAAATTTAGTTGGAAATAAAGGTGTCGATTGCTATTGTTAGTAAAGTTTCCATATAGTATTGCATAATTTTAATCTGAAAAGTGCATATGAAAAGATTAAATGGCATATTAACAAACTTTAAAGATACATTGGATGAGAAAAATCAAGTAATATGACAAATACAAAATAAGTTGAAAAACTTCTAAAATAGGAAACTAAAATATTTATATAGATGAAGTCATTCTTTATTAATTTTCAAGTTCTCCAAATTATGAGACTATACTTTATTTTTACTAATCTTTATTTTTTGGGTTGAACTTTCGTGGTCTTTTATAAATTTTGTTTGCAGTCTCTAATTTTTATTTTTATTTTATGATTAATATTAGATTCAAAAAATACTTTTACATATTTATTGTTTGGATGAGATATAGAGGAAAAAGAGATATTTTTCAATATACATAATCAAAGGAGATAAAAGAAAGAAAGCATAAGTCATGGCTGGAAGTCAAAATGCATAAACTCCAAAGTAAAGTAAAGAAATATTTTTATTCTCTCTAATTTTAAGATGAGGAGTTTAATTATTTGTTTAATTTTTTATTAGGTTTAAAATATTGTTTTAGGTTAGATATTCAGTTATTTTATTTCTCCTAAATAAAGTATTTCAAAATTGTAAGGATACGATGAAAGTTGTATGACTTCACCAGATTACGATATATGTTATTGTTAATTTTGATTGTGACACTTGTCAGCGTAATGATATAATTTTTGTTTTTTTTCCATATTTTAGAAATAATTTTGGTATCTTTCCTTTTTTAAGTATTTAAACTTCAGCCGATCCATAACCATTAATAATCAACCCATTAAAATTTTGAGTTAGGTTGGATTGAATTATTTTTTTAACACAAATTGATTTAATTTAAATCGCCATTCGCCAACACCGACAGTTCTTGCTTTAGAGATCGGACACATGCTTCTGTTCCCAAATAAATCTCACTGGACCACTTTATTTATATCAATCAGTTGCATATTCTCTCTTACTTTCATTCATCCAAACAAGGTTTTGAAATTCGCATATTTATTAAAAAAATGTTTTATTAATATTATAGTTTTTAGAGAAATTATCATAAAAACCCTTTAATTTTTTATTTTTATTTTTAATTTAAACATTCAATTTTTTGAATAGCTTATAAAATCTTTTAAATACCTTATAAAACTTTTTAAATAGGATTTAGTTTTAAATTTATAGCACTTGGAGTGTTTGTAAAAAACACTTTTTAAATATCTTATAAAATCTTTTAAATAGCTTATAAAACATTTTAAATATTTATAAAACTGTTTAAAAACATTATAAAATTGTTTAAAAATATTATAATACCTTATTGTTTCTTGTGATGCTTGACTTTGTTGTTTACATAGTTTGATCAATTCTTACACGAATACTTTTGTTCTTGTTTTGTCTCTGTTGATGCATAAACTTCTGAGAACATTTGGAGTGTTTGCAGAAGGAATCTTTTAAATACCTTATAAAATATTTTAAATACCTTATAAAACTGTTTAAAAACATTATAAAACTATTAAAAAAATTCATAAAGTACTTTTGTATGCAGTTACAGAGATCAATCGTCTTCAGTTTTAGAAAATGTCTATCTAATAGAGATTCTAACATCAAAATTAGGTTATAAAATATTTTAGTTACAAAATTGTAAGACAAAAATAAAGATCAAAAAGAAGAACACCGTTTGCTAAAATTAAAAGAAAAAAGTAAAAGAAAAAGAACATTTAACAACAAAATTAACCCATATTAAAAATAATTCCACTCCTAATGTGAATATAATAATTATCAAATTTTAGTTACTTTTTAATAATATTTTAAGTGATTTTAACCCAAAAAATTTCCAAAAGGTATCAGTAATACACCCTTTAAATCCGAGCTTTTATTTTCCCTTTGTGAAAGTCCGTCAGAACATGAAAACCTTTACATGATTGGGCCCCACTGGCTCCGCAATTCTCTAAAAAAATTCAACTATTCGGCTAAGATTCGCTGACTTGTCGTTTCTCTATTAGCTGTTCTCAGATACCCCTGGACCCACCGGCGCGTCCAACACAATCGCCGCTTACAGAAAAAGCTGACTCATTATTATTCGTCTCTCTTTAATAAATAAATTAAAAATAATAAACACGAGATAGAGAGAGAAAGTAGAGAATCATGTCGTCTAGACTGTGCGATTCGTGCAAATCGGCGGCAGCGACTCTGTTCTGCCGCGCCGACGCGGCGTTTCTCTGCGGCGACTGCGACGGAAAGATCCACACAGCGAACAAACTCGCTTCGCGGCACGAGCGGGTCTGGCTCTGCGAGGTCTGCGAGCAAGCTCCGGCACACGTCACGTGCAAAGCCGACGCCGCCGCGCTCTGCGTCACGTGCGACCGAGACATCCACTCCGCAAATCCACTTTCTCGCCGCCACGAGCGCTTCCCCGTCACGCCTTTCTACGACTCTCCGGGATCGGCCATATCCGCCTCCTCCGTCAATTTCATCGACGAAGATGCTGACGTCAGCATGGAAGCTGCGTCTTGGCTCTTACCTAATCCGAGTATCAAGGAAGGAGGAGTAGAAATCCCTAATTTGTTTTCGGATATGGATTACTCGGCGGTGGATCCGAAGATGGAGGCATCGGAGAATAGCTCCGGCAACGACGGAGTCGTTCCTGTGCAGAACAAGAGCTCTCAGGCCATGTTTCTCAACGAAGATTACTTCAATTTCGATATCTCCGCTTCCAAAACCTTTCCACACGGATTCAGCTGCATCACCCAAACTGTACGAATCCTCTCTCTCTTTTATCAATCTGCAATTTCCTGTTTAGCTGCCATGGAAATGAAATTAGTCAGATCTAATCTTCTGGATCTGGAAAATTGATCTGATCGAGTTGTCAAATGTTAGGTTTCTTCAACATCACTAGATGTACCGCTGGTGCCTGAAGGCGGAATCACGGCGGAGATATCAAACACGACGACGGCAACACTAGCCGTGCAGCTATCACCGGCGGAGAGGGAGGCTAGGGTTTTGAGGTACAGAGAGAAGAGGAAGAATCGGAGATTCGAGAAGACGATCAGGTACGCGTCACGTAAAGCCTACGCCGAGATGAGGCCGCGGATCAAAGGACGTTTTGCAAAGCGAACTGATTCCAGAGGCAACAATGGAGGGGATGTCGGAGTCTACGGAGGCGGATTCGGCGTCGTCCCGAGTTTCTGAATCTTCAATATCCCGTTGAAAGAAACCTGATGGTAATAACGGTTATTAGAAAGCTTACGGATAATTATATGTTTATCGATTTAATCACGGGTTAAGTTATTAGAAAATGAGGTTTTCAAATTTATTTTTCACAATCGGCCGTTCGGGTTGGTGTAGCGCCTAACGAATAAATCGGAGATTGATAGGAGATTAATCGGGGATTAGCTCTCTTATCTTTTTACGTATATATAGGTTTATAGTTGTTTTAGCTAAAAGCGTGGTGATTTTTTTTTTAATTTTTATTTAATGAATTTACTTTTTAAATAAAAAAAATATTATTTAACAAAAGCACTCAATTAAAACAATTAAATTAAAGCAAATAAAGGGGAATGCTAAAAGTTACATATTGAGCTCTCGGATAACTTGAATTGCTTGAAAAAATTGGAGCTTTCTAAATGAAGAGAATGAGTTTTTGTTTGATTTAAATGAAATTCCACCAAGAGAAGAAAGTTTTAACAATGACAATGGAGATATTCCAATTGTTCCAGGTTTTTTTTTTTTTTTTTTACATTAATCGTTTTCTTTAAGAAAAAATAAATCATCGTTTATTTTAGATAAAACTGGAGTTACTTTGTAGACGTAACCTCAGCAAGATGAGTAAGACACACTGTTTCTGTTTGCATACTGAAATTGAAGTTACTTACTGCTTTAATTTTTCAGTTCCTACTTTTCCTTTTTTTGTTTCCCTCAATTAGTCCACGTTCTCATATTCTTTGTTTGAGGATAGTTTCTAATTGTTTTAATATTCCAGTTATTTACGCTCTTTTAAAACCAGTTACGATTTTGTTGTTTAAATAGTTTAACGTCATGACAAACAAATAATTTCCGTATTATGCTTCCTCAAATCTGTGTCCTTAAATTCATTTTTTTTAAAACGGAATACGAAGGTGCATTTCAAGATGAACAAAATTCGCGACAAACCAGAAAGAATCTTTCAAATGAGGAGCGACGGGAGATTTTCAATGCTTTATTAGAGAGAAGTATTGATGGAAAGTTGAGAAAAAATATTACCAGAGAAGTTTATAATCAATTTTCGGTGCCTATATTTACGGTGCAAAGGATTTGGCAAAAAGCAAAAGAAACGGCTAATAGCGAAAGAGTGGATGTATCTCAACGAAGATCTATAAAGTGTGGTCGCAAAAGAATCTCGTTTGAGCCAAACCAAGTTGCTCAAATTCCACTACACAAACGAACAACTTTGAGATCAATGTCCATAGCTATGGATATGAGTCTTACAACATTATTTAGTCGAAAGAAAGAAAGGTTTATTTGACGTCATACCAATAGCATCAAGCCTCATTTGAAGGAAGAAAATATGAAAGGTAGACTACAATTTTGCATCTCTATGTTGGATGAAAATACTCTACCTCACGAACCAAAGTTTGTTGATATGTACAATATGGTGCATATCGATGAAAAATGGTTCTATATGACAAAGAAGACCGAGAAATATTATTTACTTCCGGTTGAAGAAGAGCCGCGACATACATGTCAAAGTAAGAATTACATCGGAAAAGTAATGTTTTTAGCTGCGATTGCTCGTCCAAGGTTTGACGAGGAAGGAAAAGAAGTATTTTCTGGAAAGATTGGAATATTTCCGTTTGTTACTATGGGCCAGCTAAGAGACAGAGTAAAAATAGAGATGCTGGAACTTTGGAACTAAAAGCAGCAACGTCTATCAAAATAGAAGATATAAAAGCATGTTTGATTGAAAGGTTCTTCCGGTTATTCATGAAAAGTGACCACAAGAAGATCGAGGGAAGACTATCTTTATTCAACAAGATAATGCAAGAACACATATTGCGTGTGGGGATAAAGATTTCCAAGAAATTGCTTCAAAGAATGGTTTTGATATCCAATTGATGTGTCAACCACCGAACTCGCCGGATCTAAATATTTTAGATCTTGGATTTTTTAGTGCTATTCAATCGCTACAACATAAGGAGTGCCCAAAAACCATCGAAGATCTTGTTCGTGCGGTAGAAAAATATTTTGAAAAATATTCCACGAAAAAGGTAAACCATATTTTTTAACTCTTCAATCATGCATGCAAGAGATTATGAAAGTCGGAGGATCAAACAAGGACAAGATACCACATATGAAGAAATCCGCGTTGGAAAAAGATGATCGGCTTCCTATACAAATAAGTTGTGATGTTGTCTTAGTCCAAAGTGTGATGAACTCACTAAGTTCGTTGGATTAGTGAAGATGATATAAACTTTATACTGTTTTGTTTTTGTTGTCGTCGCTTTTACTGTCATGTGTTTGGTTTGCAATTTTTGTGAATACAGTTTATTGTCATAGATGAACACACTGTATTTGTTGGATTATGTTATGATTGATTTTTTTTTTTATTTGAAAATTTTAATTTTTTTGTTTAATCGGCAGATCAATAAGATTATGCAGAGTGGCATGGTTATTTTTATAGACTTATTATCTTCTTCTCACTTACAGTTATTATACCCTTCATGTTCATAACAAACACAAGAGACCAAAACAAAGAAACTCACCAAGAAAAACAGAGAAAAAAGATCAAAGCTAAAAATGATTTGGCAAATTAATCTTCAAAATAGCCAAGATAGTGTCTTCCATTCCTTTGTCCGGATGAAGCTCTCCTTCGGAGTAATATATCTTCTTGTTTAAATCAAAATCTCGAGAGTTGCTCGCACTTATTTGGCGAATCGGTTGAACATTTTCTGGTTTGTCTTCTTTTTGTTCTAACTTTTTTTTGGGTCCATTTTAGTGTTCAGAATAATTTTATTTTATTTTTATAACTAAAACAATAACAATGTGTCTTGGTTTTATAGTGAGTTTGAGAAGAATAAAATTTGTGACTAAAAAGAGTAATAAATCAAGGTGACTAAATCTTGGAAGCCAATTTGTTGACTTTATTGTAAGTTGTGACTAAATCTGGGAAGCCAACGAGAGTGAATCGTATTTGATTATTTGCTTTTGAACTTTTTAAATAAATTAATTTATTATTATTTATTTTACATGGGAATGTCAAAACAACTTATATTTTGAAACAAAAAAAAATCCCAAAACAACTTGCATTTTGAAACGGAGAGAATATATTAAATTTTGAGAATCTTATAAATAAAGGAGAATTTGCATCTCATATACACATATTATAGGTTAATTAGTAAGATATACAAACAATATATATTGCACTGTGCAATTTTTATAAACCCAATAAAACCCTTATTAATTATGTGTAAGAGAAAATCAAATATTATATTGATCTATTAATACACATATACATACATATAATTAGATCTATTGCTTTAATAACTAATACATTTTCTCTCTTTTTTATCTTTTTCCTATAGTTTTTGAATTTCTCTTTCTTCTTTCTTCACCCAGATTAATATTTCTCCATTTTTTGCATCTATTTTCTTTTGAGAACATTTTTCCATCTTTTATTTCAACGATGATTCGCCGCCGCCCCATCCACCATCTCCGCGACATCTCTTGAAGCCATTTTCAAGTCTTCTAGCAAGTACAACAACAATACTTCCAGTAAAAACAACTAGATCTGACGAGATTCTTTTCGAAACTCCAACGAATGAGAGATTCTCTTGATGAAGATAAAGAACAAGGATTAAAGAAAATCATATTAATCAAGATAGAGAAAAACTTGTGTTCCAGTTGATCCGAACATACCGAGTTGATTCGGTGATTTAACTCAGTTAGGCGGATGTGAGTGAACGAGTTCAATGGTGGTGATTCGGTGCCCCGATGAACGAAGACGTTTTCATCAAAGATGTTGCCGATAACTAATTTTTTATCGGCTATTGCACATGTTAAATGTATATCATTGAATTTGGCATATTAATTAAGACATACATAAGTTCAATCATAAAACATCTAATAATACAAATTACTGACAAATAAATTGTTATCCACTATTATATATGTTAGCGGTTTAATAATGAATTTAGAAGACTAATTCAAAATCCAAAAATACATATATTTTGTACTTATAACTTTGGTAGCTTTTCAAAATTTACGGTGTTGTCACCAATTATACATAATCAGCGTTAGCAAGCCAATCATATATGTTGAGTAATAAATAGTGTAAATATGTGGTTAATCTCTTAACATCTAACAATAAATATTACCGATAAATAAATTGGTATCCGCTATCATAAATGTTAGCATTCTAACAATGAATTAACAAGCAAATTTTTTTTACTAAGTATTGCATATAATATGAATTTATTCAGTCATTAAACATCTAACAATATATATTACCGATAAATAAATTGTTATCTGTTATTGGATATGTTAGCAAAATAACAATGAATTTAGACGACTAATTCCGAATTTAAAAATGCAACTAAATACATATCATTTGATTCTATATACATCTTCTCCTCCGCTGAGTCGACTCGGGACTATGTGTATTGTTACATGTGTGTATGTAATTTAAACAAATACACATTCATGTTTATGCAGGATTTTCGCCGAGTCGTCATCGAAAATATGAGAAACGAAAGTCGACACCATCACCATCATTAGAACCGTATTATTCATTGGATCTCTATCAGATTTTCGTCGGATCTTGGTCGGATCCTGTAGAATTTTTTTCTTTCCGATGAAGACAAAAAAGATATAGAAAAGAGAGCAAAGAAAATAGTCACACATAGAGAGAGAGAAATAATGAGTTGTAGAGAGAAAAGAAGTGAGTGAAAGAAAAGAGAGAAAAGAAGAAGGCAAAAAAAAAAAAAAAAATAGTAAAAATCTTGTTGAGATTATGTAATCTTGCAAATGAGGAGTAAACTATAATCCCACACCACAAAAACTACATAAAATTTAGTTTATGAATTTTTTGTATATTTACCTAATTTATATACTTTCTATGTATTATAAGCTAGTTACCTCTAAATAAAACATTAATGCCCCGTGATTAATATTCCTTCTCCCACAGAGCTTACGTGTTCGAAATATACTATGTGCTAATCAATTGACATTTTCTTTAATTTTAAACCAATGATAAAATAGTAAATTGTTGAACCATAACTCTAAAAGCGTGCACTCTCTTCCATGTTATCTTCTTCATCCATTTTTACAGGTTTTTCACGATTTAAAGATAAAAGATATCCGATTTGGACTCCGATTTCCATAATTTAAAACGATTTTTGCCGATTTGACAGTGGAGTAGGATGATTAATGGGAAAACGATTTTCATATCCGAACTGGTCAAAATTGCCGTAGGTCACCTCCAATGAGTGACTAAACGGCAAATCGGTCGAATTATAGAACATGGTTTAAAAGTTAAAACTTATAAATTTGAGTGATCGAGTTATTGTGGGAGTGTAAATCCACACCAATTGAATTTGTCGGAGTTTGTTAAGGGAGATGAAATTTCTGAGCAAAAGTCACAAAAACACAAACAGAGATCCAAAATGGTATTTTATTAAGCTGCTTTGAAAGTTTTTCGTATGAGAGCAAAAGTATAGAGTTCTGCTAGGTAAAATTGCGGATCGTTTTTCTGAGGGTGTACATGGGTATATATACAAGCCAGAGTCGGCCAAACCTGTTCCTAAGAGATAAGGAAGATTTCATGTTTCTTCGGATATTTTCCTTTCTTAAGTAGGCTCGGCCTGCTAGGCTTTTTCTCCGGGTTCGGCCCACTCCCGTTTGTGGGCTTGTTGTGAATTCTTTGTTGTCTTGGGCCAGGCTTGGTTTCGTCGAAACCATCTTCTTTGGTTCGGGTGACACCATGGTTCACGGCTCGGGTGAAACCATGGTTCACGGCTCGGGTGACACCATGGTTCACGGCTCGGGTGACACCATGGTTCCCGGCTCGGGTGACACCATGTTTCACGGTTCGGGTGACACCATGGTTCACGGTTCGGGTGACACAATGGTTCACAACTCGGGGGATACCATGGTTCACGGCTCGGGTGGTGATAGACGACAATCTCGATCCTTTTGCCTTGACCTCGATCCATTTGGCTTGACCCCGATCCATCTTCTGAACATGACCCCGATCCGTTTGTTCTGCTGTGGGTTGCGACACCCGATCCGCCTGCTTTGTCACGGATTGGGGTACACGACCCAACCTTCCCCATGGGTCGTGACACCCGATCCAACTTGTCTTGTCACGGTTAGGGGTACCGGAACCAACTCATCCATTCACGGTTAGGGGTACCCGAACAAACTCATCCATTCACGTTAGGGGTACCCGAACCAACTCCCTCTGTCGCGGTTAGGGGACACCAGAACCACGGTTAGGGATCCAGTTGCTAATGTTCTTTCATACTTGGCAGCCATTTTTCAATCGTTGATTCTCAAGAGGTGGAATCTGACCCAACAGTTAGACCCCCAGCTTGGCAGTATCAGTGATGTTATTGCCGAGCTGTAAGTGGTCGAGTCTGAGATCAACGATTCTCCTAATTAACCCGAACTATCTTTTTGATGGTGATTCCAAAGCGTGAGTTGCGGATAATCCCGAACCATTTCTTTGGTAGTGACCTCGATCCGTCACTTACGGATGACCCCGAACTGTCACTAAGTGATACTGCCGTATTTGTAGTATTATCAGTTTGGAGGGATCCATTCCGGGTTTGCTATGTCACACAAATTTGGCTCGGGGTTTTCGTTATTCTGATACGTCATCACCTTTATCGGGGAGTGCAAGCATTTTTGCTGATTCCCGATGCGAATGACGTCATCATTTGCCTATATAACTTGTGATACTTCCCATTTCCTCACTACTTCATTTCTCCGAAAACCTCTCAAAGCAGGTAACTTCTCTCTTCTTTCTCTCTCTAGTCTTTTTTGCTTAAGTTTTAATTTTTAGCTCAAGGCTCCGTTGTTCTTCCTTCGCCGCCGATCCGTTTGAATTTTCCGATCCGTCTTCAACTAGCTCCGCCGCTATCTTTGAATTTCCCATCAGTTTGTTTGAAGATTTGGATCTGACTCTCAATCTTTTTTGAAGGATCTCAACTTGTTCTTCAATTTTTTTCAAAGGCTTTGATCTGTTTTGATAGGCTGCTGAGAACCCCGATCCGTCCTCTGAATCTTAGAAAACCTAGATTTTATTTCGCCAGCTGTTAGGGATCCAGATCTGTTATATCTTCTAAAGACCCCAATCCGTTTTCAAATTCAAAAGGATGTCTCAGTCATCTGTTTCTGCGTCCCCCGATCCGTATACCCGCTTGTTTGGTATTTCAGGGCAGTCTTCACTTCTCGAACCATTTCTCTCTGCTCATTCGTTTCTCGCCCAAACTTGTAGCCGAGAAGATTCTTCTGGTGCAAACATTTCAGAAGATCTAGATGATTCAAGTGGTTTGGGGGTAGGACCATCTGTCCTTGGCAGAAAATGGTGCTTTCCGAATCTTCAAGAGCTGACAACAATTCCAAGGATCCTTCAAAATTTGAAATTTCTCACCTTTGCGACTCTCCTTTCAATGAGGCGGTAAACCCTTTCACTGATGTTATGGATCCCGATCTGCCAAAAGTTGAACCAGAAGATTGGTTATTCGATCCAGCCGTGGCTAGACAGGAATTAGAATGTTTGATGGGTCCTAACCGTCAAGCTCCAAGGAAGAGGAAAACCAAGAGGCGACCCGATCCACCCGGTTCAACCCTCTCAACCTTGGATTCGTTAACGGCTCTTAGGCATAGGTTTGGCATTTCGGAGGAAGTCGAGCTTGTTCTTCCCTCACCATCAGACCGAGCCAGTAATCTTCCCCCCATCATTTTACTCTCTACGAAAGCTTCTTCTACCGCTGCCTATTGTGGTTCCCGATCCCTGAAGTCATTCTACAGTTTCTTTGGAAGTACAACTTGGCCATTTCCCAAATCAACGCTCGGGGAATCAGGCATATGGTTGGCATTCTAACCAGGAGTTATGAATGCGATGTGAAAGTTGGCGTCGAACACCTGATACACTTGCTCGAATTCAGGAGTCGTAACAAGAGAGAGCTGAAGTATTATGTGTCGGGTAAAGCCAGGAGAAATATTATAAGAGGTTTCCCAACCAAAGATGACAATTGGGAAGGCTACTTCTTTTTTGTCCCTATCACCGAAGCGTCGGTGGGTCCGAAGTGTCTTCAATTTGTCAAGTCAGGCTGGGGAGAAATTGGTAGGCGATCCGTTGCTCGACTTGGGCCACGGCTCTGTTTTCTATTATTTATTGATTTTCCTTTTCAGGTTCTGACCTTGTATAAATATTTTTGTTTTGCAGTGCGTCATCTCCGCCTTTCATTGCCTCCCGATCTGTCTGAGGTTCACGAAGCGCTTTCGACTCGCAAGTGTAATTTGTCCCGAGATTTCAATCTTCAACGAGTGGAGAGAGCCCGAGCCCTTTCCGAAAGACAATCAGTTGAGCAATCATCTCCTTATCATTCTTCAAGAGATACCATGGGAAGACCTACTTTCAGGGATCGGGCTGCTGCGAAAGCCAAAGTGGAGGCAGAGGCTAAAGAGAGAGCGAAACAGGCAAAGGCATTGAATCAGAGTTTCTCGACCCTTTGACTTAGGATTAGCCAGTTCTATTTCTTGACGAGGGAAGGGATATAACTCAGCAGTAGAGTGTCACCTTGACGTGGTGGAAGTCATCAGTTCGAGCCTGATTTTTTTCTTCCTACTGCCAAAGCATTTAGTATTTTAAAATGAATTTATTTCTCGTCCCCCGAACCCCCAGCTTGCCGCTGCTCTCGTCCCCGAACCAAAATCTGTTGATAATCCTCCCGAAATGATTCTTTCCTCCTTGGCTCCTCAAGGGGTCATCCTAGGGCTTCATCCGGCCGACTCTCAGATTTTGCCGCACAAGGACAAAGGCAAAGGAAAGGCCAAGGAGATGAAAGTCCCGAGTAGAAAACGGCAGTCGTCGGTATATGACAAGAATGAAGAAGCGTCGAAGCAACTACGACGCGCTGAAGCAACTCGAGCTATTCCCGAAGCAATCCCTCTCTCTGCTGTTCCCGTAAATGCTGAGGGGGCTTACAGTGATGCCGCAGTGACTGCGACTATCTTTTCTAAGATCACCTGTCCAGGTGATCGTTTTCCTCCGTCCGACACATTTCTTAGGGACAAGGCCTACAGCGAGGTGTCCCTTCGAGGTGTCAAGGTACATTTGATGTCATTTGTTTCATTTTTGTGACCCGAACCATTTAAGCTTGTTTAATAACAGTATTCTGGTTGTCTTGTAGTTCATCTCCCATCTTAATAGGATGGTCATTGGGTATGAATCCGACGCCCGTAAAGACCGGGAGAGGGTCGAAGATGCTAGGCGGAAAACCATTGAGCTGGATGGGAAGCTCAAAGAGGTCGAGGAAAACCATGCCACCGAATGAGAGAGAGCTGCTAAGAGGATCAAGGATCTTGAGAAGCCGACAAGCGGATTATGCGGCTGGAATCTGGCAAAGTAAGGCGGGATGCTCACATAGCCAACCTGACGAGGTAGCTAGAAGCAGCGAACGAGCTTCATGAGAGTAAGGTCGAGCAAGCCGTTCTAGAGGCCAAGTGCGAGACGATGATGATGCTTGAAGGAAAAGTTTCCCGAGCCGAAAAGCTTCTTGGCCAGATTGACGGTGAGCCAAAGGAAAACATACTTGACCTTGCTCAGATTGAAGGCAATGTTCAATTCATTGGGTTGCTTCAAGGTGACAAGCCGCCATCTCTCGATGCCGAGGCGAAGAGTCTAGCTGAGCAGAAGGAGGATTTTAGGGGAGCTCACGAGGTGTTTGCTCAACTTGTGGCGGAAATGAAGGGAACCCTGAGGTTGTCTCCTGTTCGTTCTGATATACTGAAGGAGCTCAATGATGGCGAGCCCATGGAGACGGCTGCTGCAAGCATTGGCATCCATGATTTTTCTGGCTCGAACAAGGGAACGCCAGGTTTAACCGAGTTAAGTTCGAAGGAGGTTGCCGAGGAACCAACCCCCGAACCATCTTCTGAGAAAGGCAATGAGCCTCTTCTTGAGGAAGCCATCATAGAGTTTGCCAAGACGGTACCCGAACAAGACAAAGCACCTGGAGGTGATGTAACCGAGCAAACGACGGAGCCGGAGCAGAGGGTGGTCACGACCCCTAAGATAACAAAGGATTACGATCCTCTTTTCTTTATTTAGTTTAAAACTCCTCTTTTTTTTTGTTTAACGCCTGGATGGCTTTATCGAAATTGTATAAGAACTATTGTTATTTCTCGGTTGTTGATTGGCTAATCCTTGCGGTCGATGAATATATGTCTTTTGTTTGACAAACTTCTAAGTGCATTGTTTTAATGCAAGGAATTTGTAAATGCTTTACTCGCGTTGTCTTTGTTGAGAAGTAGTTGTTCCGACGAACGGATACAAGCTTATGTTTGTGTAGTTATGAGATGATCAGTCTCGGGATGATCATTTCAGTTTACAGATAGGTTACCATAAACTTATCTACTCCGATAAAGAACATTTGTTTGCATAGTTTAGTTTGAACATTTCGGTTTACGGATGCATTGCTGCGAACGTTCCCGCTCCGATAATTGACATATGCTTTGTATAGTTTAGGATGAACATTTCGGTTTACGGATACGTTACTGTAAATATATCTGCTCCGATAATGAACAAACATTTGTATAGCGCGCTTTTAATCCTGAGACGGATGTGATAGTTTCTATCCGAGATGGATGCAAGATTTCATTACTGTGGCCATCAGTAATGGAGATGTGGCGAAATGCCTGTTGTAACTTGATTTGTATGAGTATGTCTGTTTTGTTAAGAGTTAGTGATCCTTGGAAGATGTTAAGTAAAACTTATCTTTGAAAGCTTTGCTTTGATAGATTGTAGAATCTATTACAAAGATGGGAGTATACGAGTATACGTATATGTACCCACTCCCCCCCTTTTTGAAAGGAGGAGGGGCAACTGAACCCGTCCGAAGACGAGCTGTCTACGTACTCTTTGTAGGGATCAAGTCGCCCCGTAGTTCATGTAAAGTAGCTTAGTAATAATACTTTTTGAGATGCATTGCATTCCATGATCTCGGTACTAGGACATCCGTCATGCTGGCAAGTTTGTAAACGCTGGGTTTGACGACCTCTGTGATCCTGTAAGGTCCTTTCCAGTTTGCTCCTAGTTTGCCGGCGTTTGTCTCCGCAGTGTTTTGGAAAATTTTTCGTAAAACCAAATCTCCTTTGTAGAATCTGTGTTCTCGAACATTGGAATTGTAGTATTTGGCCATGTTCTGATAGTTTTGGATCCTGATTAAGGCCTGATCCCGTATTTCATTGACTAAGTCCAACTCGTCGAGCATCAATAGGTGGTTGAACCCTTCTTGCTCTGGCAGTAGTCTGCAGTGAATTCCTGGGCAATGTACCTCCGGTGGGATGACACATTCCGTTCCATATACGAGAGCGAATGGGGTTTCCCCAGTTGCTCGTCTTGGGGTGGTGCGCTGAGACCAGAGTACTCCTTCAAGTTCTTCAGTCCAACATCCCTTTTTCTCATCAAGACGCTTCTTCAGGCCGTCGAGGATTGTTTTGTTGATTGCTTCGGCCTGTCCGTTCCCTTGTGGATATCTTGGAGTAGACTTGCTGAGTCTGATTTTCCATTTCTCGCAGAAAGTTTCGAAACGATTTGAGATGAACTGCGAGCCATTATCCATCACGATCTCGTATGGTACTCCATGTCGACATATGATGTTTTTCCAGACAAAGGCCTCCACCTGTGCATCTTTAATGTTAGTATATGAGTCGGCTTCGACCCATTTCGAGAAATAATCTGTCAAAACCAGCAGGAAACACTTCTGTTTTGAGGGATGCAGTGGCCCGATGATATCCATAGACCATCGCATGAATGGGTACGATGATGAGATTGATGAAAGTACTTCCGTTGGTTACTGAATCATTGGCGCGTGATGTTGGCATTTTTCGCATTTGGCCGAAAACTTCTTGCAATCTTTGATCATTGTCGGCCAATAATAACCGTGACGTTTAACTTTTATCGCTAGTGCTCTCCCCCCTGAGTGGTTGCCACACGAACCGTTATAAACTTCCTCCATGATCTTCTTTGCGTCATTTCCTTCCACGCAGTTTAGTAGCGGTCCAGAGAATCTCCACTTAAAGACGTTTCCATTGAGTAAAACATAACGAGCCGCCTTGACTCGAAGCTTACGGGCTGCCCACTTTTCGGTAGGTAAGACGCCGTCGTATATGTATTATCTGATTGCGCCCAGCCATTCCTTGTCGCAGCCGTATTCTGCTTCCTCGTCGATCTCGTTCGCTTCTACGTTTGGTTGTTGTTTGATGACGGGTTAGTTGATGCTTTTGATGAGTGGCGATTCTTCGAGAATGTCTTCTTCCATTGGGGCTGTATCCAGCTCAGCGGATGGTTGATTTGCCAATTCTTCCTGCATTTCATCCACCTCCTCTTGCCCGGTTGTGACTTCTGTTGCTTGTTTAGCCGCTTGTGAACGAGTTATGGTATTCACCGTATTGCAAAGATTGATGCTCGGGTTATGGATGAATTCCACCGGGATTATTCTTTTGAGATCCGGATCAGAGGTTGATGCAAGGGCTGCAAGTGCGTCGGCTGAGGTGTTTTCTCCTCGTGGGATACGCGTTAGGATGAATTGTTTGAACTGTGCAGGCAGCTCTTTGACGATCCTCAGGTAAGCTTTCATTCGATCATCCTTTGCTGCATATTCGCCGCTAAACTGATTTGCAACTAGTTGGGAATCGCAAAATGCGTGAAGTTGCTCGATTTTTAGTCCATTAGCAAGTTTCATCCCGGCAATTGAGGCTTCGTACTCTGCTTCATTGTTGGATGCGTGGAAACCAAGGCGGAAAGACTGTTCCAGCAGCTCGCCAGCTGGAGAGGTTAGTCATATCCCAACTCCCGAACCATTTTTGGAAGACGAGACATCAATGTGGAGTTTCCAGGGTTGGCTTTGTGCTTCGTCGTCAATGCCTCCTTCAGGTAGTTCGATAATAAAATCAGACAGGACTTGGGATTTTGCGCATGTACGTCCGCGATATTCAATGTCATATTCGGTCTGCTCGATTGTCCAGTTTGCTAGCCTTCCTGACTGACTTGGGCTATGCATAACAGACCTTATCGGGAAGGTACTCAGGACGACGATCGAGTGAGACTGGAAGTACGGCCTTAGCTTCCTTGCAGACATTACAATGGATAGCACCAATTTTTCCATCTGCGAGTACCTTGTCTCGGCACCTGTAAGGGTTTTGCTGACGTAAAAGATCGGCTTTTGTTCTCCACGCTCGTCTTGGATCAACACGCCGCTTACTGCTGTGGTGGAGACCGCGGTGTACAGAAAAAGCGGCTCCCTGCTTCTGGTTTTGTGAGGATTGGAGGGGTAGTCAGGTAAGTCTTCAGTTGTTGAAAAGCCTCCTCGCATTTCTCCGTCCATTCGAACTTCTTGTTCCCACGCAACGTATCGTAGAAAGGCAAGCATTTGTCGGTGGGTCGTTAAATGAATCTGTTAAGTGCAGCAACCCTCCCGGTAAGTCTTTGCACTTCTCTTTTTGTCTTTGGTGAAGTCATATGGACGAGCGCGTTGATTTTATTAGGGTTTGCCTCAATGCCACAGTGAGTCACTAGGTACCCGAGGAATTCTCCCGAGGTGACCGCGAATCTGCACTTGGTCGGGTATAACTTTATGTTATGAAAGTTCAGCTGTGAGAAGCATTCCTTGAGATGAGCGAAGTGATCCTGCTCCCTTAGTGATTTGACCAGCATATCGTCTATAAAAACCTCCATTGTCTTTCCGAGTTGATTAGCGAACATCTTGTTTACCAGTTGCTGGTACGTTGCTCCGGCATTTTTCAGGCCGAATGGCTCACCTTGTAGCAATATATTCCATGATCCGTTATGAAAGCAGTCTTCTCACGATCGTCGGGGTTCATCAAGATCTGGTTGTAACCTGAGAAGGCATCCATGAAAGATAGGAGTGCGTTCCTAGCCGTTGCTTCGACTAGGCGATCGATATGCGGAAGGCGGAAGCTGTCTTTTGGATAAGCTTTATTCAGACCAATGAAGTCCACGCATACACGCCATTTTCCATTCTTTTTCTTGACCACCACTGGGTTAGCCAGCCAATCCGGGTACTTCACCTCAGTTATTGAACCAACGCGCATGAGTCTTTCTACTTCGTCGTTGACTGCTTTGACTCTGTCTGGCCCAAGCTTTCTCCTTTTCTGCTTCACCAGTTTGAACGTTGGGTCAACATTCAGTTCGTGGCTTGTTATGCTGATATCGATGCCAGACATGTCTTCTGCTTCCCACGCGAAAGTGTTAATATTTGTCCTCAGGAATGCAATGAGTTCTTCTTTGATCTTTTCATCTAACATTGCTCCAATTTCCACGCATCGCTCCGGACATTCATTGTCGATGCAAACTAATACTACGGGGTCGCAAGTTGGCTTAGATACTTCTTCCTCGCGATCTTCCGTAATCTGTAATTGCTATAATAGTTTGGAAAGCTCCTTCACCGGTTCTCTGTCGGTCTTTATTTTCTTGCGCTTTGCATTTTCCACCGGATCAGTCATTGGATTTCTGAGCTTGTGTGCGGCAAGGAAGCAGACACGAGACTCTTTTTGGTTTCCACGAATCGCTTTCACTCCGTTTGGTGTAGGGAACTTGAGGCAGAGATGGTAGGTTGAAACAGCGGCGCGCATGGAATTCAACCAGGGAGTCCCCATAATGACATTGTAGATTGCTGGGTGATCGGCTACGGAGAATTCGATGAATTGTTTCACCTCGCCAGCTTGGAAAGGAAGTTTGATCGTCCCTGTAGTCATGGTTGTTTCTCCGGAGAATCCAGTCAATGGTTTGGCGGTAGATTTCACTTCGGACAGGTCAACATTCATTCTTCTGAGAGTCTCGAGGAAGATTACGTCCACTGTGCTCCCGGTGTCTACCAATACACGTGCTACGTCGCAGTCGTTGATGATTAATTTGATTACGAGAGGGTCATCATCTGGTCTGTCGATTCCTATTGTTTCCCTTTCCTCGAATGATATCACGTCGTTTAGAAACTTTGATAGTTTAGACCAGTTGATGCTGACGTCCTCCCTTCGCTGGAATGCTTTGATTGATGAGACGGTATCTGAGCAGTAGTGAGAGCCTCCTATGATCATACTTATACTTCTTCTCGATCCGGGGGTGGTGATTCGTCATTCCGTCTATCGCGCTTGGAATGGTCCTCCTTTGTCTGGTCGGGTCCGTGTGCATTCACATCCATCTCAAAATCCTTGAGGCTGATGTTCCCTCCGAGTTCGCCAGCTGCTAATTTTTTAGCAATCTTTAAACCTAGAATTCGGCAGTTTGCAGTGGAATGCTCGTAGATGTGATGGTGCTCGCAATATGCTGCTTCATCGTAAGAACTTTCTCCTTTGGTCCAAGTGCTCCATGAATTTCTTTCGCGGCCTCGGCCTCTTCCTCGGCCATACCCAGGGACATCGATATGATAGTTATGAGTTCCTCGAAAGCCCCCCTTGTGTTGCACATAGCCGGAACTTTGGCTATTCCTCTTACCGTTAGAGGGGGTTGAAACTTGGGGAGAGTGGTTTGTTGTCTTTGTTTTTCCATACTTCTCGGTTAGGATCTTCATCTCTTCTTCTTCGGTGATGAAATCTGCAGCTCGATGCATCGCATCCTGTATCGTCGTGGGGACGTTCAGCGTGATTTCTTTATGAAAATCGGAGTTGAACCAGAGTGCTCGCTTCAGGGCCAGTAGGGTTTCTTTGTCGCTCATGCCTTCCACTTTGGACATAACAGCTTTGAATCTTCCGATGGAACTCCGGAGTGTTTCGTTCTGCCCTTGAGCTAGGGTCCACAGGTCGGCGTCAGACGTTCTGTGATCCATGAATATGGAGTAAAGCTTCAAGAATGCCGCAGACAGTTGGTTGTAGCTGTTGACGGAGTTCCGCTCGAGCCTGGAAAACCACTAGAGCGCCGGTCCTTTGAGATGCTCCACGAAGAGAAGGCAATGTCCGGCATCTCTTTTGTTTTCTTTGAAATTAGAGCGTCCCATGGCTATAACGAAAGCCGTTAGATGCTCTTTCAGATCGGTTTTCCCTTCGTAGATCGGGACTTTCATCTTTCCAGGGTCGGGAATTCTTGTGCTAGTAATCCGTGCTGTGAACGGGGTGTTCTGTGCTTCCTCCAGTACGCGATCTATCTTCGGCACCTTGCTAGTTACTTTGTGCATCATGGATCGGACGGCTTTTATGTCGACAGCAGCTCGGTCCATATCTGCTCGCATGATAGCCATCTCTTCTTTCTAGGCTCGGACTCCTGCTATGCGCTCTTCGTTGACCCGTGCTTGCTCGGTCCATATTATGTTCTCCTCCTCCTCGTTTAGCCCTTGATCTCCTTCCAGGATGGCCTCACATCTTTCAGTTCGGATCTGGCCAGCTGCTAGAGGTTCGGGATCATCACGGCTCTCCATGTTACGCTCCACTCGGTTTTCCTCCTCTAGATTGATGATTGGGTCTGGCTCCTCCTCCGTCGGTGTGCCGCCAACTCCTTGCATTCCGGAAGCTAGGTCTGCTGAGCTTGTATAGAGTCGTGCTAATCTGCCACGGGTTCTCGGTGGGTTGAGCGGGATTGTGAAATCTAGGGCCGTCGGGTTGAGGCGCCTTTCGATCAGTCTCACTGGGTCGAGACCTGATCCCACACCATGGGTTTGACTCGCCATTGCCAAGGCTTTCAGCTCGCCCGTCATCGTGCTATTCAGCTTGTCTTGTTCCTCTGCCTTCTTGAGCAGTGTCTCCAGCATGGCCTTCATCTCTGTGAGTGTTGTTGAAGTCTCCCCAGCATCCTTGGATTGGTTCGTCTGATCCTCCACGCCGGTGTTTCTGGTATCAACAGCATTCTCGTCTCCGTCGTTGGCCATCGTCTTTGGATCGGTTTCCAGGTGGCCTTCTGGTGTAAGATAATTTCAAACCCCCTCCTTCTAGTGCCAAATTGTGGAAGTGTACATCCACACCAATTGAATTTGTCGGGGGTTTGTTAAGGGAGATGAAATTTCTGAGCAAAAGTCACCAAAACACAAACAGAGATCCAAAGATGGTATTTTATTAAGCTACTTCGAAAACTTTTCGTATGAGAGAAAAAGTATAGAGTTCTGCTAGGTAAAATTGCGGATCGTTTTTATGAGGGTGTACATGAGTATACATACAAGCCAGAATGGGCCAAACATATTCTTAAGAGATAAGGAAGATTTCCTGTTTCTTCGGATATTTTCCTTTCTTAAGTCGGCTCGGCCTGCTAGGCTTTTTCTCCCAAACACCTGCAGATGTTCATAAGTTGGTGCAGTTTTATGTAGTCGCTCATAAGGAGTCATTCCACCAAGTAACGCACTAGGTGTTCGATTTATCAAGTAACATGTGGTCAATATGCACTCTTCCCATAATTCAATCGGCAAATGTTCTCGGAATCGTAGAGCTCGTGCATGTTCAATATATGACGGTACTTTCTTTCAACTCTGCCATTTTGTTGTGGTGTTCCTACGAAAGACGTTTCATGGAGAATCCCATTTTTTAGAAAGTGTTCTGTCAAAAATAAGAACTCCGAACCGTTATCGCTACCTAAGAATTTGACTTCAGATTGAAATTGCCATATTACCATAGAGAGAAATTTCTTCAAGTGATTTGGAGCTTCAGTTTTATCATTCAATAGATATATCCATACACCACATGAGTAATCATCTATTGGAACATTTTTTTTTTGGGTTAAAATAATGGACCATTTAGTGGGCATTATTTTATACAAATATGAAATGGATTTGAATAAGAAATGTGGGCTATTGGGCTAAAAGAGAAAGCCTAAAAAATGTGTGTCCTAAATGAGCAACATGGTTTTTGTCTCACATTGAAAGTTTGAGAAATTTCCAAGTAGTATATAAAGGAGAGAAGTTATATCTAAGTTCAAAATATTAGCACATGCATGGTACATGCATGCGAGGAGGAAAATAAGACCACGGCCGTGCTCGCCTCGCCTCGCCGGACCGGGCTCGGGAACGGGCTTTTGAGAATGCCTCGCCGAGCCGATTTTATTCTTTTTGGGCTAACTTTAGTATGACATTTTTGGTCCAAATATAAGTTCCCAGTTTTTTTACTTAGTCTCTACTGACTCAGTTATCAACCGCCACACCTCCACTCTCCATGCGCCGAGATCTTTAGAGATTCTCTCCACGTGCCTCTTTTTGCGGATCAAAAAACTGCTCCACTCGGCTATATATGAAATCCTATCCTCATTCATTTCGATATATTCTGAAGATCTCAGAAAAAAAACAAAACCAACTCTCCCTCTCTCTCTCTCTCTATCTCTTCATTTTTGTTCTTCGTCTTCTTTAAAGTAAGTCGAGAGTATATCGTAGTATTAGCTAGTTCATAGATTCTGATTATCGGGTGTTGCGATATCAATCTCACTGGATTGTATCCTAGAATTTATAACGCCTATAAACCGTCACATTACAGGGAGATTTTTGAATTAAGGACAGAGATAATATCTTGCCTCCTGGTTTTTCATATTGTTTTGTTTAGCTTTACGCTTTCATTTCTGTAAACTCTCATTTTTTGTTATCATTTATCAAAATATTTCCGCAGTATTCATATCCGGTATTTTCTGGTTCTAACATTCTTAATTCAAAATCCGCTTCTTGCCTATCGCTACAATCGGATTGAATTCTGCAATTTTTTTTTAAAACGATTTCAAAAATGTTTTATTTCTAATACCTTAAATGTCTCTGCGAATGTTCTATAATGCTTCCGCGAGACATTTTTGTACATAACGCTTTTTGATTCATGCTTTTCATCGCTTAACTGCTTCGCAAACGCTCCTTAGCGCTTCTGTGGACAGTTTTTTCAGCGATTTAAAAACTCCTTGGAAAATATTTTTCAAACGGTTTCTGCCAAACATTTTTTTCCAAAAGATCGATAACGTCTCTCCAAACGCCTATCGCGAATTTTCAGAACGCTTTCAAGCGATCTAAATTTTCAGTTTCCGTGAACGCTTTATATCGAGTTTGCGAAATGCCTACAAACGCTAATATCAAAAGGTTTCCGCGAACGCTTCTGAGCGAGTTTGCGACTCGGTAATTAGCAGTGATGAAAACGGTCTCACAATTGCTCCCTAATAGCTTTTTGTGAAATGTTTTCAGCGATCTCAAACGGTCTCTAGAATCGCTCTTTAGCGACTTCTAGAAAACACCGTTTTTAAGCGAATATGGAAACGCTCCTTAGCGACTTCCATAAAAAAGCTGCATTGAGTTTCACAAACGATTAACTTTGATTTATTCTATTTAGATAAATCATTAATTTTTCTATCAGATACTAATCTGTTTGATTTTTTGACAACAGATTGTTGCCAACAACGAAAACATCAATATGATCGATGAGACACATGTTGAGGTAACACCTGTTGATGCGTCTGCTGGAGGCTCCAACGGTAATGGGTCAAATGAAACGACACGCCGAGTTTTGTTCGAAGATGGTCTTTATGCTACGAGAAGGCCAATTGAGGCCATTTTTGTGATCCCGTCGATGCCGAGCTCAGCCTCCCAAGGACTGACGCCGGACAAGTTTGACGGAAAATGCTTCAAAACATGATAGCAAAAGATGCTGTTTTTTCTGACCATGTTGAACTTTGAGAAGTTCCTAAAAGAGGATAAGCCAATGATTCCTGCTGAAAATACTGATGCTTACACTCTTGCGAGCGTTGAAGCCTGGATCCATGGGGATTTCTTGTGCAAAGGATAGATCTTAGACCGCCTGGTTGATCCTCTCTACGAGATCTACAGCTATGCAAAATCCTCCAAAGCACTTTGGCTTGCTTTGGAAAAGAAGTACAAGTCGGACGACGCTGGTTTGCAGAGATTTTCGACGGCAAAATTTCCGAACTTCAAGATGGTGGACTCTAAACCAATAATAGAGCAAGTGGAAGCTCTTCAACGAATCTGTCTAGAGATAGAATTGGAGGGTATGTTGATCTGCATGATCTTCACTGTAAACAGCCTCATCGAGAAGCTTCCATCAGGCTGGGCGGACTTCAAGAACTACATCACGTTTAAGCGAAAGGTGATGTCTCTCGAAGATGTGATTCAAATGCTGAGGATAGAGGACAACAACCGCTCTGCTCATGGCTTTCAGATTTAGGGGCACAATGTCAATGTGGCTGAACAAAAGGCCAAGAACAAAGGCAAAGGGAAACTCATGTCTTTCCAGAAGAAGTCCTTTGCTTCCCTGAAAGCTTCCTCCTCCACGAACTTCAAGAAGGGTAAGGCTGCTGAGAAGAAGTTCACTGGAAATTGCCATCACTGTGGCAAAGCTGGTCACAAAGCTGATGTCTGCAAGAGCAAGGCAAAGGCAAAGGCAAATGGCAAAATCCAGGCAAATATGACGGAAGAAGAAATGTGTGTTGTGGTGACTGAAGCCAACCTGGTGGAAGACAACCTGATGGAGTGGTGGTACGACACTGGTGCTACCATGCACATTTGCTTTGATAGGGTCATGTTCAGCACCTATCAAAAGAGCAAGGCTGAGGAACAACTTTTCATGGGCAACACGGCGGTGTCCAAAATTGAAGGTAAGGGCAAAGTGATTTTGAAGCTGACTTTGGAACGTAAGCTCACCCTACAGAATGTGAAGCATGTACCTGACATGCGCAAGAACCTGATCTCTGGAAGTGAGCTGAGAAAGCATGGATTCTCCGTGTACTTCGAGTTTGACAAGCTTGTTCTGAGGAAGCATGGGGTGTATTTGGGAAAGGGGGTTTTAAGGGTGGACTTGTCAAGATGTCTGTAATGACGGTCCTCCCAAAAAATGTTGTTTCCGGTGCTTCTGTTGCTTCTGCTTCTGTTGTTTCAACTGTTTCAATGAATGAAAACCCTATTGCTTACTTTGTTGGGTCGTTTGATACTTGGCATGAACGTTTAGGACATGTTAATTATAAAACAATTCGAAAAATGCAAAACATGAATTTAATTCCAAAATGCAAAACAAGTAAGGAAAAATGTGAAGTATGCGTACATGCCAAACTCACTAAAAACCATCACCCCAAGTTGAAAGAACAACCGAACCTCTAGGTTTAATACACACAGATTGTTGTGATTTAAAATATGTGCAAACTAGAGGCGGTAAAAAGTACTTTGTCACCTTCATAGATGATAGAACAAAATATTGTTATGCATATCTGTTACGTATCAAAGATGAAGCGCTGGAAAAATTCAAAGAGTACAAACTCAAAGAGTACAAACTCAAAATAGAAAACCAGCTTCAGAAAACTATTAAAGTAGTTAGAAGTGATAGAGGAGGTGAATATAATGGACCATTCGACCCATTCTGCAGAGAACATGGCATTATACATCAGACAACCGCTCCTTATTCACCTGAATCTAACGAAGTTGCAAAACGAAAAAAACAAAAAACAAACTCTGAAAGAGATGATGAATGCGATGTTGTAGGAATCTGGGTTACCCTAGAACATGTGGGGGGGGGGGGGAAGCGTTGCTTACCACGAACTATATCCTCAATAAGATATCGCATAAAGTTACTGGTAAAACTCCCTATGAACTTTGGAAAGGTAAAGTACCTTTGTACAAATACCTGAAAGTGTGGGGGTGCCTAGCAAAAGTGGCTGTACCACCTCCTAAAAAGGTCACAATTGGGCCTAAAACCGTAGATTGTATTTTTATTGGATATGCACACAATAACAGTGCCTATCAATTTCTGGTGTACAAATCAGAAATACCAGATATACACACAAATACAATTATGGAATCAAGGAATGCATCATTTTTTGAACATATATTCCCGTGTAGGGATAAAAGTAATCCAAAGCGGACTCGTGCACAAGGAGACGCAGGCACCTCTGAAACAGAGGCAAGCACTTCCAGTACTTCAGTAAATGAAGTCGAAAAAGTTGAAGATGAACCTAGACGAAGCAAAAGAGCTGGTAAATAATTCTTTTTTGGTGAAAAGTTCTTAATGGTGTTTCTTACAAAAGGCGACCCAAGAACCTTTGCAGAAGCTATGTCTACACCAGACGCACCTTATTGGAAGGAAGCTGTTAATAGTGAAATCGAGTCTATCTTGCAACATAATACTTACGAGATAACCGAGTTACCACAAGGTTTTAAAGCACTAGGGTGTAAATGAATTTTCAAAACAAAACTGAAAACCACTGGCGCAATAGATAAGTACAAGGCTAGGCTTGTGGTGCCAAGATTTCGACAAAAAGAGGGCTCAGATTTCTTTAACACCTATTCTCCGGTGACGAGAATAACCTCTATCAGACTGATGATAAGTATTGCAGGTTTAAGAGACCTAGAAATCCATCAAATGGATGTAAAAACTGCTTTTCTAAATGGTGATTTAGAAGAGGAAATCTATATGAAACAACCTGAAGAGTTTGTTATCCTAGGACAAGAACACAAAGTGTGTAAATAACCATTTAGAATACGTTAAACCAAAATCATGGCTTGCACTATGGTAAAGAACCGACAGTTTTGAAAGGATACAATGATGCAAACTGGATTGCAGACTCCAAAAATTCAAAATCCACAAGTGGATACATCTTTACACTTGGCGGTGCAGCAATGTCCTGGAAATATTTCAAACAAAATCTATTGGCCAGATCGACCATGGAATCTGAATTTATAGCCTTAGATAAAGATGCAGAAGAAGCAGAATGGTTTCGAAACTTTTTGGAAGATATCCCAATGTGGGAGAAACATGTGCCTGCATTACATGTACACTGTGATAGCCAATCAGCTATAGCTCGGGCACAGAGTATTACATGATACTTCTTGAAACCAAGTTAATGGCAAATCACCTTGTGAGTGTGAAATGGAGCCGTTTCTAGGAGAATGAACGAAATGCTATATTCTCCAAGTTCACTCATGATTAACCAGACATGTTCAAGGCCACAACGAACATGATAGAGAACTTAGTTCTACGAGAAAACAAAGTTGGGTTAAAGCTGTTGTCTCGGTTTAATCAAAGCCCGGGTGGTTCAAGACATCATGTTCACCTCCTGGTCAAGTAAACCCGAGAGATATTAACAATGAGTGGTTCAAAGCTGAAAAATACCACCAACTCAGACACAGTTAGTTTTCGCATATACTCTCGAAAGTCTGTCTAGTCTAGTTAGTAAAGCCAGTCGAGTCTTCATCCGTTTAGAGTCATTTCTATTCATGTGGGGATTGTTGGAACATTTTTTTTTGGTTAAAATAATGGGCCATTTAGTGGGCATTATTTTATACAAATATGAAATGGATTTGAATGAGAAATGTGGGCTATTAGGCTAAAAGAGAAAGCCTAAAAAATGTGTGTACTAAATGAGCAACATGGTTTTTGTCCCACATTGGAAGTTTGAGAAATTTCCAAGTAGTATATAAAGGAGAGAATTTATATCTAAGTTCAAAACATTAGCACATGCATGGTGCATGCATGAGAGGAGGAAAACAAGACCATGCGCGCGCTCGCCTCGCCGGGCCGGACCGTGGGCTGTGAGCCGTGGGCTCGTGGAAATGCCTCGCCGAGCCGGATATATTCTTTTTGGGCTAACTTTAGTATGACATTTTTGATCCAAATATAAGCTGCTGTTTTTTACTTAGTCTATACTGACTCAGTTACCAACCGCCACACCTCCACTCTTCACGGGCCGAGATCTTCAGAGATTCTCTCCACGTACCTATTTTTGGGGATCGGAAAACTGCTCCACTCGGCTATATATGAAAGCCTATCCTCATTTATTTCGATATATTCTGAGGATCTCAGAAAAATAAAAACAAAACCAACTCTCTCTTTCTCTCTCTTCGTTTTTGTTCTTCGTCTTCTTTAAAATAAGTCGAGAGTATATCGTAGTATTAGCTAGTTCATAGATTCTGATTATCGGGTGTTGCGATATCAATCTCACTGGGTTGTATCCTGGAATTCATAACCCCTATAAACCGTCACACTACGGGGCAATTTTTGAATTAAGGACAGAGATAATATCTCGCCTCTTCGTTTTTCATATTGTTTTGTTTAGCTTTACGCTTTCATTTCTGTAAAATCTCATTTTTTTGTTATCGTTTATCAAAGTATTTCCGCAGTATTCATATCCGGTATTTTCTGGTTCTAACATCATCCACTATAGTCAAGAAATAACGAGATCCCGAAAATGATTCCGTTCGATATGGTCCCCATAAATCACAGTGTATCATCTAAAAAATTGTTGTTGTTTTATTAAGACTAACTTGGAAACAAGATCTTGTTTGTTTGGCGCAGAGACATACATCACACGCCTTATTCAGAAAATCAGAAGAAACTAAAACAGAAACAACATGTTGCGAGCAAACTACTTTCGCAGCTGGATGTCCCATATGTTTGTGCCACAGCTCATAGGATTTTTCATCTTGAGTTGTGACTGATGCTACGGTTTCCATACTGCAAAAACCGTATGCTCTTTGCTCTCTCTTAGCCGCTCCAATCACCGTCCTCGAAATACGGTGATGGACAATAAGAAAGCGATAAGCCATTCATACAACACAATTTTCATCCATTAATTGCCCAACTGATATCAAATCAGACTTCATTCCCTCAACAAAGAAAACCAAATTCATCACTAAACTTGCTCCCAGCCTAACTTTTCCTTCTTTAACAGAAATTTGCTCATGTCCATCAGCCATTATGACCAACATATGTTTCATATCACGCACATCAGTTAAGATATCAAAGTTTCCAGTCAAGTGATGACTCGCACCCATATCCATAATCCAAGAAGAACCAGAAAACTTACCGGTTAATTTTTCAGTGGCGTTGGCGTTAGCCTTCCCAGCGTTGAGTATGTGGACAATAGAGCGCCATTGAGTATCAGTCAAACAACTCACACCATCCTGATCGTTGTCTATGAGGACGTAGTTAGCATGCTCATTGTTCTGTGCTCCGGTAACGTGCACTGCATTTGCGTAAGCAACAGATCCACGTCCTCTGCCTGCTCCACCAGAAGAAGAAGCTCTGCCGCGACCCCACCCTTGTATCGTTCGTGATCTTGGTCGTTCACCCCACCACTCTGGATATTAATGTGTCCATATTTTAATGGTTTTAAGCCTTGGTTTTTACCATTTATCTATGGCATTACTTTGCATATTGCATTCAATCACAATATTTAGGCTAGTATCCGCATTTTAGAGTCCTAGAGCAGGCTTGTATCTTTTTGGTCCATTTGAGTCTTAATCTAGATACTTGGAGCACACTTTGGACTAAAGACACCAGGAGGATCAAGAAGGAATCAAAGAAGAAGGATACAAGTAAAGGAAGAGGCAAACAAGAGAAATGACAACACAGAAACAGTTTAAAGCGTTTCAAAGGTCATGTCGAACGAAGGTCTTAAACTGATCAGATGAAGCTGAAAGTTAGAAACGACATAGGGAATTAAGTTATCTGCATATTGAAATTGGATTCAGATCATTTGGAGCTGTGGTTCAAGAGTTATGACCGTTTTGGTGAAACAAGTGTCATTCTGCCGCGAAGGAGGAAGCATCCGGGAAAGCAAGTGTCGGACACCCCATCGGCCGGTGGCTGACAAAGAAAACGAGGAGGTCCTGCCCTCGGACACCTCACCGGCCGATGGCTGGCGTGAAACTCCCCCAAGCCCAACTACTTGACCCATTTAACCGGGGTTGACCCGGGAACACTTACCTTATCCTATATATATGTTGTATTGGGACATAAAAACCTAAGTTTTATCATTCTCTAAGTTGTAGCCACCTCTAAAGACACAAAAACACTTTTGAGTGATGAATCTATATCTTTATGCAACATAGCTCTTGATATTTGCAAGTTCTTTTATTTTCTTCATTTTCCTTTTAGTTATGCAATATTCTATCTTTTCTCATGCTTTTCTCATGAAGGATTGTGAGTAATCCTTTTAGTGGGGAATGGGTTAGCTAGATATGGGATGGTTGGTGTTTGATATTCTTGATGTTTATGTTTAGATTTTCATTATCTCATCACTTAAGATGCTCTTAATGCTAGATTTAGAGTAGCTAACCATAGTTTAGATCTAAGCAATTCTCACGCCTAGTAAGTGTTCGATGAAATTCTTGAACCAACCTTGTTGTGAGCTTGGGTCACATAGCCATTTAGTTGTGGTTCTATGAACTCTTGTGACGAAATGGGAGTATATTAATGCTTGTCTAATCATTGAGATGGAATACTTAGCGCTTGATCTTGAATGTGATTAGAGAAAGGGGTTTTTACTATTATTGTCTTGAGATTATGTTAATTGTTTGACTTAGCATCTATCCTTGTCATTTACATAGCCCATTAATATATCCTTGTCATTTACCTAGCCCATGATCCATGCCTTTTATTGATATATCATCTCCACCTTTATTTTAGGGCATTGAGTTTGTTTGATCTTGATAAATTTGCTTGCTTTGCCACTTTAATCTACCTTTTTATTATCTTAGTGACAAAAACCCAAAAATATATCTTGTCTTAGCTTAGGATTGTTGTTATTTTCGGAGTGTGCTAGCAATTTTCCTTCCTTTGGGTTCGACCCCTACTTACCACTAATCAACTTTGTGATAGGGGCTTATAAATATTAAAGCTTGTCGCAAGCGTAAGAGCTTAATCCTTACTCAATAGTAAGAGGTTGCCATTGCCGGGGAAGGAAGGCGTTTCGGCTTATTCGTGCTCGAACTCCGGGTTAGTGCAAAAATTTCTGCCTACAATGTGAGAGAGTGCTTAAATATACCCGAACTCATTAAAATTCAAATTTTCCTACCCAAACTTTTAAAATTAGGCGTACACATACCTAACAAATTACGGTGTTAGTTTATCCGTTAAATGCTGACTGGGATGCTGAGTCACTTGACAAGTCAGGTGGGTTTTCGGCTTATTCGTGCCCAACTCTAGGCATTTGTGCAAATACCTTCCCATTTTAATATTTTGAATATTTTTCCGATTTTAAAAATTTTCGATTTGCGAATAATAATATTTAAAATAAAACATACAAGACGATTTAATATCGTTTCGGTTCCTATTCAAATTTTGATCAAATTTATCTTATCTTTTCAAATGAATTTAAGTTTAGATTGATCTTTTAATCTTTCCAATTAAATTTAATGTCGAATTTTGGTTTTTATTAAATATTAATTTTTAATATTAAATTAAATACAATAATGTTGCGTTGATATTTTACTCATTTATTATAACTTTTAATATATGAAAGATAAATTATTCAAATAAATGATACTTATAAGTTTAATTTAATATTATAACAATTTACGCTTATGAATTGTATCATAAGTATACATGATTGATAATTATATGAGTATTTATGATCAGTATTTGGTGGGACTAAGTAGTACAAGTATTGGCCAGGGATTGTAGACTTTTTTTTTTTTTTTTTAAAGTTAACAGAAGTATCTAATGTATTAGTTTTGAAAATAGTTTTATTTTGTTTAAAGAAAATTTCAATATAAGAATATTACATTAAAAATCAGGTATGTAAATATAGTTAGTAGATATTAGAAAATATTCTCTCGACAATATAATTTTTTTAATAATATATTAAAATGTGTGATTTAAAACTATACATACCATGATAATATGTACATATTATATGTATATATTTAATATGTTATTTTTATTCTTAAAATAGTAATATGTTATTTTTATTTTCAATACTGGATGCTCAACGTGTTCAATTTTGTAAATAATGATTTTTTATATTTTTTAGATTCTAAACACATAATTAACAAAAAATTTACATAATTGTTTAGTTTTCATAAACGTAATTCTAAATTATTAATAAATATATTCATTTGATTTTAAATAGCACTGAGGTGTAGTTTTATATAAAAATTGTGATTACGTTTAATAAGTTGTCATGTTATAATGAAATTGGTGAGAGTGATTGTGGAATTGAAACACGAGAATTTTTTCCAAAATCACTTCATAAATAATGTTAAGGGATTTAAAATAATAAATAGAAAATAATTAAGCAAAAAAAAAATTCAGACTTTGGGAAGGTATTTTCACAGATTCCTAGAGTTGGGGCACAAATAAGCCGAAAACTCATCTAACTTGTCAAATGACTCAGCATCCCAGTCAGCCCATTTAACGGACAAACTAACACCGTAACCCATTAGGTATGTGTACGCCTACTTTTATAAGTTTGGGTAGGAAAATTTGAATTTTAATGAGTTCGGATATGTTTAAGCACTCTCTCACATTGTAGGCAGGAATTTTCGCACTAACCCGGAGTTCGGGCACGAATAAGCCTAAACTCCCGGGGAAGGAATAACCATTTCGATTTTAATTTTGCTTAAGATTAAAAAAATTTCTTTAAATTAACCACTAATCATTTTCTTTCCTTTGAGTTGTTTCACTTGATCTAAGGTGATCAACTATAGACCAAGAAGAGAAAAATCAACAAGTTCAAGAAGAGGAGATGATGGGGCAACAACATGGCCCCACGATTGGAATGTTTCACGCGCCAAATGATCGCTGTAGAAATTTTGGGATTCGGCCACCACTTATAGACAACAACGAGTTTGAGATCAATTAAGTCAAGCCTAATCATCTTGGTTATACGGAACCACTAGATTGAGTGGAGTATCCAAAGACGCTATGAAACTCACTCTATTTCCATTTTCTTTGGGAGACAAAGCAACTCAATGGGAGAGAAATTAATATCATTTCGGAAACAATATCTACATGGGAAGATTGCAAAAAGGAGTCCTACTCAAATTTTTCTCCAAACAAAAGACGGGAAAAATAAGGAATGACATTTCGAGTTTTAGAAAAGAAGCCAATGAGACGTTTCAAGGAGCATGGGAGATGCTTAAAGGATATCTAAGAGAATGTCCTCACCATGGATTTACAAAAGCGGTTATCTTGGGAATTCTATACCGAGGTGTGAAGGAAAATTTTCGTTTGGTGCTAGACACAGCTAGTGAAGGAAACTTTGACACCAATGATGTGGTACAAAGTGAGAAATTGGTTTAATGGTTGTTTCAATTTCTCTTTTCGCTTTAAGTTGTTTCAATTTCTCGTTTCTCTTTTCCGAAACGAACGAGACCCTTGGTTTCATGGGTCTACAACAAATATTTTTAGTTTGTGGGATTGGAGATTTATGAAAAACATGTGGTTGTTTTTCATCAATAATATTTGCGGATCTCGAGTTGTTGTTGTAGATCGTGGAACATTATTGGAAGGTTTCGTTTCTATGGTGGTTAAAGATTTTGGGTTAAGAAAAATGGATAAACAAATCCAGTTGAGTTACATGCTTTCTAAGAAGATGTTGTTAAACTTATGTCCTAACTTGTAGATTTAATTACGTTTTAAAGTAGATTTAGTATTGCGATAAGTAGACTTATTTTGGACGAGAAATTTAGTCTTCTTTCTTATGTTTTTTGCAATCAACAGGGCCACGTGGAGATGGCTAAGGATCTACATATTCAGAAGATTGATGTCCACCAATTTGAAGTTTCTAATGGTAAAAATTCACATGTTGTCAATTTGACTGACAAGAAGTGTATGTGTCGTATGTTTGACATGGAGAGGTTACCTTGTATACATGCTATTGCAGCGGCAGAAGCGAGCAATGTATCAAGAATATGGCAGTGTCATCCATACTATCATAGTAACTATCTATATAATGCATACTCACTATCGATTATTCCCAGAGATAGAGCGTTAACAGTGACAGCAAAAGTTGAAGCGAAGATCTGCTTACCTCCTATTACTCGACAACCTCCAGGAAGACCAAAAAACTCGAGACATAAATCTACATTGGAGGTGGCGTTGGAAAAAAAAAACATCCACGAAAACCTAACACATGGTCCAAATGTGGTGAAATGGGTCACAACTACAAGACATGTACTGTCTGAGTATACAAGGACTATCAGTTTTCATAATGTATGTCCCAAATTGTATTTGTTGAGCTGGTACTGTAGTATGGAGTACTGAGAATAAATCTATTATATGATATCATATTAAACAAATCTACTATTACACAATATGATACTATCATAAGTCTGCGGATGACTCTCCTTATCAATCTCCTTAACACTCTTCTCATCAGTCTCCTTAACACTCTCCGGATGACTCTCCTTATCACTGTCCTGATGACTCTCCTTATCACTCTCCTTATTATCACCAAAGACAACATCACTGCAAAATCTGCAGAACATATAAAATATTAAACAAATATGCACAATATACCAAAACATCTGCACAACATAAGAAATTAAAAATTAAATCTACCAATACTTCAATCAAGAATAATTATGCAATTTCAAACAAGTCTGCAACAAAATTCATCAAATCTACCATTCATTCAAATCTGCATATTAAATCTGCTACCGGAATCTAGTGTACGAAATTCACAATTACTCAACCTTAACCACATGTGGATGGAGAATCCAAAACTATATGTTTCAAACTAAATCTGCAAACTAAATCAAATCCATCTCATTTAAGTGTACAATGATTTTAACTAAATCTGCAACAAAATTCAACAAATCTACCTATAATTCAAAATCTGTAGATTAAATCTGCTACCCAAATCATGTGTACCTAATTCAAAAGGGATTACTCAACCTTAACCACATTTGTGTGAAAACATTAGAAAACTACATGTTTCAAATAAAATGTGCAAACTAAATCAGGCCCAAATCGCTACAGTCCATAAAGATTTATGAAAAAGACAGTTAGGGTTTCGATATATAACTCGAATTTCATACATGGGCAACAAACCGGTGTAGATGTCGGAACAAAACTCGACGACGAAGTAAACTCTAACGATAACACAAAATGGAGAATTGACAAGATTATTGACGGAACTCACACCTTGTAAACTTCAAAGCGGACGGGATTTCAAGTTCCGGTGACTGGTGCGGCCAATATCGAGAACGAACCCTCGTCGGAAGCAAACTTTTGATGTCTCCTATTTCTCTGATATCCAAAAATACATATCTATAAAAACTGGTAAAATCTTGTTCACAATTGTAAATCATCTGCCTCATAAGCCCTTTTTCGAATGTTAGGGAGCTGAGAGTGTTGCCAACTCATTGTCTAGGGGAGGGGGCAATGTATTTTCGATCTTTTTTAAGAATATTCTTACAATCTTATAGAATGTAATCCGTTGAATTGGTCGAGAGTCACCTCAACAACTATATACTCACATATACACATATCTCAAAATACGCTAATAGCTAAGTTTTAAATATTTTCACTAGTTAAATTTTTTTTATAATTTGTCACTCACAAAACTGATACTCTAATTACTATGTCTTAAATTTTTGCTTAATATATATATATATATATATATATATATATATATATAATTATATAAATTTAAGTTTAACTATCTTAAAACAATTCATAAACTGCATGCACAACTGTAGATAAATACAAAAGACGTCATTAACATGTTATTTTTTAAATTAAAAATTGAAATAAATTTTCAAACCCAAAATATTATTTTCATTGTTACAATTTTTTTCATTGATATTTTCCCTCTAATTACCATAATATTTTTCTACACGCATTCCCACCTATATATATGCAATCTCTCTTAGCTTATTTTGTATATCTTTCTATCTCTCTATAACTCTAATACATAGAACAATATCTAAGTATGAAAACTAACATGCAATTCATAAATCCATTTTATGGATTCTAATGTCGATTGTGTAAACAATTCTTTAAATTCCAATAAAAAGTGTTCTTGTTGTGGAAAAAAAAAGCTGAAGTATGAGAACATCCTTGTTGGATTTCAAAGATTTGCTAACACAAGCGACATTGAAATCAATAATCTGGATTCATGAATTACATGTTGTCTTCGTACATTGATACATATATATATATATATATATTATGGTTAGAGGGAGATATATAGATATACAAAATAAGCTAAACCATACCACATATATATAGATGGAAATGTGTATAGAAAGCATCATAGTAATTAGGAAAAAAACTAAAAATATCAAATTTAGAAAAGTATGAAAAAAACAATTGTAACAACTGAAAAATATTTTGGGTTTAAAATTTTAAAAATCACATGTTAATGATGAGTTTTGTATTTATCTATAGCTGTGCATGCATTTTATAAATTGTTTTTAAAAGAACTAAATCTAAATTTATAGGATTTTGTATATTCAAACGATTTGAATAAATGTTTGCTTAGAAATAGTTAAAATTAAATAATATATCATGAAAAATTTATATCAAATTGACATATAAATGATAATTACAGTGCTCGAATAATTAACAAACAAAAACTCTAGCAATTTAAGCTATGATTTGAATCAAAAACGATCAATTTTTTCAAAAAGAAAAACAAAATTTTGTAAGAAAAAAATATCATCTGTTTATAAAAAGAAAAAAAAAGAAAAAAATTGAACTTAAAAAGTAAAATTTTTGAGGAAATGCAATAAAGATACCTCAACTTCAACAATGGAGTCAATCAAAGACTACACTTGAATAGCTTAAAATTGTGTCTCTCTTGAAATTGGTTTTCTTCGATTCTTTTCCCAAGTTTTTTTTTGTTTTTTGGTTTTGTAAGAAGTTAAAAAAAAAAAAAAAACCGAGTCTCATATGGTTGAGAGGGAGAAAGTATTAACACTCATCGTCCCATATTTTTGGATTCAATGAATTTTTCCTTCTAAAACTCCATGTATTTATATCCAAAATTTTCAATATTATTTTATCAACAAAATAATATCAAAATTTTAAAGTAAAAAATGAAAAAATCAATCTTATGTTTTTTGGTAATAAATTGAGAATTTATAAATTCAAAGTCAATATATTTTTCTATTTAATCAATTTAAAATTTTGGCGTGTTATTTATTTCTCTTAATAAGTTATTTTGTCGCGTAATTTATTTATATTAATAAATTATTTTGACATGTTGTTTACTTTTCTAATGGAGTTAGTTATTTTTTACAATTGAGTTTTGTAATCTAAAACCGAGTCTACATTTTTTCCTAAAAAGCTATATGATGTATTACCAATTCAATTCTAGGTCAATATATTTTGATGTTTAATCAATTTTAATTTTTGGCGCGTTATTTATGTTTTGTTAATAAATTATTTTTACATGTAATTTATTTTTATTAATAAATTATTTTAGCGCTTTATTTACTTTTGCTGATTAGTTTTGAAGTCTAAAACCAAGTGTACATTCTTTCTTTTAAAAGATATAGGATGTATTATCAATTAATTTCATAGTCAATATATTTTGCTATTTAATCAACTTAAACTTTTGGCGCGTTATTAATTTTTGTTAATAAATTTTGGCGTTTAATTTATTTTTATTAATAAGTTATTTTGGCGCATTATTTATTTTTCCTAACAAGTTAGTTATTTTAAAAAATATTGAATTTTAAAATCTAAAAACAAATATGACATTTTTTCCTAAAAAGCATTATCAAAAAAATAAAATAAAAATAAACGTCTTACAATTTTTGTAAATTGCGTTAGAATAAAATATAATGGCATTTCCCCCCAATGGCTATATAAAGGGGAACATATCCACAAGAATAAATTCTCACTCTTGACTCTCAAGAAGTATAATAGAATCTTCACCTACAAATTACAAAACGAAAAACCCATGCACAAATCTCGTCATTAATGGCGAGCAAAATCGATTTGCTCGTCGGATCTTTGGTGAGCTTCAAATCCGCAAAGTTTTGCGAAGAGTTTTACGAAGAAATGGTCTACGTTTATGACCAAGAGGATGCTAGTTTTGGGATCGATGATGGTAACTTGTTTAAAGTTTCTTTTGATTGATTGTGGGATTAGTGTTTCTAATTGGTGTTTTCTTATGCGATTACAAAAATGTGTTTCTTTTGATTTATTTTGCCGTAAATGACAGTTAATTAGACTTGAAACAACTTACCATCATCGATCACATGATTTTGTTCGTTTTCTTAACTGATTTATGTTTTATGTATAAGCGAAATGTTGATTTTGATTAAGCATTAAGCATTGTGTGTTCTTCGCGTTATGTGAATTGGAAAGAAATCATTTGACTCTGATTGTACAACTAAAATGGTTGACTCTGATTGTACAACTAAAATGCTTGTTTTGATCATTTTCTTGAGAGATTGTGACTGTTTTCTTGGTAGATATTTGAATGTTTAAGAGCGGAAATACTGATTTCGAATGTTTTTTTGCCAGATTTATGTTAATGTATGAGTGAAAATATTGATTTTGATTTCTGTTAATCTATGGTGGATTTCGGAAACCTGCTCATTTTCTATTTTTTTGGAAGATTTCTGACTGTTTGTTAGCGGAAATAGTGATTTGTGATTGTTTTCTTGGCGTCTTATGTCTTTTATCAGCTTTCATTCTGATTTGCATTTGTAATTGTACAGTATCGCGTACGAGAGTGAGCGGAGGCTATCGTCACATTGAAGGGTGTTACCAGATTTTTTTGAAAGATAAAGTTTGTATTATACTAATAAACATCGATTTGATGTTCTAATCATCTTATATATCCAAATTTATATAGTAAATCAAATTATGTGCTTTTCATAACACATGACTTAAGGGTGATTCGTGTGCCAGTGCCAAAACCTACCACCAACACTAAGAAGGTAAAAAACTAAAACCTAAAATTTGTGAGAATCTTAAGCAAAGATATATATATATATATATATATATATATATATATATATATATATATAAATGGAAGTTTTCAAAATATTTTTTTCTTTCTTTCTCAGGATGATGAGAAGAGTAATTCCGGTGATGCATCATCCTCCGCTTGAACTTCAAAGTGATGACTCTATTTCGTTGCATATACATCGATTCATATTACTTTCTTATATACATATCACTCACCAATAACAGTGGAACTTCTCTCTTGATCGCTCTCACTCTCTCTTCGACTTTTCCTTCACTTTCTTGTTCTGTTATGTACAGAGAAATATGTCCTTAACTAGTTTCAAATATTTTTGGTGCTTTACTTTTGCATAGTTTGAGTTCTTGATATATCCATGGAAGAGTTACATTAAGTAACAAACAATGTTTTTAGATTTTCGGATCGATACCAATTTCATTAATGGATGAATCTCTTTTATCTATGTTTCTCTTTTGTGGATCTGTTTCATTAACGATTTTGTATCAGAAAGATCAAATATAGTCTTTCTCTCACACACAGACACATGTAGGAGTTTACGTCTATGAGACTCTTTTTTCATTAATGATTCTATCAGAAATATCAAGTGGAATCATAATCTCTTTAGCATTCATGTCTTAAAAAATGTGTCTATCTGAGATTGCCTACGCCCCAAGAAACGATTTATAGCCATTGATCTCGAGACTGAGTAAGCTCAATCAAGATGGGTTTCGGTTGGGTGTATACAGTATTAGTGTAACCGCGACGTTTGTTAAAAAGAAGAAACATAAAAACAAATATATTACAAATCTTCACATAGACCACAAAAACCAAATCCTTTTCAAAAATTGCGAGCCAGAACTCGAGAAACTCTCAAGAATGGAACATGCGCGAAGAGCCAACATCGAGTGCCAAACCTTCCCGTCGATGTGAGATTTTGGGGAAGATCAGTTTGTTATCCATAGAGTAATTTTTATCCGTTGAGCGACGGTCCTTCCACTCGGCACCCTCGGATCACTAAGGCCGATTTTCGTCCCTGCTCGACGGGTGGGTCTTGCAGTCAATCTCACTTCTGCCTTTCCGTCTGGCCCGAGGAAACCTTTGCACGCCTCCGTTACCTTTTGAGAGGCCTACTCCCCATAGAAAATGTCTACCTCGATACCAAAGTGAATAATAGAATAAATAAATTTCACAGCTCCAATAACTCATGTGATCTATCTATCGTCAATTTCAAGAATTGGGATACCGGAGAAAGGTTTCAGGGAACGGATGACTGATTGCTCCACAAATACAAGATTTTATTTTCGTGATCAAAAGATTGGTTTAAATTCGGTGAAAAACATTTCTTTGCTAGGATATTTTTTACCGAATTAAAACTAATCTTTTTTCATTGAATTTTTGTTTCATATTATTTGATTTTTTCGAATTACTATGCAACATTTAAGTTTATTTCACCTAATTATCTCTATAATATTCAAATTAATATTTGGCAAAAAGTGTTTAAAAACCAAAATTAATGATAATTTATAGAATTTTTTCAATCTACGTCCAAAACATCTTATAAAACGAAACAACAGCCTACACATACTTTAAAATATGAGTATTTTTTAAAACTAATTTTATTATACACTTTAGAAAAATCATGGCTATACTTGATATTTACAATTTACTTTTATGTTTTTAATTGATAAAAAATTATAATTTACCAATGAAGAAATTTCAGTCGCATGCATTTCCCTCCAACGGATCTATATAAACACATTTTGCACACACAAAAACTATATATATACTACATATGTGCGCTCACTCAAATTCTCATAGAAATCAAAGCACGAAGTCCATCAAATACAAGTAAGAAGTCCATCAAATCCATCTCAAATTCTAGTTTCTATGGTGAGCGATAACTCGAGAGACCCTCCAACATTAGTAGTCGGATCTGTGGTGAGTTTTGGTATGCAAATAGTGAGTATTGCTACAAAGGAACAATCTCCACTTTTAAGCCACAGACTTCTGAATTTACGATCAAGAACTCTGACATAAAATTTAAGTTTAATTATCTTAAAAATAATTCATAAAATGCATGCACGACTATAGATAAATAAAAAAGCTATCATTAACATGTGATTTTTTAATTAAAAATTGAAATAAATTTTCAAGCCCAACAATATATTTCCATTGTTACAATTTTTTCCATACTTTTCTAAATATGATATTTTCCCTTAGTTACCATGATGTTTTCTACACACACTCCCATCTATATACATGTGGTCTGTCTTAACTTATTTTGTGTATTTTTCTATCTCTCTAACTCTAATACATAGAATAATATCCAACATACGAAACCAATATGCAATTCAATCTAAATTCCAATGCCGATTGTGTGAACAATTCTTTAAATTCCAATCATAATTGTTCTTGTTGTGAAAAAATGTTGAAGTATGAGAACATACTTGTTGAATTTCAAAGATTTGCTAACACAAGCGACATTGAAATCCATTATATGGATTTACAAATTGCATGTTGTTTTTGTACATTGGACGTTGGTCTATATATTATGGTTAGAGAGAGAGAGAGAGATATATAGATATGTAAAATAAGTTAAGACAGACCACATGCATATAGATGGAAATGTATGTAGAAAACATTATGGTAAAGGGGGGGGGGGGGATATCAAATTGAATGAATTACTTTTAAAAGAACTAAATCTAAATTTACAGGATTTAGAAAATAGTTAAAACTAAATCATATATCATGAAAAATTGATATCAAAATCGACATATAAATGGTAAAAATTACATTGCTCCAATTATTAATACACAAAAATTTTAGCAGTTTAAGCTATGATTAAAATCAAAAAACGATCATTTTTTCAAAAAAAAAATCAAATTTTGTGAAAAATGAATGTCATCGGTTTATAAAGAAAAACAAAAACAAAATTGAAACTTTAAGTAAATTTTTCTGAGGAAATGCAATAAAGATACCTCAATTTCAACAATGGAGTCAATCAAAGACTACACGTTTGAACAACTTAAAATTGTGTCTCTCTTGGAATTGGTTTACTTCGATTTTTTTTTTTTTGGTTTTGTAAGAACTTTAAAAATAAAATAAAAAACACGAGTTTCATGTTGTTGAGAGGGAGAAAGTATTAACACTCATTGTCCCGTAATTTTGGATTTAATGAATTTTTTCTTCTAAAAGTCCATGTATTTATATCCAAAATTTTCAATATTATTTTATCAATAAAATAATCAAAATTTTAAAGTAAAAAATCAATCTTATGTTTTTAGGTAGTAAATTGAGAATTATAAATTCAAAATCAATATATTTTACCATTTAATCAATTTTAATTTTTGGCGCGTTATTTATTTTTGTTAATAAATTATTTTGGCGCGTAATTTATTTCTATTAATAAATTATTTTAGCTTGTTACCAACTTTTTCTAATGGGGTTATCTTTACTACTCAGTTTTGAAATCTTAAAACAAGTCTATATTAATTCCTAAAAAGCTATATGATGCATTATCAATTCAATTTTAAGTTAATTTATTTTTGTATTTAGTCAATCAAACTTTTGGCGCGTTATTTATGTTTTATTAATAAATTATTTTGGAGGGTTTTTTATTTATATAATAAATTATGTTGGCTCATTATTATTTTTTGCTAATGATTTAATTTTTTTTTAGTATTGAGTTTTACAGTCGAAAAACGTATTTAACGTTCTTTCCTAAAGAGCGATGCATTATCAATTAGAAATAAATAAATGAATAAAATAAACATCAACAATTTTTGTAATTTGCTTGAGAAGAAATTACAAAATCATATTTCCCTCCAATGACTATATAAAGGGGAACACACCCATCAGGAATAAATCCACATTTTGACTCTCAAAAACTATAACAGAATCTTCCCACACAAGTTACAAAACAAAATCATTTCACAAATCCCATCATCAATGGCGAGCAAGATCGATTTGATCGTCGGATCTTTGGTGAGCTTCACATCCACGACGGCCGGAGAGTTCTACGAAGGAACAATCTACTTCTACAACCCAGAGGATGCGAGTTTCGGGATAGATGCTGGTAAATTGTTTTCGCATTTATTTTTATTGACTATATCATAAATGACGCTTGATTAAACTTGAAACAACTTACCATCATCGATCACAAGAATTGGTGATTTTGTTTGTTTTTTTGACTGATTTATGTTTTTATGTATAAGCGAAATGTTGATTTCATTGAGGTGTTTTTTGTGTTCCACAAGCTTTCTTAATTTCTTGGACTAACCACTGTGTTGACTTGGCTGATTTCGATTGTTTTTTTGGCAGATTTCTGTTGATGTATAGTGAAAATATTGATTGAAGTGTTTTTGTTTCCCAAAAAGCTTTTGTTTCTTGGATTAAGCTCTGTATGTTCTTTGTTCGTGTTATGCAAAATTTGCGTGAAATAATTTGCATCTGTGATTGTACAGTATCGCGTACGAGGGTGAGTGGAGGTTATCGTCGCGTTGAAGGGTGTTACCAGTTTTTTCTGAAAGACATTAAGGTTTGTATTATATACTAAAACATCAATTTGATGTTCTAATAATCATCTTATATAGTAAATCAAATTATTTGCTTTAAATTTCATAACAAAGGACTTGAAGGTGATTCGTGTGCCAGTGCCAAAACCTACCACCAACACTAAGAAGGTAAAATATCAAACCCTAAAATTTTGAGGATCTTAAGCAAAAGGGAGATATATAAATGGAAGTTTTCAATGCTTTTTTCTTTCTTTCTTAGGATGATGAGAACATTGAGAAGAGTGATGCATCATTCTCTGCTTCAACTTCAAAATGATGACTCTATTTCATTGCATATACATTGACTCATACTACTCACCAAAATCCCTCCCTCCCTCCGTCCCTGCATCCCATACAGAGCAATATGTCTTCAACTATAGACTATGTTATGTCCATAACTAGTTTCTCAAATTTCTGGTATTTTTAGTTTTGCATAGGTTGAGTTCTTGACATCCATTGAAGATAACAAACAATATCTTGATTTTCGGATCAATATCAATTTCGTTAATGGATGAATATCTTTTCGCTATGTTTCTCTTTTCGGATTGATACTAATCTTCTTCTTTTTATATATGCATTTTACATTAATGGGCCTTTCTCAAAATACTAATTTTTTTTCGCTATATTAGTTAAAGTCATATAATTACGATGATATACAGACAATTCTCAAAACAGTCGTTAGGTCACCGAATCTTTGTTTGCATAGGTTAAGTTCTAAACATCCATTGAAGAGTTACATTTTGTAACAAACAATGTCTTTAGATTTTCAGATCAATACCAGTTTTGTTAATGGATGACTCTCTTTTCGCTATGTTTCTCTTTTCAGATCGATGCTAATCTTTTTTTTTTTATATATGCATTTTACATTAATGGGTCTTTCTCAAAATACTAATCTCTTTTTGCTCTGTTAGTTAAAGTCATATAATTACGATGATATACGGACACTTCTAAAAACAGTCGTTAAGTCACCGAATTTTTGTTTCATATTATTTGATTTTTTTGAATTCCTATGCAACATTTAAGTTTTTTTCACCTAATTATCTCTATAATATTCAAATTAGTATTTGGCCAAAAGTGATTAATGATCGATTACAATCAATATAATATGATGTAAATAACCTTTTGTAAACTCTATATGTATTGATGTATATAAGCTCTTTGATACACTCAATAAATATCATGAGATTCCATTTTATTACATAGTATCAGAGCCTCTTTCTCTAAAAAAACCTAGCCGCCACTTTTCGTCTCTCCTATTTCTCTTCTTTGTTTCTCGTCTCTCTTTCTCTCCTCTTATCACATCCATATTATCTTCTTCTCTCACATATCATGGCTCAACAAGCAGTACCAACAGAAAAAATCTTTGGTGTAACATTCATAAAATTATACGTCCCCATAGTCCTCGATATGCAAAAGATGAATTACGACGCGTGGCGTGAACTTTTTGAGACTCACTGTCTCAGTTTCAGCATCTTAGGCCATCTCGATGGCACTTGTGTCCCTTCCTCTCCCACCGACAAACCATGGAAGGAACGTGACGGTCTCGTTAAAATGTGGATCTACGACACAATCTGGTCCTCCCTCCTTGATATTATTCTGAAGACCAGATGCACTGCCCGAAAATTATGGATCACCATCGAGAATCTCTTTCGCGATAATAAAGAAGCTCGTGCTCTCCACCTTGATCACGAATTAAGAAACCTCACCATCGGCGATCTGTCTGTCCATGATTACTGCCAAAAACTCAAGTCTCTCTCTGATCATCTTGCTAATGTTGATTCACCAATCACCGAGAGATAAGTTGTGATGTATATGTTGAACGGCCTTTCCGAAAAGTTTGATAACATTCTCAATGTTATCAAACATCGCACACTGTTTCTGACTTTTGTTGAAGCCCGTTCAATGCTGATCATGGATAGCAATGCTTAGACAAGCAATCAAAACTAGCAGCCGTTCAACAAAACAACACTTCGTCTCCTACAGTGAAAGACGCATCATCTGGACAGCCACAACACAACAACAATTTTGTTCATCGTGGGAATAATATAAACAATTACCATGGCCGAGGCAGAGGACGACACAACAATAATAGAGGTCGTGGACGTTATTCCAACAACTGGAACAATTGGCCACCACAACAGTGGAACACTCAGCCACCACAGTGGCACCAACAACCGCCGCAGCAGTGGAATCAGTAACCTCAATGGCGCACTCCTTCTCCAGCCGCGTACACCGTCACCACAACACCGCCATATGGTACATGAATTGTCGGCTGTTACCCAACCACATCTGATCAATCTGCAGTCCAAACAATGACACAGTTGTTAGCTCAAGCTTTTAGCAGGATGGCCCTCTCTGAACCAAACGACTCCGGCTGGTATATGGATATCGGAGCAATGACTCATCTCACCTCCAAATCAGGTATTCTACGTTCTTGTTTTAATTCTAGTACCATACCCTCGGTCACTATCGGTAACGGATCATCTATTCCCACTGCCACCATTGGCCACACTTCTCTTGCCTCAAACTCTCGCCCTCTTCACCTTAAAAATGTCCTTGTTTTCCCTGATATCATCAAAATCTCATCTCTGTTCGTAAATTCACAATTGAAAATTGGGTTCTATTGAATTTGATCCTTTTGGTTTTGATGTGAAAAATCTTCGAACACGGACACCTCTTTTCCGATGTGACAGCTCCGGCCCATTATACTCTATCTCATCTTCGTTGCCTCCATCTTCATCTCCACAAGCTCTTGTTTCATCCACTCCATCTTTCAATTTATGGCATCGCCGTTTGGGTCACCCAGGAAACACCACTCTTCAGCATTTAATCTCTTATTGTTCTATTCATTGCAATAAACGCGACATGTCTCTTTGTCAAGCATGTCAGCTTGGAAAACATGTTCGACTTCTTTTTCAACACATAATTTCTTCAGTTTCTCAACCTTTTGAAATAATACATTCCGATGTTTGGACCTCTCCGGTTTTAAACATTAGTGGAATAAAATACTATGTTATTTATTTTGATAATTTTAGTCATTTTTGTGGTTTTTTCCTTTGAGACGTAAAAGTGAAGTTTTCTCTACTTTCTTACACTTCACTGCCTATATCGAAAACCAGTTTGGGAAAAAGATAAAATCACTCCAATGTGATAATGGAGGAGAATATAATAACCTTCAATTCCTAAACCATCTTGCTTCTCAAGGCATTAATCCGTATTTCTCATGCCCGTATACCTCCCAATAAAACGGTAAAGCTGAGCGCACACTTCGAACTCTCACAAATTCAATTCGCTCCCTCCTCTTTCAAGCTCATATGCCTTCAATATTTTGGGTCGAAGCTCTTCACATGGCTGTTCATCTCTTTAATATTCTCCCATTAACCTCAATATATAATGAAATCTCATTCACCAATCTCTTTGCAAGGCCTATTTCTTATGACCATTTACGAGTCTTTGGCTCACTTTGCTATCCTAATCTCCTTGCAACTTCAAAACATAAACTTAATCTTCGTTCTACTCCTTACATTTTTCTTGGCTACCCAAATAATCACAAAGGATATCATTGCCTTAATATTAATTGAAGAAAAATAATAATTTCAAGGGCACGTTATTTTTGATGAAAATAACTTCCCCTTCTCCTCTGTTTCCATTACCACTCAAAAGTCTTCAACACCCACGAATATTACCTTCAATACCCTCCCCCCCTTCATCACCACCTCACTCAAACACCACCTGCTCCACCTGCCACCATTCGCATGGTTCTCGACTTGGCGCTCAAATGCAATTGGCCAATCAAACAACTTGACGTCAAGAAAGCTTTTCTCACTGGCCACCTCGACAAAACGGTGTACATGCATCAACCGCCCGAATTTCGTGACCCATCAAAACCAGATCACATTTGCCTTCTCCACCGTTCTCTTTATGGTCTTAAGCAAGTTCCACGCGCTTGGTACAACCAATTCACCCAGTTTGCAACAAAAATTGGGTTCAAACAAACCCAATCAGATCACTCTCTCTTCGTCCATAATACATCGGTGGGTCTGGCCTATCTCTTGCTTTAGTGGACAACATCATTCTCACTGCCTCCAACGAGAATCTGCTCAAATCCATCACAACATCACTGAACTCCGAGTTTGAGATGATAAACATGGGTGATATACATTATTTTCTTGGTATTGGAGTCAAAAGAAACAAAGAGGGACTCTTTCTTGAGCAACATCGCTATGTTATGGAGATTGTTTAACGAGCTGACATGTCAGATTGTAACTCATGCACCACACTTGCTAGTACACGAGCCAAACTCTCCGCCACCGACGAAAAACCAGTTGCAGATCCAACCCTTTACCGTAGCTTAGCCGGAGCTTTGCAATATCTCACCTTCACACGCCCAAATATCACTTTTGCAGTTAATCAAATTTGTCTCTTCATTCACGATCCAAGATAACCACATCTTCATGCTCTGAAGCGTATTCTACGGTACATAAAAGGTACACTTGATCACGGTCTCCAACTTTATTCCAACTCTAAATCAGATCTTGTGCCCTATTCTGACGTAGACTGAGCAGGCTGTCCATCAACATGCCGATCTACTTCAGGATACTGTGTTTTCCACGGTGACAACCTAATCTCTTGGTCTTCAAAAAGACAACAGACGGTGACCCGATCAAGTGCCGAGGCTGAATATCGTGGTATAGCAAATGCTGTGGCAGAAACAACGTGGCTTCGTAATCTACTTCTCGAGCTTCATTCTCATGTATCCAAAGCCACAATTGTGTACTGCGACATCATCAGCGCTGTCTACATGTCATCAAACCCAGTGCAACACCAACGAACAACACGTGGATATTGACATCCACTTCTTCCGAGAATGCATCAAACTCGGACACGTTCGAGTCCTCCATGTTCTTACTTCTCAACAATATGCAGATATCTTTACAAAGGGTCTTCTTGCCCATACATTTTATGAATTTCGATCCAGTCTCACCGTCAAAGCAAACCCGGTTTTGACTGCGGGGGAGTGATCGATTACCATCAATGTAATATGACGTAAATAACACTTTGTAAACCCTACATATATTGATGTATATAAACTCTTTGATACACTCAATAAACAGCATGAGATTCCATTCTATTACATTTAAAAACCAAAATTAATGATAATTTATAGAATTTTTTAATCTACGTCCAAGTCATCCAAAATATCGTATAAAACAAAACAATAATCTATACATACTTTAAAATATGAGTATTTTAAAAAACTAATTTTATTCTACACTTTAGAAAATCATGGCTATGCTCGATATTTACAATTTACTTTTATGTTTTTAATTGATAAAAAATTGTAATTTACCAATTAAGAAATTTCAGTTGCATGCATTTCCCACCAACGGATCTATATAAACATATTTTGCACACACAAAAACTATATATATATATATATATACTACATATATGCGTTATGGAACGAACAAAATTTTCCCATAGAAATCAAAGCACGAAGCCCATCAAATCCACCTCAAATTCGAGTTTTCATGGTGAGTGATAACTTGAGAGATTCTCCAGCATTAGTAGTCGGATCTGTGGTGAGTTTTGGTATGAAGAATAATGAGTATCGCTACAAATTAAGGAACAATCTCCAGTTTTAAATCACAGACTTCTGGATTTACGATCAAGTACTCTAACATAAAATTTAAGTTTAATTATCTTAAAAGCAATTCATAAAATGCATGCACCACTATAGATAAATAAAAAAGCTATCATTAACATGTGCTTTTTCTAATTAAAAATAGAAATAAATCTTCAAACACAAAAATATATTTCCATTGTTACAATTTTTTTCTATACATTTCTAAATATGATGTTTTCCCCTAATTACCATGATGTGGTCTCTCTTACCTTATTTTGTGTATTTTTTTATCTCTCTAACTCTAATACATAGAATAATATCCAACATACGAAACAATATGCAATTCAATCCAGATTTCAGTGTCGATTGTGTGAACAATTCTTTAAATTCCAATCATAATTCTTCTTGTTGTGAAAAATAAGTATGAGAACATACTTCTTGAATTTCAAAGATTTGCTAAAACAAGCGACATTTAAATCCAATATATGGATTCACGTATTGTGTTGTTTTCGTACGTTGGACGTTGGTCTATATATTATGGTTAGAGAAATATATAGATATGCAAAATAAGTTAAGACAGACCACATGCATATAGATGAGAATGTCTGTAGAAAATATCATTGTAATTGTATATTTAAATAATTTGAGTTCATGTTTGTTTAGAAAATAGTCAAAATTAAATCATATATCATGAAAATTTGATATCAAAATTGACATATAAATGGTAAAAATTACAGTGATCCAATTATTAACACACAATTTTTTTAACAGATTAAACTATAATTAAAATAAAAACGATCATTTTTTACACAAAAAATCAAATTTTGTGAAAAAATGAATGTCATCCGTTTATAAAGAAAAAGAAAAAAAATTGAAACTTTAAGTAATTTTTTGAGGAAATGCAATAAATATACCTCAACTTCAACAATGGAGAATCAAAGACTACACTGTTGATATCAAAATAATTTGAGTTCATGTTTGTTTAGAAAATAGTCAAAATTAAATCATATATCATGAAAATTTGATATCAAAATTGACATATAAATGGTAAAAATTACAGTGATCCAATTATTAACACACAATTTTTTTAACAGATTAAACTATAATTAAAATAAAAACGATCATTTTTTACACAAAAAAATCAAATTTTGTGAAAAAATGAATGTCATCCGTTTATAAAGAAAAAGAAAAAAAATTGAAACTTTAAGTAATTTTTTGAGGAAATGCAATAAATATACCTCAACTTCAACAATGGAGAATCAAAGACTACACTGTTGATATCAAAATAATTTGAGTTCATGTTTGTTTAGAAAATAGTCAAAATTAAATCATATATCATGAAAATTTGATATCAAAATTGACATATAAATGGTAAAAATTACAGTGATCCAATTATTAACACACAATTTTTTTAACAGATTAAACTATAATTAAAATAAAAACGATCATTTTTTACACAAAAAAATCAAATTTTGTGAAAAAATGAATGTCATCCGTTTATAAAGAAAAAGAAAAAAAATTGAAACTTTAAGTAATTTTTTGAGGAAATGCAATAAATATACCTCAACTTCAACAATGGAGAATCAAAGACTACACTGTTGATATCAAAATAATTTGAGTTCATGTTTGTTTAGAAAATAGTCAAAATTAAATCATATATCATGAAAATTTGATATCAAAATTGACATATAAATGGTAAAAATTACAGTGATCCAATTATTAACACACAATTTTTTTAACAGATTAAACTATAATTAAAATAAAAACGATCATTTTTTACACAAAAAAATCAAATTTTGTGAAAAAAAGAATGCCATCCGTTTATAAAGAAAAAGAAAAAAAATTGAAACTTTAAGTAATTTTTTGAGGAAATGCAATAAATATACCTCAACTTCAACAATGGAGAATCAAAGACTACACGTTTGAACAACTTAAAATTTTGTCTCTCTTGGAATTGGCTTACTTCGATTATTTGCCCAATTTTTTTTTTTTTTTGGTTTTGTAAGAACTTAAAAAATAAAATAAAAAGACACGAGTTTCATGTTGTTGAGAGGGAGAAAGTATTAACACTCATTGTCCCATAATTTTGGATTCAATGAAATTTTTCTTCTAAAACTCCATGTATTTATATCCAAAATTTTCAATATTATTTTATCATATCAAAATTTTAAAGTGAAAAATCATTCTTGTGTTTTTAGGTAGTAAATTGAGAATTATAAATTCAAAGTCAATATATTTTACGTTTTAGTCAATTTTAACTTTTGGCGCGTTATTTATTTCTGTTAATAAGTTATTTTGGCGCGTAATTTATTTCTATTAATAAGTTATTTTGGCATTTTACCAACTTTTGCTAATGGGGTTATTTTTACTACCCAGTTTTGAAATCTTAAAACAAGTCTATATTATTTCCTAAAAAACTATATGATGCATTATCAAAAACTATATATATATATATATCCTACATATATGCGCTCTGACTCCAGAACGAACGAAATTTTCCCATAGAAATCAAAGCACGAAGCCCATTACATCCACATCAAATTCGAGTTTACATGGTGAACGATAATCCGAGAGACCCTCCAGCATTAGTCGTTGGATATGTGCTGAGTTTTGGTATGAAGAATAGCGAATATCGCTACAAAGGAACAATCTCCACTTCTAAGCCACTGACTTCGGGATTTACGATCAAGAACTTTGACATAAAATTTAAGTTTAATTATCTTTAAAAAAATTCATAAAATGCATGCACGATTATAGATAAATACAAAAGCTATCATTAACATGTGATTTTTTTAATTAAAATTTGAAATAAATTTTCAAACCCAAAAAAATATTTCCATTGTTACAATTTTTTTCCATACTTGTCTAAATATGATATTTTCCCCCTAATTACCATGATATTTTCTACACACACTCCCATCTATATACATGTGGTCTCTCTTACCTTATTTTGTGTATTTTTCTATCTCTCTAACTCGAATACATAGAATAATATCCAACATATGAAACCAATATGCAATTCAATCCAGATTCTGTGAACAATTCTTTAAATTCCAATCATAAATGTTCTTGTTGTGAAAAAAATGTTGAAGTATGAGAACATCGTTGTTAAATTTCAAAGATTTGCTAACACAAGCGACATTGAAATCCATAATATGGATTCCCGAATTTCATATTATTTTCGTACGTTAGACGTTGGTCTATATATTATGGTTAGAAAGATATACAGATATACAAAATAAGTTAAGACAGACCACATGCATATAGATGGGAATGTCTATAGAAAACATCATGGTTTATTAACCGGAGTTTGGTCGGGGAAATCAAATTTTGACAAGTATGAAAAACAATTGCTACAATGGAAAATAATTTTTTTGTTTGAAAATTTATTTCAATTTTAATTTAAAGAATCACATGTTAATGGTGACTTTTGTATTTATCTACAGTCATGCATTTTATGAATTGCTTTTAAAAGAACTAAATCTAAATTTATAAGATTTTGTATATTTAAATAATTTGAGTACATGTTTGTTTAGAAATAGTTAAAATTAAATCATATATCATGAAAAATGATATCAAAATTGACATATAAATGGTAAAAATTACGGTGTTCCAATAATTAACACAATTTTTTTAGCAGTTTAAGCTATGATTAAAATCAAAAACGATCATTTTTCAAAAAAAATAAATCAAATTTTGTGAAAAATGAATGTCTTCGGTTTATAAAAAAAAAAAAAGAAACAAAAAAAATTGAAACTATAAGTAATTTTTTTTGAGGAAATGCAATAAAGATACGCCAACTTCACCAATGGAGTCAGTCAAAGCCTACACGTTTGAACAACTTAAAATTGTATCTCTCTTGGAACTGGTTTACTTCGATTATTTGCCCGAATTTTTTTTTTTGGTTTTGTAAGAACTTAAAAAAATATAATAAAAAGACACGAGTTTCATGTTGTTGAGAGGGAGAATGTATTAACACTCATTGTCCCGTAATTTTGGATTTAATGAATTTTTTCTTCTAATATTTATATCCAAAAATTTTAATATTATTTTATCAACAAAGTAATATCAAAATTTTAAAATAAAATATTAATCTTACATTTTTAGATAGTAAATTCAGAATTATAAATTCAAAGTCAATATATTTTACTAATTAGTTAATTTTAACTTTTGGCGCGTTATTTATTTATGTTAATAAGTTATTTTGGTGCGTAATTTATTTCTATTAATAAGTTATTTTGGCATGTTACCAACTTTTGCTAATGGGTTATTTTTACTACTAAGTTTCGAAATCTTAAAACAAGTCTATATTATTTCCTAAAAAACTATATGATGCATTATCAAAACTATATATATATATATATATATATATATATATATGGACTACATATATGGGCTCTGACTCCAGAACGAACAAAATATTTTCACAGAAATCAAAAATCACATCCACCTCGAATTCGAGTTTCCATGGTGAGTGATAACTCGAGAGATCCTCCAGCATTAGTCGTCGGATATTTGCTGAGTTTTGGTACGAAGAATAGCGAGTATCGCTACAAATGAACAATCTCCACAGACTTCTGGATTTACAATCAAGAACTCTGACATAAAATTTAAGTTTAGTTATCTTTAAAATAATTCATAAAATACATGCACGATTATAGATAAATACAAAAGCTATCATTAACATGTGATTTTTTTAATTAAAAATTGAAATAAATTTTCAAACCCAAAAAAATATTTTCATTGTTACAATATTTTTCCATACTTGTCTAAATATGATATTTTCTCCTAATTACCATAATGTTTTCTACACACACTCCCATCTATATACATGTAGTCTCTCTTACCTTATTTTGTGTATTTTTCTATCTCTCTAACTCTAATACATAGAATAATATCCAACATACGAAACCAATATGCAATTTAATCCAGATTCTGTGAACAATTCTTTAAATTCCAATCATAATTGTTCTTGTTGTGAAAAAAATGTTGACGTATGGGAACATCCTTGTTGACTTTCAAAGATTTGCTAACACAAGCGACATTGAAATCCATAATATGGATTCGCAAATTACATATTATTTTCGTACGTTGGACTTTAGTCTATATATTATGGTTAGAGATATATACAAATATTCAAAATAAGTTAAGATAGATCACATGCATATAGATGGGAATGTCTGTAGAAAACATCATGGTTTATTAACGGGAGTTTGGTCGGGAAAATCAAATTTTGACAAGTATGAAAAGCAATTGTTACAAACGAAAATAATTTTTTTTTTGAAACTTTATTTCAATTTTAATTTAAAGAATCACATGTTAATGGTGACTTTTGTATTTATCTACAGTCATGCAGTTTATGAATTTCTTTTAAATGAATTAAATATAAATTTATAAAATTTTGTATATTTAAATAATTTGAGTACATGTTTATTTAGAAAATAGTTAAAATTAAATCATATATCATGAAAAAATGATATCAAAATTGACATATAAATGGTAAAAATTACGGTGCTCCAATAATTAACACAATTTTTTTTAGTAGTTTAAGCTATGATTAAAATCAAAAACGATCATTTAAAAAAAAAAAAGAAATCAAATTTTGTGAAAAATGAATATCATCTGTTTATAAAAAAAAAAGAAACAAAAAAAATTGAAACTATAAGTAAATTTTTTTGAGGAAATGCAATGAAGATACGTCAACTTCAACAATGGATTCAGTCAAATACTACAGTTTTGAACAACCTAAAATTGTGTCTCTCTTGGAATTGGTTTACTTCGATTATTTGCCCAAATTTTTTTTTTTTTTTGGTTTTGTGAGAACTTAAAAATAAAATAAAAAGACACGAGTTTCATGTTGTTGAGAGGGAGAATGTATTAATGATTTTTGAATTCAATGATTTTTTTCTTGTATTTATATCCAAAATTTATCAACAAAATAATATCAAAATTTTAAAGTAAAAAATTAATCTTACGTTTTTAGATAGTAAATTGAGAATTATAAATTCAAAGTCAATATATTTTACTAATTAGTCAATTTTAATTTTTGGTGCGTTATTTATTTATGTTAATAAATTATTTTAGCACGTAATTAATTTCTATTAATAAATTATTTTGGCATGTTACCAGCTTTTGCTAATGGGGTAATTTCTACTACTTATTTTTGAAATCTTAAATCATGTCTATGTTATTCAATAAAATGCTATATGATGCATTATCAATTCAATTTTAAGTTAATATATTTTTGTATTTAGTCAATCAAAATTTTTAGCGCATTATTTATGCTTTATTAATAAACTATTTTTGCGGGCTTTTTTTTATAATAATAAATTTGTTCGTTCGTGTTATTGAAAATTTGAGTGAAATGATTTGCCTATGTGATTGTACAGTATCGCGTACGAGGGTGAGTGGAGGTTATCATCGTTTTGAAGGGTGTTACCATATTTATCTGAAAGAGATTAAGGTTTGTATTATATAAACTAAAACATCAATTTGATGTTCTAATAATCATCTTATATAGTAAATCAAATTATTTGATTTAAATTTCATAACAAAGGACTTTAGGGTGATTCGTGTGCCAGTGCCAAAACCTACCACCAACACTAAGAAGGTAAAATACTAAAACCTAAATTTGTGAGGATCTAAGCAAGAGATATATAAATGGAAGTTTTCAATGGTTTTTTCTTTCTTTCTCAGGATGATGAGAACATTGAGAAGAGTGATGCGTCATCCTCCACTTCAATTTCAAAGAAACAAAAGCTTTTGGAAGACAAAAACATCTTAGACAAAACCTCTCTCTCTCTCTCTCTCTCTCTCTCTATCTCTCTCTCTCTCTCTCTCTCTCTCTCTCTCTCTCTCTCTCTCTCTCTTTCTCTCTCTCTCTTTCTCTCTCTCTCCTTAAATTTGTGAGGATCTTAAGCAAAGAGATATATAAATGGAAGTTTAATTTCGAAGTGATAACTATGTTTCATTGCATATACATCGACTCATACCACCAAAATCGTGGAACCTCTCTTTCTCTATCACAAGAATTGGGGGTCGACGATCTGTATCCCCCTCGAAACTATCATATAGCATCAGTTCCACACAAAGTATCGGCCTCTCTCTAACGCTACATACGTTTAAGTTTCTCAATCTGTATCCACACAGTTTATACTTTTAAACTCAGAACTACAAAAAATTCTAATTTCGCGATTTTTGTTCAAAATTGTGATTAGAACCAGTCATTGACCGGTTTTAAATACTAAATCAAAATAAACCGGTCATAATTAATACCCAACCCAACTTTTTTTTTGGAGAATTTCTTGTGAATATCCATGGATCAAAGGCCTCTTTGATTGTTAACGTTTACGTCAAAAGAGGAATTAATCTCGCGATTCGCGATGCTAGAAGCAGCGATTCTTACATCGTTATTGAAGTTAATCACGTCGGATTCTCTGTTTCTAACTTTCTCAAATCTTCAATTTTTGTTTGTTTTCTTTTTTTCTCTTTAATTACAAAACAAATATGAAATGTTCAGACATTGAAGACACGTGTAGTGAAAAGAAACTGCAATCCAATATGGAATGAAGAAATGACTATTGCAATCAAAGATCCCAATGTCCCAATTCGCTTGGTAAACCTAAAATCAGAGACTGAGAAGTAAAAATTTTGAATCTGAGGAAGAAGAAGAAGTTGGGATCCATGGATTTGAGGAAGAAGAAGAAACCTGGGTTGGGTATTAATTACGGTTTAAAACCGGTTTATTTCAATTTAGTGTGTAAAAACCGGTTAATGACTGGTTCTAATCGCGGTTTTGAACAGAAATCTCGAAATTAGAATTTTTGTGTAGTTCTGAGTTTAAAGTATAAATTGTGTGGATACAGATTGAGAAACTTAAATGAGTGTAGCGTTAGAGAGAGGCCGATACTTTGTGTGGAACTGATGTTAGATGATAGTTTCGAGGGGGATACAGATCGTTGACCCCAAGAATTGGTGATTTTGTTCATTTTCTTGATTGGGTTATGTTTTTATATATAAGCAAAATATTGATTTCATTGAGGTGTTTTTGTGTTCCACAAGCTTTCTTAATTTCTTGGACTAACCACTGTGTTGGCTTGGCTGATTTCGATTGTTTTCTTGGCAGATTTCTGTTGATGTATAGTAAAAATATTGAATAAGATGTTTTTGTCTTCCAAAAAGCTTTTGTTTCTTGGATTAAGCTATTTATGTTCATTCCCTTAAATTTGTGAGGATCTTAAGCAAAGAGATATATAAATGAAATTTTAATTTCAAAGTGATGACTATGTTTCATTGCATATACATCGACTCATACTACTCACCAAAATCGTGGAACCTCTCTTTCTCTATCACAAGAATTGGTGATTTTGTTCATTTTATTGATTGGTTTATGTTTTTATGTATAAGCGAAATATTGATTTCATTGAGGTGTTTTTGTGTTCCACAAGCTTTCTTAATTTCTTGGACTAACCACTGTGTTGTCTTGGCTAATTTCGATTGTTTTCTTGGCAGATTTCTGTTGATGTATACTGAAAATATTGACTAAGATGTTTTTGTCTTCCAAAAAGCTTTTGTTTCTTGGACTAAGCTATTTATGTTCCTCCCCTTAAATTTGTGAGGATCTTAAGCAAAGAGATATATAAATGGAAGTTTAATTTCAAAGGGATGACTATGTTTCATTGCATATACATCGACTCATACTACTCACCAAAATCGTGGAACCTCTATTTCTCTATCACAAGAATTGGTGATTTTGTTCATTTTCTTGATTGGTTTATGTTTTTATGTATAAGCGAAATATTGATTTCATTGAGGTGTTTTTGTGTTCCACAAGCTTTCTTAATTTCTTGTACTAACCACTATGTTGTCTTGGCTGATTTTGATTGTTTTCTTCGCAGATTTCTGTTGATGTATAGTGAAAATATTGATTAAGATGTTTTTGTCTTCCAAAAAGCTTTTGTTTTTTGGATTAAGCTATTTATGTTCCTCGTTCGTTCGTGTTATTGAAAATTTGAGTGAAATGATTTGCCTATGTGATTGTACATTATCACGTATGAGGGTGAGTGGAGGTTATCGTCGTGTTGAAGGGTGTTACCATAATTATCTGAAAGAGAATAAGGTTTGTATTATATAAACTAAAATATCAATTTGATGTTCTAATAATCATCTTATATAGTAAATCAAATTATTTGATTTAAATTTTATAACAAAGGACTTTAGGTTGATTCAGGTACCAGTGCCAAAACCTACCACTAACACTAAGAAGGTAAAATACCAAAACCTAAAATTGTGATGATCGTAACCAGACAGATATATAAATGGAAGTTTACAATGGTTTTTTCTTTCTTTCTCACGATGATGAGAACATTGAGAAGAGTGATGTGTCATCCTCCGCTTCAATTTCAAAGTGATGACTCTGTTTCATTGCATATACATCGACTCGTATGACTCACCAAAATCGTGGAACCTCTCTCTCTCTCTCTCTCCCCCCCTTTAAATTTGTGAGGATGTTAAGCAAAGAGATATATAAATGGAAGTTTAATTTCAAAGTAATGACTCTGTTTCATTGCACATACATTGACTCATACTACTCACCATAATCGTGGAACCTCTCTTTCTCGATCAAAAGAATTGGTGATTTTGTTCATTTTCTTGATTGGTTTATGTTTTTATGTATACGCAAAATTTTGATTTCATTGAGGTGTTTTTATGTTCCACAAGCTTTCTTAATTTCTTGGACTAACCACTCTGTTGTATTGGCTGATTTCGATTGTTTTCTTGGCAGATTTCTATTAATGTATAGTGAAAATATTGATTAAGATGTTTTTGTCTTCCAAAAAGGTTTTGTTTCTTTGATTAAGCTATTTATGTTCCTCGTTCGTTCGTGTTATTGAAAATTTGAGTGAATTGATTTGCCTATGTGATTGTACAGTATCGCGTACGAGGGTGAGTGGAGGTTATCGTCGTGTTGAAGGGTGTTACCATATTTATCTGAAAGAGATTAAGGTTTTTATTATATAAACTAAAACATCGATTTGATGTTCTAATAATCATCTTATATAGTAAATCAAATTATTTGATTTAAATTTCATAACAAAGGACTTTAGGGTGATTCGTGTGCCAGTGCCAAAACCTACCACCAACACTAAGAAGGTAAAATACTAAAACCTAAATTTGTGAGGATCTAAGCAAAGAGATATATAAATGGAAGTTTTCAATGGTTTTTTCTTTCTTTCTCAGGATGATGAGAACATTGAGAAGAGTGATGCGTCATCCTCCGCTTCAATTTCAAAGAAACAAAAGCTTTTGGAAGACAAAAACATCTTAAACAAAACCTATCTCTCTCTCTCTCTCTCTCTCTCTCTCTCTCTCTCCGCTTAAATTTGTGAGGATCTTAAGTGATGAGATCATGGCAAGCTCAGAGCATGGAGGTTCGGGACAAGAAGACGTAGGACAAAGAACTAAGGACAAGCTCGTAGCCGAGGAGCAGCTCGTAGCCGCGGAGGACCTTTTCGAGGCTACGTCTTTGAACATTCCGGTTGGGCCAATGACAAGGTCGAGGACGAGACAACTTAACCAATCCGTCAACTCTCTACTTCACCATATTAAGAGCGACCTTGAGCCAAGCACTTGTCCGATCACATTGGTCGTGATTCAAGTGGCTTAAGGGTCGGTGATGAGAGGTGTGTGATGCGCACTCTTTTTCCCTTCGCTCGGTTTTGTCCCAATGGGTTTTCCGGCAAGGTTTTTAATGAGGCGAGGTTCACACACTTAATCATAATCCTCATCATCGGCAACGCTAGAAGACTCGGAGGTCTTGGGTTCGATTCTCACCAAGCGAGCCTTCTCCATTTCTTATCCCTTTATTTTCGTTTTTGTCTTTCAAACTTCTTGGTCAAATGTCTTTAATGTTTGTCATTTTCCATGTGTGATAATGACCTTGGACGTGGCCAAGGTCCTACATAAACCCTCTTTCTCTTCAATAAAAATCATCAAACTTTTCTTTTAAAAATCTCTCTAAATTGTTTGATCAAAAACGAGATTCATTTCTCAACTTGTTCTTGTCTTAGTGCGTATATCTAAGATAGGATCCAGCCTCGTAGTCTAAGAGATTTACATATCTCTTGGAAGTACAAATCGATCCATCACTCATTCGTTCATCTTCAAAGTCCGTTCATCTTCCACATCATTTCCGCATCCTTTGAACCGATCATCATCCGTTCGAGTCACAACCACACGAAGGGTATTTTGGGGCATAGATCTTTACAAGGAGTCTATCAAGTGGTATCAGAGCCACTTCGTGTAAAGGTTGTGTTGTTCCTTGCTAAAAATCTCGTGTTCTTCATTTTCTGGATTTTTATCGTATTTCTTCATTTTTCTGTGATTTTGCAAACTTTATCATAAATAATTGGCTCATCGTAAAATTGTGATTTCACTTGAATCTGAACCTAGATTGAGTCTAGTATTTTTAAAAAGTGTTTCTGGAATTTTTTGATCCGATTTGATAATTTTTCGTGACTGATCATCCATTCATGTCAAAACTGTTCATCTTCTTGTGTAAAAACTAGTTTCAACTTTCAAAAGAACTTCTTACTTGTTAGATCCTTTTCTTTTTTTCAGGTACCATGTCGAGCTCCGTAGCAGAGTCATCCAATTCAAACCTGGGTAAGAAGAAGATGTTGGAATCAATTGAAGCAACCGTTGCTAGAATCATCGAAGAGAAGCTTGGGGCGTTGCAATTGAACCGGGTTGCTCCGGGTCCTGTTCTAAATCAGCCACAAGAAAGGGCACCAAGGGAACAACGGATTGATGGTGCAGCAGCAGTACATTACTACTCTAGTCATGCTTCTAACAGTAGCCAAAGGAGGCGAAGGCAAACGCGAGAGAGACCCACCGCGAGATGCTTTTGGTGGGTTGAAAATCAATATCCCTCCATTCCATGGAACCAATAATCTGGAAGCATACTTGGATTGGGAGACAAAGATCGAGCTAGTGTTCATATGCCGAAAATGCACCGAGGACACCAAAGTTAGAATCGCCGCAACTGAATTTTATGATTACGCTTTGAGTTGGTGGGATCAACTTGTGACCACTAGGAGACGTGTCGGTGATTATCCCATCGAGACTTGGAACCAAATGAAAGCCATCATGCGAAGGAGATTTGTGCCGAGCCACTACCAACGAGAGCTACACCAACGGTTACGAGACTTGGTTCAAGGCAGTAGGTCCGTAGAAGAATACTTCAAAGAAATGGAAACCTTGATGTTGAGAGCCGATGTCCGTGAAGAGGGTGAAGATATTATGTCTCGGTTCATGGGAGGTCTCAACCGCGACATCCAAGACCGATTGGAAACGCAACATTATGTGGAGCTTGAGGAGATGCTTCACAAAGCTGTGATGTTTGAGACACAAATAAAGAGGAGAAGCTTTAAGACAAGTTACGGTTCAGGCAATACCGGATTTAATTCGGGCCGATCTAGTTATCACAAAGAAGAGAAGACTGTTTTCCAAAAGGATTCAAAACCCTTTACCAAGTCGAAACCGGTGGAACACGACTTCAAAGGAAAGGCCAAGGAAGTATTGAGGGCTAGAGATATCCGATGTTACAAGTGCCAAGGACTTGGGCACTATGCTAGCGAGTGTTCAAACAAACTGGTTATGATCCTTAGGGATAATGGAGAGGTTGAGTCCGAAGAGGAGAAATCAGTAGGTTATACTTCAGCCGATGAGGGTATAGAGACCGCGGAGTTACTCGTAGCAAGACGATCATTAAGTGTCTTGACCATAACCGAGGAACAAGCGCATGGTTAAAGGCAAGGTTTATAGCTTGATCATAGATGGTGGGAGCTATACTAACGTGGCTAGTAGGACCATGGTGGAGAAGATCGGCTTGGAAACACTTAAGCATCCGAAGCCGTATTCGCTTCAATGGCTCAACGATTCCGGTGAAATGACCGTCAACGAGCAAGTTAAGGTCCCATTTTCGATCGGCAAGTACGAGGATGAGGTTTTGTGTGATGTTCTACCAATGAGTGCGAGTCACCTTCTACTTGGTCGACCTTGGCAATCGGACCGAAAAGTAGTCCATGACGGGTTCACTAACCGTCATACTTTTGAGCATTTGGGTCGAAAAACTATCTTAGCTCCTATGACTCCGCATGAAGTGTACCTAGATCAACTGAGTATGAAAAAGAACTCCACCAAATCAACCGATCCAACCGTTGCCAAGAAAAGGGAAGTTCTTCAAACAGTTTACTATTTGTTTTTAAAGAAACACTTACTTGTTCAACTAACCCCGAACTGGCGCTACCAAGTATTATCAAGTCTCTTTTACAGGATTATCAAGATGTTTTTCCAGAAAACAGCCCTATAGGTTTGCCACCAATCCGAGGGATCGAGCACCAAATTGATTGTGTGCCCGGGGCCGCTCTTCCTAATCGGCCAGCCTATCGAACAATTCCGGTGGAAACAAAGAAACTTGAGAAGCAAGTGAACGAGCTTATGGACAAGGGACACATCCGTGAGAGCATGAGTCCATGTGCTGTTCCGGTGTTACTTGTGCCGAAAAAGGATGGAAGTTGGCGCATGTGCGTTGATTTCCATGCCATCAACAACATTACGGTTAAGTATCGCCATCCTATCCCTAGACTTGATGATATGCTTGATGAGTTGCATGGTTCTAGCATATTCTCTAAGATATATCTTAAAAGTGGTTATCACCAAATCCGGATGAAGGAAGATAATGAATGGAAAACGACATTTAAAACGAAACAAGGTTTATATGAATGGTTAGTCATGCCGTTTGGATTAATGAATGCACCTAGTACTTTCATGAGGTTAATGAATCATATTCTTAGGAAGCATATAGGAGTATTCGTTGTGGTTTATTTTGATGACATTTTGATTTACTCTAAGAATCTAGATGATCATGTCATGCATCTTAAAACGGTTCTAGACTTGCTTAGGAAGGAAAAGCTTTATGCCAACCGTAAGAAATGCACATTTTGCACGGATAATCTTGTTTTTCTAGGCTTTGTTGTAAGCACAGATGGCATTAAGGTTGACGAGGAGAAGGTCAAAGCGATTCGAGATTGGCCAAGTCCAAAGAACGTAAGTGAAGTTAGGAGCTTTCACGGTCTAGTGGGTTTTTACCGACGGTAAGCTCACTAACTCTCCCGTTTTAATACTTCCTGATTTTATGAAAACTTTTGAGATTGAGTGTGATGCCTCTGGCCTAGGTATTGGTGCTGTTTTGATGCAGGATCACAAGCCAATTGCTTTCTTTAGCGAGAAGCTAGGTGGAGCTACGCTTAACTACCCGACATACGACAAAGAGTTATACGCCTTGGTGAAAGCTTTGCAAACTTGGCAACATTATCTATGGCCTAAGGAGTTCGTGATCCACACCGATCATGAGTTATTAAAACATCTCAAAGGCCAACAAAAGCTCAACAAGCGTCATGCCCGATGGGTCGAGTTCATCGAAACCTTTCCATACGTGATCAAGTACAAAAAAGGTAAAGATAATGTTGTAGCCGATGCATTATCTCGAAGGTATGTGTTACTTAACTCTTTCGATGCAAGATTGTTGGGATTTGAACAAATCAAAGATCTTTATGCCAACGACTCCGATTTTGGTAAGATATTTCAATCTTGTGAGAAATTTGCCTTCGGAAAATACTATCGCTTTGATGGTTATTTGTTTTATGAAAATAGACTTTGTGTACCTCACTCTTCTTTGAGAAGTTTGTTTCTAAGGGAAGCTCACGGAGGAGGCTTGATGGGACACTTTGGCGTGGCTAAAATCCTTAAGGTGATGCAAGATCACTTTCATTGGCCACATATGAAAAGAGATGTTGAGAGACTTTGCGAACGATGTGCTACTTGTAAAAAGGCTAAGTCTAAGGTCCAACCGAACGGTTTGTATACTCCTTTACCCATTCTTTTGCATCCGTGGACTGACATTTCTATGGAATTTGTTATAGGATTGCCTAGGACTAGAAATGGTAGAGATTCAGTGTTTGTGGTTGTTGATAGATTCTCTAAGATGGCACATTTCATTCCATGTCATAAAACTGATGATGCATCTCATATAGCCGATTTGTTCTTTAAGGAAATCGTTCGTTTTCATGGCATGCCTAGGACCATAGTTTCGGATAGAGACACTAAATTCCTAAGTTATTTTTGGGAAACTTTGTGGTCAAAACTAGGAACTAAGTTGCTTTTCTCTACTACCTGTCATCCGCAAACCGATGGTCAAACTGAAGTTGTTAATCGAACATTGTCTACATTATTAAGAGTCTTGATTAAAAAGAATCTTAGAACTTGGGAGGATTGCTTGCCGCATGTAGAATTTGCATATAATCATTCGATGCATTCCGCTACTAAGTTCTCTCCTTTTGAAATTATTTACGGTTTTAATCCTATTTCGCCTTTGGATCTAATGCCTTTGCCTTTGAGTGAAAGAACAAGTCTAGACGGCAAAAAGAAAGCCGATTTGGATAAACAGGTCCACAAGAAGGCTAGAGAAAACATAGAGGCCCGGACGAAACTTTACGAGAAGTATGCAAACAAGGGCCGAAAGAAAGTTGTCTTTGACGAAGGAGACCAAGTTTGGGTCCACCTTAGAAAGGAGCATTTTCCAGAGGAAAGAAAGTCTAAGTTGATGCCGCGAATTGACGGGCCATTCAAAGTTCTCAAACGGATCAACAACAAGGCCTACCAACTCGATCTCCAAGGTAAGTATAAGGTTAGCGAAAGCTTCAATGTTTCTGATCTTATTCCTTTTTGTGCAGATGAAGCGGATTTGAGGTCTAATCCTTTTCAAGTGGGAGAGGATGATGAGATCATGGCAAGCTCAGAACATGGAGGTTCGGGACAAGAAGACGTAGGACAAAGGACTAAGGACAAGCTCGTAGCCGAGGAGCAGCTCGTAGCCGCGGAGGACCTTTTCGAGGCTACGTCTTTGAACATTCCGGTTGGGCCAATGACAAGGTCGAGGACGAGACAACTTAACCAATCCGTCAACTCTCTACTTCACCATATTAAGAGCGACCTTGAGCCAAACACTTGTCCGATCACATTGGTCGTGATTCAAGTGGCTTAAGGGTCCGTGATGAGAGGTGTGTGATGCGCACTCTTTTTCCCTTCGTTTGGTTTTGTTCCAACGTGGCTAGTAGGAACATGGTGGAGAAGACGGCTTGGAAACACTTAAGCATCCGAAGCCGTATTCGCTTCAATGGCTCAATGATTCCTGTGAAATGACCGTCAACGAGCAAGTTAAGGTCCCATTTTCGATCGGCAAGTACGAGGATGAGGTTTTCTGTGATGTTCTACCAATGACTGCGAGTCACCTTCTACTTGGTTGACCTTGGCAATCGGACCGAAAAGTAGTCCATGACGGGTTCACTAACCATCATACTTTTGAGCATTTGGGTCGAAAAACTATCTTAGCTCCTATGACTCCGCATGAAGTGTACCTAGATCAACTGAGTATGAAAAAGAACTCCACCAAATCAACCGATCCAACCGTTGCCAAGAAAAAGAGAAGTTCTTCAAACAGTTTACTATTTGTTTTTAAAGAAACACTTACTTGTTCAACTAACCCCGAACTGGCGCTACCAAGTATTATCAAGTCTCTTTTACAGGATTATCAAGATGTTTTTCCAGAAAACAGCCCTATAGGTTTGCCACCAATCCGAGGGATCGAGCACCAAATTGATTTTGTGCCCGGGGCCGCTCTTCCTAATCGGCCAGCCTATCGAACAATTCCGGTGGAAACAAAGAAACTTGAGAAGCAAGTGAACGAGCTTATGGACAAGGGACACATCCGTGAGAGCATGAGTCCATGTGCTGTTCCGGTGTTACTTGTGCCGAAAAAGGATGGAAGTTGGCGCATGTGCGTTGATTTCCGTGCCATCAACAACATTACGGTTAAGTATCGCCATCCTATCCCTAGACTTGATGATATGCTTGATGAGTTGCATGGTTCTAGCATATTCTCTAAGATATATCTTAAAAGTGGTTATCACCAAATCCGGATGAAGGAAGATGATGAATGGAAAACGGCATTTAAAACGAAACAAAGTTTATATGAATGGTTAGTCATGCCGTTTGGATTAACGAATGGACCTAGTACTTTCATGAGGTTAATGAATCATATTCTTAGGAAGCATATAGGAGTATTCGTTGTGGTTTATTTTGATGACATTTTGATTTACTCTAAGAATCTAGATGATCATGTCATGCATCTTAAAACGGTTCTAGACTTGCTTAGGAAGGAAAAGCTTTATGCCAACCGTAAGAAATGCACATTTTGCACGGATAATCTTGTTTATCTAGGCTTTGTTGTAAGCACAGATGGCATTAAGGTTGACGAGGAGAAGGTCAAAGCGATTCGAGATTGGCCAAGTCCGAAGAACGTAAGTGAAGTTAGGAGCTTTCACGGTCTAGTGGGTTTTTACCGACGGTTTGTCAAGGACTTTAGCACCATTGCTGCCCCGCTTACGGAAGTAATCAAAAAGGACGTTGGTTTCAAATGGGAAGCCGCACAAGAAGAGGCATTCCAAGCCTTGAAAGAGAAGCTCACTAACTCTCCCGTTTTAATACTTCCTGATTTTATGAAAACTTTTGAGATTGAGTGTGATGCCTCTGGCCTAGGTATTGGTGCTGTTTTGATGCAGGATCACAAGCCAATTGCTTTCTTTAGCGAGAAGCTAGGTGGAGCTACGCTTAACTACCCGACATACGACAAAGAGTTATACGCCTTGGTGAAAGCTTTGCAAACTTGGCAACATTATCTATGGCCTAAGGAGTTCGTGATCCACACCGATCATGAGTTAGTAAAACATCTCAAAGGCCAACAAAAGCTAAACAAGCGTCATGCCCGATGGGTCGAGTTCATCGAAACCTTTCCATACGTGATCAAGTACAAAAAAGGTAAAGATAATGTTGTAGCCGATGCATTATCTCGAAGGTATGTGTTACTTAACTCTTTAGATGCAAGATTGTTGGGATTTGAACAAATCAAAGATCTTTATGCCAACGACTCCGATTTTGGTAAGATATTTCAATCTTGTGAGAAATTTGCCTTCGGAAAATACTATCGCTTTGATGGTTATTTGTTTTATGAAAATAGACTTTGTGTACCTCACTCTTCTTTGAGAAGTTTGTTTCTAAGGGAAGCTCACGGAGGAGGCTTGATGGGACACTTTGGCGTGGCTAAAACCCTTAAGGTGATGCAAGATCACTTTCATTGGCCACATATGAAAAGAGATGTTGAGAGACTTTGCGAACGATGTGCTACTTGTAAAAAGGCTAAGTCTAAGGTCCAACCGAACGGTTTGTATACTCCTTTACCCATTCCTTTGCATCCGTGGACTGATATTTCTATGGACTTTGTTATAGGATTGCCAAGGACTAGAAATGGTAAAGATTCAGTGTTTGTGGTTGTTGATAGATTCTCTAAGATGGCATATTTCATTCCATGTCATAAAACTGATGATGCATCTCATATAGCCGATTTGTTCTTTAAGGAAATCGTTCGTTTTCATGGCATGCCTAGGACCATAGTTTCGGATAGAGACACTAAATTCCTAAGTTATTTTTGGAAAACTTTGTGGTCAAAACTAGGAACTAAGTTGCTTTTCTCTACTACCTGTCATCCGCAAACCGATGGTCAAACTGAAGTTGTTAATCGAACATTGTCTATTATTAAGAGTCTTGATTAAAAAGAATCTTAGAACTTGGGAGGATTGCTTGCCGCATGTAGAATTTGCATATAATCATTCGATGCATTCCGCTACTAAGTTCTCTCCTTTTGAAATTGTTTACGGTTTTAATCCTATTTCGCCTTTGGATCTAATGCCTTTGCCTTTGAGTGAAAGAACAAGTCTAGACGGCAAAAAGAAAGCCGATTTGGATAAACAGGTCCACAAGAAGGCTAGAGAAAACATAGAGGCCCGGACGAAACTTTACGAGAAGTATGCAAACAAGGGCCAAAAGAAAGTTGTCTTTGACGAAGGAGACAAAGTTTGGGTCCACCTTAGAAAGGAGCGTTTTCCAGAGGAAAGAAAGTCTAAGTTGATGCCGCGAATTGACGGGCCATTCAAAGTTCTCAAACGGATCAACAACAAGGCCTACCAACTCGATCTCCAAGGTAAGTATAAGGTTAGCGAAAGCTTCAATGTTTCTGATCTTATTCCTTTTTGTGCAGATGAAGCGGATTTGAGGTCTAATCCTTTTCAAGTGGGAGAGGATGATGAGATCATGGCAAGCTCAGAACATGGAGGTTCGAGACAAGAAGACGTAGGAAAAAGGACTAAGGACAAGCTCGTAGCCGAGGAGCAGCTCGTAGCCGCGGAGGACCTTTTCGAGGCTACATCTTTGAACATTCCGGTTGGGCCAATGACAAGGTCGAGGACGAGAAAACTTAACCAATCCGTCAACTCTCTACTTCACCATATTAAGAGCGACCTTGAGCCAAGCACTTGTCCGATCACATTGGTCGTGATTCAAGTGGCTTAAGCGTCGGTGATGAGAGGTGTCTGATGCGCACTCTTTTTCCCTTGGCTCGGTTTTATCCCAATGGGTTTTCCGGCAAGGTTTTTAATGAGGCGAGATTCACACACTTAATCATAATCCTCATCATCGGCAACGCTAGAAGACTTGGAGGTCTTGGGTTCGATTCTCACCAAGCGAGCCTTCTCCATTTTTTATCCCTTTATTTTCGTTTTTGTCTTTCAAACTTCTTGGTCAAATGTCTTTAATGTTTGTCATTTTCCATGTGTGATAATGACCTTGGACGTGGCCAAGGTCCTACATAAACCCTCTTTCTCTTCAATAAAAATCATCAAACTTTTCTTTTAAAAATCTCTCTAAATTGTTTGATCAAAAACGAGATTCATTTCTCAACTTGTTCTTGTCTTAGTGCGTATATCTAAGATAGGATCCAGCCTCGTAGTCTAAGAGATGTACATCTCTCTTGGAAGTACAAATCGATCCATCACTCATTCGTTCATCTTCAAAGTCCGTTCATCTTCCGCATCATTTCCGCATCCTTTGAACCGATCATCATCCGTTCGAGTCACAACCACACGAAGGACATTTTGGGGCATAGATCCTTACGAGGAGTCTATCATTAAGCAAAGAGATATATAAATGGAAGTTTAATTTCAAAGTGATGACTATGTTTCATTGCATATACATCGATTCATACTCCTCACCAAAATCGTGGAACCTCTCTTTCTCTATCACAAGAATTGGTTCTTTTGTTCATTTTCTTGATTGGTTTATGTTTTTATGTATAACCGAAATGTTGATTTCATTGAGGGGTTTTTGTGTTCCACAAGCTTTCTTAATTTCTTGGACTAACCACTGTGTTGTCTTGGCTCATTTCGATTGTTTTCTTGGTAGATTTCTGTTGATGTATAGTGAAAATATTGATTAAGATATTTTTGTCTTCCAAAAAGCTTTTGTTTCTTGGATTAAGCTATTTATGTTCCTCGTTCGTTCGTGTTATTGAAAATTTTAGTGAAATGATTTACCTATGTGATTGTACAGTATCGCGTACGAGGGTGAGTGGAGGTTATCGTCGTGTTGAAGGGTGTTACCATATTTATCTGAAAGAGATTAAGGTTTGTATTATATAAACTAAAACATCGATTTGATCTTCTAATAATCATCATATATAGTAAATCAAATTATTTGATTTAAATTTCATAACAAAGGACTTTAGGTTTATTCGTGTGCCAGTGCCAAAACCTACCACCAACACTAAGAAGGTAAAATACTAAAACCTAAATTTGTGAGGATCTAAGCAAAGAGATATATAAATGGAAGTTTTCAATGGTTTTTTCTTTCTTTCTCAGGATGATGAGAACATTGAGAAGAGTGATGCGTCATCCTCCGCTTCAATTTCAAAGAAACAAAATCTTTTCGAAGACAAAAATATCTTAAACAAAACCTCTCTCTCTCTCTCTCTCTCTCCCCTTAAATTTGTGAGGATCTTAAGCAAAGAGATATATAAATGGAAGTTTAATTTCAAAGTGATGACTATGTTTCATTGCATATACATCGACTCATACTCCTCACCAAAATCGTGGAACCTCTCTTTCTCGATCACAAGAATTGGTGATTTTGTTCATTTTCTTGATTGGTTTATGTTTTTATGTATAAGTGAAATATTGATTTCATTGAGGTGTTTTTGTGTTCCACAAGCTTTCTTAATTTCTTGGACTAACCACTGTGTTGTCTTGGCTGATTTCGTTGTTTTCTTGGCAGATTTCTGTTGATGTATAGTGAAAATATTGATTAAGATATTTTTGTCTTCCAAAAAGCTTGTTTCTTGGATTAAGCTATATATGTTCCTCGTTCGTTCGTGTTATTGAAAATTTGAGTGAAATGATTTGCCTATGTGATTGTACGGTATCGCGTGCGGGGGTGAGTGGAGGTTATCGTCGTGTTGAAGGGTGTTACCATATTTATCTGAAAGAGATTAAGGTTTGTATTATATAAAATAAAACATCAATTTGATCTTCTAATAATCATCATATATAGTAAATCAAATTATTTGATTTAAATTTTATAACAAAGGACTTTAGGGTGATTCGTGTACCAGTGCCAAAATCTACCACCAACACTAAGAAGATAAAATACTAAAACCTAAAATTGTGAGGATAGTAACCAAACAGATATATAAATGGAAGTTTTCAATGGTTTTTTCTTTCTTTCTCAGGATGATGAGAACATTGAGAACAGTGATGCATCATCCTCCGCTTCAATTTCATAGAAACAAAAAATTTTGGAAGACAAAAACATCTTAAACAAAACCTCTCTCTCTCTCTCTCTCTCTCCGCTTAAATTTGTGAGGGTCTTAAGCAAAGAGATATATAAATGGAAGTTTAATTTCAAATTGATGACTCTGTTTCATTGCACATACATCGACTCATAGTACTCACCAAAATCGTGGAGCCTCTCTTTCTCGATCACAAGAATTGGTGATTTTGTTCATTTTCTTGATTGGTTTATGTTTTTATGTATAAGCGAAAAGTTGATTTCATTGAGGTATTTTTTGTGTACCACAAGCTTTCTTAATTTCTTGGACTAACCACTGTGTTGTCTTGGCTGATTTCGATTGTTTTCTTGGCAGATCTCTGTTAATGTATAGTGACAATATTGATTAAGATGTTTTTGTCTTCCAAAAAGGTTTTGTTTCTTTGATTAAGCTATTTATGTTCCTCGTTCGTTCGTGTTATTGAAAATTTGAGTGAAATGATTTGCCTATGTGATTGTACAGTATCGCGTACGAGAGTGAGTGGAGGTTATCGTCGTGTTGAAGGGTGTTACCATATTTATCTGAAAGAGATTAAAGTTTGTTCATAACTAGTTTCTGAAATTTTTAATCTTCTTCTTTTTATATATGCATTTTACATTAATGGGCCTTTCTCAAAATATTAATCTCAAAACAGTCGTTAAGTCGATGTAATGTAGCGTGGGTTCCCAACTTCTAAATTCTTATTAAATTTGCAAAGAGGATGACGATAAAATTTATGGTTGGTGAACACGTTTTTTAAAAGCTTGTACATGTTTTTTAACAATGGATAATTTCCTCGTAAATTCGATGATATCTCGAAATAAAGGCATTGTAAATATTTTTGTTGCAAAATCAATGGAAAGTCGTGGTAATTATTTGAAAATTATCTATAAATACCAACTTCTATAAGTGTTACAACTAAAATAACCATCATCTACAAAAAAAAAAAAAAACACAATCTTCTTCAAACTAAAAGATGTATGGGGCTAATATATATACGAACTTTGAATATGGATGTACATGCACAAAGATTCGATGGAATGGTGACAAAATAGTTCAGTGAGGGGATGAAAATATTCATGTGTCAGACGAGTAATACACCGCTAATTTTGGAAAGCGGTACTATGTTTTGTCCTTGTCGGAAACGCATGAATATGAGATGTATTCATACTGATAATGTATGGAACCATTTATTAATTAGAGGCTTTACGCCACAATATTATGTTTGATTTTAACATAGCGAGGGTTATGGTGGGAATGATGCAAGTAGTAGCAATATTAATTATCAAGTTCTTGATCATGTTGAATCTGACAATTTGCATGAACTCTGCATCAAATTGACTATCATCATCAGGATAGCGAAGATCATGATAGGTTGGATGCATGGATATGGATGCATTTCATGGAACAACAATTTCATATTCTGATAATACTGTTGAAGAACCCAACTTAGACGCTAAGCGATTCTATGATATGTTATACGCTGTAAATCAGCTCATCTACGATGGATGTTGAGAAGGACTGTCAAAATTATCACTTGCAGCTAAGATGATGAAAATTAAAAAAGAAAATTATTTACCTGAGAATTGTATTGATGCATGAGCTTAATTATTCAAAGATTATTGCTAGAGGAAAATTTGTCTGATGAATCATACTATGAGACACAGGAGTTGGTGTTTAGTATGGGATTGCCTTCTGAGATGATAGATTTATGCATTGAAAATTGTATGATTTTTTAGTTAGATAATGATCAACTGCATTAATGTCGATTTTGCCAAAAGTCAAGATATAAGTCGCAAGGTAGAGGGATGAGTATGGTGCCGTATAAACAGATCTGGTACCTTCCTATAATTGATGGGATAAAACGAATTTATCAGTCATCGATGAGATGGCATGTTGAACATTCTCAGACGGATGGATTTATGGCAACTGGTTGTATGCTTTCGTTGCTAAGTTGTCGCAATGTTAACGACGCATTACCTTCTATAATACGACTATTTTCCATCTGCTTTATTTGATGTAAAAACGTCGTTAATATACGATGAATCATTTACGACGATTTACTGTCGAATTAGAAACGTCGTAAAGTTTACAACGCTTTTACGATGAAGGTTGATTACGTCAAGCGATTAACGACGAATTGTGTTTGTCAGCAATCTATTTTTATTATCGATTTACGACGAATTACCAACGAAACACGCCGTCGTCAACCACTTGTTAACGAAAATCTAGAGAGGATTTATAGAATTTCTGAATCTTCGCGTTTTCACCCAAAACATCATATAAAACGAAACAATAGTCTTTAAAATAAGAATATTTTACAAACTTAGTTTTATTATACACTTCAGAAAATTCATGGTTATTGCCCATGCCTGATATTTAAAATTTTCCTTTATGTTTTTATGTTTCTATATATAATTGTAATTCGCCAATGAAGAAATTTCAATCGCATTTCCCTCCAAAAGATATATAAACACATATCTTCGCTCTGACTTGAGAACAAAAAAATATTCTCATAAGAAATCAGAGAACGAAACCCATCAAATCAACCTCAAATTCGAGTTCCAATGGTGAGCGATAACTCGAGAAATCCTCCTCCAGCATTAGTAATTGGATCTGTGGTGAGTTTTGGTCTGAAGAACAGCGAGTATCGTTACAGAGGAACAGTCTCCACTTTTAAGCCACATACTTCTGGATTTACGATCAAGAATGGTCAGTTATTTTACGGTTTCCAGGTTTCTTTTTACTTGTGGTTATTAGGGTTCTCACGAGAAATGGAGTGGTTGAGTCTTGGTGATTTAGGGTTTAGAAAAATCGAAGTCGAGTTGTTTGCATATACGTCGAAATTAATCCTAGTTTTCGTCTGATTTTATGGGTTTCCTTGTTTGATTTCTGTTGTTTATGTTGAGAAAATGATCAGAACGGTAAGATTTATGTTAGTTTTTGGTTCTTGCGATGATTTTGATCATTAGATTTCACATATTGACTATGTTTTACTGGAAATAGATAGCTTTTTGGTCGGAACAGTAAGATTTATGTTAGTTTTTGGTTCTCGCGATGATCTTGATCATAAGATTTCACCGATTGACTGAGTTTATCTGGAAATATATAGGTTTTCTTGGCATATTTTGATTTTTTTTTTTTTTTGCTGATTTGGATAGTACGTATATGAAAAACACTGATTTAGATTGAAGACTTTTTCTGCCATAACTTCTCTTTTGTTATGGATAAACACTTTTTTGCTCTCTTGAGTGAAATGAGTTTGGCTCTAATTTTGTAGTGACGCGTATCAAAAATGAGATTTGTCAGCCCGAGTACATTTGTTTGTTTAGGCTATGGGAAGTTAGCCCGAGTACATCCAAGAAACTTCTAACATTTTTTTTTTTAATTGAATGTAAAATTTATTCAAAGCCAAAAAACCGTTTTTACATCGAGTGTTACGTGTTATTGAGACTTTGATTTAGGCAGAAAAATGTCATATCCTCTACTTGTCGATCTTTTTAGGTAGTGCTCCGTGCCTCGAACCAAAGTTCCAAGCCTCCATCAAGCTCGGGGGCAATGTCTCGAAGAGAAGATAGTTGATTCCGTACATTCTTATCAATGAGTTGAATGAGACGATGCGGTGGGGATGGATCCTCTCCATGATTGCGAGCATTTCTTTCTCGCTATATCCCATGAACCGATGCTTGAAAAACGTACCTAGTGAGAAAAAGTTATTGTTTTGACTGCCGTGGATCTGAGATTAGATCAATAACTCTGGTCCAGTGCGATGAGTATTTTGCTCAAAGAAGTCCTTTGGTAAGAGAGCTCCAAACAGTAGATGTGTAAGGGCAATTGAAGAACAAGTGCTCACGTGATTCCAAGGGGTCATTGCAGAAGATACAGGAGTGGTTAGCTCCAATGCTCCATGCCACCATCCTCTCGCCAGTGGATAGACGATTATGCATCGCTAGCCAAGCGCACAAAGAGAATTTCGGCGTTGAATGAGAAAACCAAATACCTTTACTCCACAAGATTTTCTGGTGTGGGATCCGAATCTGTTGCCATGTCGATTTCACGTGGAAGTGGTGTTTAAAAATATCTCCTATATATCTCCATAGAGACACATCCTCTATTCCAACATCAAGGCGCTCTCTCTGATTCGTTATTGCGTTATCGATGGCTCGTAAGTGATCTGATCGATGGCTTCGCCAAGTCTACATGGCTGCGGCAACATTGGCATGTTCAGTAATGCCCATGTCAATGAAACCCCTAGGCCCCGTGATCTCAATTAGTCAACCCAAAGGAGACCAATGGTCATACCAAAAAGAGGTTGCTTCCCCATTCCGAACTTCAACCTTATAAAATTCTTTTGTTGTGTCTCTATATTTGAGCAATTTCCTCCACATCCAAGAGCCTGCAAGAGTCGTCTCTTTTATCGACCAGAAAGTACCTTTTTGATGAGATACGTACGAACCCACTTCACCCACAGAGAAGTGTTACTAGACATTAACCGTCAAATCAGTTTGAAGCAGCACACATCATTGACCTCCTTCAGAGATCGTAACCCCAAGCCTCCCTCTTCCAGCGGTCGACAAACATATTCCCATGCGATCTTTGCTTTTTCGGATTTAGATCCGGACCGGACCAGAGAAAAGCCTAACAAAGCTTTTTGACCTCTCTAATACAGTTACTTGGCAATCTAAAAGCCGAGAGCCAGAAATTGGTAAGGCTTACCAATACTGATTTTATGAGTTGTAATCGACCTGCAAAAGACAAGAACCGGGCAGTCCACGATCTGATTTTTGAGCGGATTCTCTCCAAGAGGGGGAGATAATCCGTTGCCGTCATCCTCTTTGTTACAAGTGGTAACCCCAAATACCGAACCGGCAGCAAACCAACATCGAAAGGGAAACGTGTTTGCATATCCATACGAACTCTATCGTCTATTCCTGCGAAATAGATTGTTGATTTCTCCATGCTTATTTTGAGCCCCGATATTTTTGCAAACTCATTAAACACATTTACAATCCCCTCCATCGATCTGACATTTCCATCCGTAAACACAAGTATGTCATCCGCAAAGCTCGAATGTGTAACTCCCACATTCTTACATTTAGGATGGTAACCAAACTGTCTTGTTGATGCCGCCTTATCAAGGAGTTTAGAGAGAACATTCATACTAATGACAAAGAGGTAAGGAGATAGAGCACAACCCCGTCTTAGATCCCTTTCACTTCTGAAAAAATCGACTAATTCCCCATTGACTTGTACGGAAAAGATGCAGTCGTGATACAAAGAGATATCCAATGGATAAATTTCGTCGGGAAATTCATCGCCTCTAGGATGCTCAACAAGAAAGTCCACTGAACAGAATTGAATGCTTTTGATATGTCAATCTTAATGGTGCATCGAGCTGATATTGAATCCTTGTGATGTCCTTAACCAATTCCGTTGCTAAGAGAATATTATCGATCAGAAACCTATCTTTAACAAACGCCGATTGATTCAAAGATATAAACTCAGGGAGAGTTTCCTTTAGCCTGTTTGCGATAATCTTCGAGATCACCTTATACATAACATTGCAACAAGAGATCGGCCTATAATCCTTCATTTCCATAGCTTCGGTCTTTTTCGGTATAAGAGCCAAAAAATTTTTATTGATACCCTTAGGCAAAAAGCCTTTCTCAAAAAAAGATTGAACTGCCACGGTAAATTCTTTACCCACTATTAACCATACTGCTTTGAAAAACTCCGATGTGTAACCATCCGGCCCCGGCGACTTATCATTTGGCATAGAAAAGAGAGTACTCTTGATCTCTTCATCGCTTATCTCTTTGACGAGATTTGTGTGATCTTCTTCTGAACAGCGAAAAGGGAGAATGTCTTCCAACTCATCCACCGAAATCCCCACATAATCCACCGGTTTTTGTTGCAAAAATTCTCGGAAAAACCCTTCCGCCTCTGTCTTTATCTCCTCGCCATTTCGTAACAGTACGACCATCCCGGCATTTAATCTCCCGTATTGCATTACGATCTTCCCTCATCTTTGCCGCCTTATAAAAATACTTATTGTTTTGATCGCCTACAGCCATCCAATGTAGCTTCGATTTCTGTTTCAAGTAACTTTCCTCCAACCTCGAGACATTCTCCCATCGCCTATAAGCTCTGTTTTCATTTTCCATGTTTGCAGCCGTAGGGTTTAAACAATTCGCTTGTTGCATCTCACATAGCTCCTCAAATGCCTCTCTTGATTTTTTGACCAAGTCACCCATCCTTTCCTTTGCCAATGATCGAATCACAGACTTCAAAGCTTTTAGCTTCTTTGAAAATCTGAAAAGCGACGACGTTGACAGAAAAATTGGTTCTGTATCTTTCCAGAATTCATCCACTGTTGGTACAAAATCAACCAAATTCGCCACTACGTTGACAAATTTAAATGGCTTTCTTTGACAAGTGATATTTGCGTCCAAGTGAATGCGACATCGGAGATGGTCCGATATTCCCCCGGATTCAAAAACACTATAAGATTGCGGATATGCTTGAGCCCAGCTGTCATTCATGAGTACCCTGTCCAACTTTTTTAAGATCATTCCTTCGTCACGTTTATTACACCAAGTGTATAGTGGACCATGAAACATCATGTCTGAGAGTGAGCTATAGCAAGTGATATCTTGAAAATCTCTCATACCTTGCGGGCGGGATATGTGGAGAGATTACGAAATTCGAATGTTCTTCTACCTCAAGAATTTCATTAAAATCGTCGAATATGAGCCATGGTTTATGTCGGACTATGGGAGAGTCATGATGATCTCTAATATCCCTCCATAAGACCTTCCGTTCTTCCATGAAGTTCGAGGCGTATACAAAAGATACAATAAACTCATCATCTCTTCCTTCCACCTTGATAGAGCAAGTTATCATCTGATCACTCTTAAACATCGGATGAGACGAACACTTTGCTTCCACACCACCCAAATACGACCCAAGTGATTAGCCTCATAATTAGATAGAACATCCCAATCTTGAAACACTGATGTTACAATCTTCCTTGACTTATTTTCCTTTACTCGTGTCTCTAATAAACACCCAAACTGAAAAGAACCATTATATATCCAACTCTTTATTACCGAATGCTCTGTGATTTTGTTGAGGCCACGCACATTCCAAAAGAACCCCGACATTATTATGTGTTTTTGGGTTTACGTCTACTCGAAACAATAGAAAGAGTTTCCTTAGTGTCAAGAGTAAAATATTCTGTCAAATACTTGTTTGTTCCTTTCGATGCCCGGGGAGGTGGAACCCGGACAGTTCTCTCCACTTGCTTTCTGCCCTCACGTTCTTCTTTCTCTTCACCCACAATCTCACCTTCCTCACTCTCCCGAGAGTCATCAACCACCTTTTTCCCATCCTCTTCTTCTAAAACAGCAAAACGAGATAGGGTACCCAATGCTTTCACTTCAGGTTGTTTTTCTCCGGATCTTCCTACCTTCGTAGGCGAAACCGTTGACCAATTAGACTCCTCCTGACTTTTTTTCACAGACCAATTATTACTAACATTTATTTTTTAATGTTCTATTGTATTGTCTCTTCTTCATATACAAACGTTCAAATTGTTTCTTTTTTTTGTAACCAGGACTTGCAGGTGATTGAAGCTCCTGGACAAAACTTGAGAAACTCAACTAATGCTCAGGTAAATCTGAAAACTTTGTGCTGCAATATGAGGAGCATAAAAAAAGATATAATGTTGTTGGAGTTCTTCAAATGCATTTCGCAGAATGATCACAACAGAAATGTTGTCGGTAATGCATCATCTTCATCGCCTATGTTAACCGATGGCCATATAGGATCTTCTAGTAACCAGAACACTGCCAATACTAAGGTAAACTAAAACATATAGATTAAGAAGACTGTGCATAATTATGAGCTTATCAAAATTAAGAGATCTTCAAATATTTTTCTTTGAGTGTTCAGAAGAAGAGGCGATTCATCGATTGAAGCTCAGACTGGATCTCTAAGCCGTGATCCACCTTCCTGTTTCTTTACATATACATGAGTCATACAACATCACATACAAAACATTCATATATGATCTTACTTCCTATACAAATATACATATATCCTTAACTAGACCTTCTTAGTCCCTTTGGATTTGGTGTTTTACTTTTCAAAGTTTAAATCGCATACATCCATGGAAGTTAATAATGTCCTCGAAAGTTTCTGATCAACAATAGTTTGGTTAATGAAGGCACTTTTCTCATGATCTTTTTTTTTTTTTTTTTTTTTTGGTGGACTTTCCCATTTAAGTTTTTATAAGAAAGATAAAATGTGATGATGACACACGCACACAATGTTAAAAGCTTCTGTTAAATCTACGAGAAAAAAATCTGCATAGTCTCGCGAGAGCCTGAAAAAATACAAACATCTATAAGTCTACTACAAATGCTTTGTACTTCGTGATAATATATGCAACGTACATAATAAATCTACCCGATAAATCTACCATACCACCTAATAACTAATTACCAAATATAAATCTACCAAATACTTAATAACTCTACATTGGTCCAACAAATCAGCGGTGGCAGTTCCATAAATAATTGATTTATCTGTCTCGATAGACTAAAAAATTAATGGCAGTTTTGTAATTATTTTTTTTTCTACCAACTGTTAGAGTTACTATAGTAATAAAATGAAACTTTTGGGTTATTATAGTTTGTCTCCCTTTAAAATATGGTTATAAGTTTTTTGGCAAAATATTAAGGTTTTTTAGTTATTAGATCTTGCTCACCAAAATCATTATAGTAATAACCCAACTTTTAAAAGTTATTATAAGTAATTTCTCTAATAAAAATTCACAGAGAGTTTTTCTTTTCTTTTTAAGATGTGTTCTTCAGAATTATGAGTTCTAACATTATTGTTCGGTTTTCTCTCTTATTTAGGCTCGACCCCGAATTGTATCAAAGCTTTTTCGCAACCTTTGTGCAGATAAACAATCCATCTCATTTGTCACGATCGTGTTCCGGGATATTTTGAATATTTTGCGCGGGAATGTTTTGGGCCGGGAACGCAAAATGGGCTAAGAAAAAAACCCATCTAAAATGTTCAATTGGATAAGGCCCATGAGAAGATTTCTTTTACCCAAAATCCATAAGCCCAAATCCATTATTTTAATCCCTAAACTAATTATGCTAAAACCCTATACTAATGACCCTAGCAGCCAACGAAAAATGAGATTAGAGGAGAGCAGAGAATTGTCGTGAGAAGAAGAAGAAGAGAAGAAAAGAAAGGAAGAAAAAGTGGAGGCCGAAAGGAGAGAATCGAAACGGAGAAGAGAGAGGGCGTTACGGTTGGGTGAAGGATAAGGATGAGGGCGTCGACAGTGGTGGAGGATCCACCGGAGGAGAAGGTTAGAGACGCAGAGATGGAGAAGAAGCAGATCGGAGAAGAGAGAGGAAAAAGGAGGAAGAAGGAGAAGGGGAAACAATTTCGTCGTGAGGTTTTGTAGTGACGATTCCAGTGCAATCTGAAGGACATAGGGTGCGATATAGGTGTCGTTGGATAGATCTCGTTCCCTAGTTTCTAGAACAGTTTTCCGATCTCAAAGTCGAGGTAAAATCCATTCGAAAATCGAGTTTAAAGTTGGCAGCAAATCACTGTTTTCGGAACCCAAAATTTTCGAAAGTATATTGAATCTGTTTCCAGTTTCAAGTTGGGGGTTTTGGAGGAAGAGTCTGGCAAGGTCTGAGCAAGAATTCCAAGATCGATGGTTGTGTCTGACAGAGGACATATCAGAGACACCAACTAAGTTTTAATCATCGTCATCAGAGCTGTACTTTGACCGTGGTGAGCCTCTCTTGTTGCGCAAGAATCCGCAGAGTCTACCTTACCTGAAATCCATAATTCAACAGCAGCGATTAGGGGTTTTGCAAGGAGATTACTCGGTGAACCAGAGAGAGTTAGATCACGTTTGAGATTTCTCTGGAAAGAGCTTGCTGCAAGGAAGCCATTGGAGTTATGGCTTGCAAATCGGAGTTATGTGGCAACCGAAAATCGCATTGCAAGGTTGTCCAGAATCATTCAAATCTACCAGTTTCCAAAATCAGTTTCGATGCAGCTACTTTGAGGGTCTATTTGGAATATCATATTATGTCAGATCGAGTTGTAATTTTGTGGAGTTGTTCATGACAGTAGTGATTTCATAATCAAAGGTCGGATTCTAAAGTGGACGGTTAGATTGCCTTTTATTAACGTCTTTCCAAGCATGTTTAGTACAGTTTCATTCGACGACCAGTTTGATGAGTTGCATTGTTTGCTTGGACAAACGAGCTTGGAAGATGTTGGAACTTTGCAGGCACCTTCTGGACTCATAGGATGAGATGGTGTTAAAAGAGAATTGGAGTTTCAGATTGGAAACCCAGTCGAGCAAGGACAGTTCCGGACTGCAGTTTCAGAGATTCCGGAAGTTTTGTGGCTAAGGTAAGGGTTTGGGATCTATGGATTCTTATTATGCAATGATCTTATTCTGTGAGCATGTATGTTGAGTTTATGAGATAGTGATCGATAGGTTGAGTGCAATGATGAGTCATGATTAGTGAACTGGTAATGTTAGGAATGATGATATTATGTTATGTTGATGTGTGATGCCGGACTGAGGGCAAGGACATGGCGATCCCGCTAAAATCCGTAAACTGGCTGACGAGCCAAAGGTGGCATACGACCTTTCGAAGTGACGGCCAGCCCAAGGATCATGTTGATAAGTGTTAAGATATGTTGATGAATTATGTTAAGCATGTTAGATTGATGTTGTGATAGATGTTAGGTTGTATGTTGCATGACTATTTCTAGGCCTAGTATATTTGTTTATTGATATTATATTGTTGTATAATGTGAATCATTTGGGCAGGCGTGATCGCCTTCACTGAGTAATTCATTACTCACCCCTCTTTTCCCCTTTTCAGTGTGTGCAGGTGTGTTTCTTGTTGTACAAGTTAGGGCGCGAGACCTAGGGTTCAAAGTGACGTGAATAGATGTTACAATTAGTGGTATTAGAGCCTAGGTTCGCCAATCCGGTTCTAACCCGGAAGGCTGGTCCTAGAAAATAATGTTTTCAACAATGTTTTGAAAATGTTTTCGGAAACGTTCAAAAGATCTGGAAAAATGTTTTAAGGAGATGATCTTTGGATATCTACGGCGTCGCGCTAGAGTTGTGTTGTTTGCTTGTAAGTCTTAGGATGATTTAATAGTTGCTAGGTTGTTTGCGCTTGTTTGTTTCGTTTCAAAAAAAAATTTGTGTTAGTTTGTTTTGTTGGCAGAGTGTAGTTCAACACTTTGTTCAATGTCAGAGCCACACCTAGTGTGAGTTCCGAATTGGCATGTGTTGGAATTTTGGAGGTGAGCCATCAAGAGGTCAAATAAGAGTGCAGCTACATGAGCATCAACGGTGAAATTCTTGGAGCCGTACAAGACGCTTCAATCGGGTTGTGAGAAATGGAGCTACACAGAAATCTCATGGAAATGAAGTTGAAACAGAATGAGGTGGTGATGGACAAGAAAAAGAAATGATGTGTCGAGAGTAGTGGAAATCCATGAGTTTGTTGGAACCATGGCAAGTTACGCATTAGTGTTGCGTCTGGTGAAGCAGAGCTCGCGAGTCTAGGATTAGTTTTATTTATTTATTTATTGGTGGTTTTCCTTAATTTTTCCGGAAATGTGGATAAGTTAGTATGTGAATGTGAAAGTAATGGTAAAGTGAAAGGTATATTTAAGGCCAGAAACCGGTATAGGGTTGAGAATTTGGTTACGAGGTAACACGAATGAGATGTGTCATTAAAAATTAGAGCAATGTGTGAACGGCAAGGATGTCGGTAAGAGTCAAGGACGTGTAGACAAAGCCAAAGGACTCACGGCTTAAGTATTGGTGCGGAATTTTGGAGCTAAGCTTCATGGTCGTTCTACCACTACATTGTAGCTATTTTCGAGGACAGTAGACGTCCAGATAAATGAAAGTGTGTATGAGGAATGTGCTTGGGAAATTCATGAGACTCGCCGCTCGAAGTTAGGAAGTAAAGACGGTAAATGACGCCGAGTATACTTGGAGCTCTGCCTAATGTCAGGGTGGATTTTCCGGTGGAGTTTGGGGAAGTATTCACTGTTAAGACGCAAGGAGGCGTAGAACCCAATTGGAATCCGGATCTCGACGAGGTGTTAAGGGCAAGAGTTAGATGACTCATAGGAAGCCCTAAGGGTTTGGATATCCTTTTACGTTGATATGTTGTTGGTGAAGGATGCTCTTTGGTGCAAAATTCATAAAAGCCGTAATGGAACCGGACTAAGTGCATACATAGTTGAAGGAGTGATTGTAATAGGAAGAGGATCCTAATCATACATTGGAAAGAGACTGAGTGGCACGGTAAGACCATGGTGGGGACATGGCAATGCATTACTCATACTTGGATGTTCCACTGCAATGTTAACCAATTTAGGACCGCTTGTTAGTTATTGATAGTGTTAATCAAAATATTAAGGATCCATTCTCGGTTATGTAAGTAAAGACAAATGAACGCCTACAAATTTGGGGATTAAGGATGATTTCTCGAACCATGCGTATCAGAATAAATGGGTGGGTGACAAGTCTTGTGGGAAACGACCTCCCTTGTAATGGTTGTGCACGAACAAAGGGCCTCCTAGTAAAGGAACTAGGTAGGGACACTGCAAGAAGAAGGATGTTCTGTATAAAAGCTAGAGAAGTGAGCACGGTAAGACCACAAGACTTTGCTAGAGTACTAGCGGATAGTCATGATGACCAACTTCCAGAATGAAAATAGGATGCGGAGAGGCACTCTTTTCAAGAAGTAGTCTTTTGGAGTTGTCACCAACAAATCAATTGTAGACACAACCGAGATGGAGCGATGGGTATAGCAATTTCCACTGCATCGGGAATGTACATGGATTTGTTGATGATCTGATCAAAATAAAAAAAAATCAAGTTGGTTGCATCGAAGTAGGACCCTTGGAGGTGCGGTTTAAGCTAAAGTGGGGGAGAAAGAAAACCATAAATTAAAGGACTTATAAGCCGAGATGGTAGTCGAGAGGCTGGACATACCCCAAGAATTGTCAGATTCTCAGGATGTGCTTTCCGTATCGGTACGGCGCAAAGTAGTCTGAAAACCAGAGTGATCTCACCGACTCCACCAAAGGACCTGGAAATAAATTTAGCGGTTCGAGAATTGCGTAAGAAGATCTGATGTCGATAAGACTCTGAGAATCGGGGAATATCGAATAAGCACGAACTGTTCGGAAGCTCTTTAAAGACTAGAGCTGTAGTGACCCCGGTAAGCGGTAAGAAGATTTTGGATGGGAAGGTTTTGAAATTTTAAAAGATCAAGTTAAAAAGACTTAGGAAAATCTCAGGAAGCTTGGACTAGAGTTTTGGTCGAGAAGATTTGAGTTTGGGTCGAAGAAATCTGACTTTGGTCGAAGAATTTGATTTTTGGGTCGAAAGTGTAGTTCGAAAAGAGATTTCAATCTTCAGCGAGTGGAGAGAGCCCGAACCCTTTTTGAAGGTCAATCATTTGGTCAATCATCTTCTTCCAACTCATCAAACGACACCATGGAAATACCCATATTCAGGAATAGAGCCGCAGCCAAAGCAAAAGCAGAAGCTGAAGCTAGGGAGAGGGCAAAGCAGGCTGAGGCATTGGGTCAGCTTCGTCCCCCAAACACCCTAACTCCCATCATTCTTGTCTCTAAGCCGATCTCTTCTAGCAATCCTCCCGAGCTGACTCCCAACTTAGTTACCGAAGGGGTTGTGTTAGGGCTCCGTCCCGCAGATTCCCGGCTGTTGCCGCACAAAGATAAAGGCAAGGGAAAAGCCAAGGAGAAAAAGGGGCCGAGCCAAAAATGCCAGTCATCGATGGATGACGGGGGTGATGGATTGGCTGAGGCGTCGAAGCGACAGCGACGCATTGAAATTCCTTGACTCAAACCCGAGGCGATTCCTCTATCCGCGCGCCCATTAATGCTGAAGGGGCTTATAACTATGCTACGGTGTCTGTGGCTATCTTTTCTAAGCTCACCTTCCCAGGTGATCGTTTCCCTCCATCCGACACCTTGCTTAGGGATAAGGCCTACAACGAGGTCTCTCTTCAAGGCGTTAAGGTGTGTTTTCTGCTTCTCTTTTTTTTTTGAATTTTTGTAGCTGTGGCCCTAGCCGTTTTTGTTTATCTTGTCACTTATGTATGTTGAATGGCCTTTCTTATCTCTGTATAGTTTATTTGCCATCTCAATAGGATGGTCCTAAGGTACGAGTCTGATGCTCGTAAAGACAGGGAAAGAGTTGAGGATGCCAGAAAAAAAGCCATCGAGCTAGATGGGAAGCTTAAGGAGGCCGAAGCATGTCACGCCTCTGAACGAGAAAAGACCCTTAAGAGAATCAAGGGTCTCGAGGCTGAGACGGAAGGGACAAAAAGCATCGAAAAGAGGTCGATAACCAGATCATGCGGTTGGAGTCGGGTAGGGCAAAGTGCAACGCTCATATTTCCAGTTTAACGAGGCAACTGGAGGCGGCGAACGAGCTCCACGAGGTCAAGATGGAGCATGCAGTTCTGGAGGCCCAGCGTGAGATGAAGTCATCGTTTGAAGAAAAAATCTCCCGAGCCAAAAAGGTTCTCGGTAAGATCGAAGGCGAGCTGAAAGAGAACATGCTCGATCTTGCTCAGATCGAAGGCAATCTTCAGTTTATTGGATTGCTTCAAAGTGAAGAACCGCCATCTCTTGACGCCGAGGCGAAGAATCTGGCCGAGCAAAAGGGGGAGCTCGAGGGTGCCCACGAGGCATTTTCTAAGCTGATAATTGATCTTGGGGACACACTGAGATTGTCCCCCATTCGCTCTGACATCTTAAAAGAGCTTAACGATAGCGATCCTATGGAGATGGCCGCTGCGAGTGTCGGCATCAAAGACTTCTCTCGTTCGAACAAGGGAACACCGGGTTTGTCTGGGCCAGACTTGAAGAAGATGCCAGAGGATCCGAAATCTTCTGAATAAAGTGGGGGTAGCTCGAAGAAGATTCCGGAGCCGTTTCCTGAGGAAGGCATCGAAGAAGCTATGATCTTTCCCGAATCAGAGAAAGTCATTGATCCCGTCATCGAAGAGCACGAAGAAGGAGGGGAAAACGAGCACCCTCTCTAGAGTCTTATGATTCTTTATTTTTTGTATAGTTTAAAACTCTTTTTGACGCCTAGATGGCTTTATCCGCTTTGTAGTCTTTTTAAGAACTACTATTTTTAGTCTTGCCATTGATCTGATCGTCAGATTTCATGATATTGGTTCTTTTGTGTTTTTTTTTAAGAAAACGCTTTGTGTTTGATGAAAAATAGCCAAGTGTGCTGTCTTGTTCGGCAGCAAGTCTAAGTGCTTTGCTTGTGTTGTTTCAACAAGAAATAACTATTTTGTCGAACGGGTATGATACATGTTTGCATAGCTGCGTCCGAGATGAATATTTTGGTTTACAGATATGTTACCATTAACCTATCTGCTGCGATATGAATCATATGTTTGCATAGTTGGATTTGAGATGAACAATTCGGCTTACAGTTATGTTACCATAAACTTCCCGGCTCCAAAATTGATCATAAGTTTGCATAGTTTAGTTTGAACATTTCGGTTTACGGATACATTACCATAAATGTATCGGCTCTGACAATGGACATATGCTTGTATAGTTTAGGATGAACATTTCGGTTTACGGAAGTGATTTGAAGACCTTTTTTTGGAAAATTTTGCTTTAGTTAGACATATAGTCTATTATAAATATGGGAGTATACGAGTATACACACCCACTCCCCCCTTTTTTAAGGAGGGGGGCAACTGAACCCATCCGAAGACGGGCTGCCTACGTTCCCCTTGCAGGGATCAAGTCTCCCTGTAGTTTATGTGAAATAGCTTAGTGCTAGTATTTCTTGAGATGCATGGCGTTCCATGATCTTGGTACTGGAACATTGGTCATGCTGGCGAGTTTATAAACACTGGGTTTGACTACCTATGTGGTCCTGTAAGGTTCTTCCCAGTTTGCTCCCAGTTTTCCGGCATTTGTTTCCGCTGTGTTTTGGAAAACTTTTCGCAAAACTAAGTCTCCTTCATAAAATCTCCGTCTTCGAACGTTGGAGTTGTAGTATTTTGCTGCTGCGTTTTGATAGTTCTGGATCCTGATTAAGGCATGATCCTGTCTTTTGTTGATTAAATCCAACTCGTCAAGCAGCAATTGAGTCCTTCTTGTTCCGGAAGAAGTCTGCGGCGAACTCCAGGAAAGTGTATTTCTGGTGGAATGACACATTCCATCCTATAGACAAGGGCGAATGGGGTTTCACCAGTTGCCCGTCTTGGAGTTGTGCGGTGAGACTACATCACTCCCTCTAATTCTTCTGCCCAACATCCTTTCTTTTCATCGAGATGCTTTTTCAAACAATCAAGGATTGTTTTGTTGATTGCTTCTGCTTGGCCGTTCCCTTGTGGATATCTTGGAGTGGACTTTCTAAGTCTGATCTTCCATTTTTCACAGAAAACTTCGAAACGATTAGAAATGAACTGTGAGCCATTATCCGTCACGATCTCGTATGGTACTCCATGCTGACAGATGATATTTTTCCAGACAAAGGCCTCCACTTGTGCGTCTTTAATGCTAGCATAGGAGTCGGCTTCGACCCATTTCGAAAAATAATCTGTCAAAACCAACAGGAATCGCTTCTGCTTTGAGGGGTCTAATGGCTCGACGATATCCATGGACCACCGCATGAACGGGTACGGTGATGAAATTGAGGAGAGCACTTCGGTTGGTTGGTAAATCATTGGCACGTGGCGTTGACATTTCTCGCATTTGGCTGAAAACTCATTGTAGTCTTTGATCATCGTTGGCCAATAATAACCGTGACGTTCGACTTTTATTGCTAGTGCTCTCCCTCCTAAATGATTGCCGCATGAACCGTTGTGAACTTCTTCCATGATCTTCCTTGCGTCCTTTCCTTCTACGCAACTTAACAATGGTCCTGAGAATATCCACTTAAAGACATTTCCATCGAGTAAAACATAACAAGCCGCCTGGGCTCGAAGCTTACGAGCCGCCCACTTTTCGGTTGGTAAGATCCCTTCGTATATATATTCTCTGATTGCGTAGAGCCACTTCTTGTTGCAGCCATATTCTGCTTCATCGTTGATCTCGCTTGCTTCTTCATCGGGTTGTGATTCAACGACAGGGTAGTCGTTGCTTTCGATGATTGCCGACTCTCAGAGAATGTCCTCTTCCATTGGAGCAATATCAAGGTCGACAGATGGCGGGTTTACCGGTCCTTCCTACATTTCAGCTGTCTCCTCCTGCCCGATTGTGACTTCTCTTGCTTCCCTAGCTGCTTTCGAACGAGTTATGGCATTCACTGTGTCGGAAAAATTGATGCTTCGGTGCTGGATGAATTCTACCGGGATAATTCTCTTTAGATCCGGATCGGAAGTCGATGCAAGGGCTGCAAGTGCATCGGCCGAACTGTTCTCTCCTCATGGAATGCGTGTTAGTAAGAATTCTTTGAATCGCGCAGCCAATTCCTTGACGATCTTTAGGTAAGCTTCCATTCGATCATCCTTTGCTGCATACTCACCACTGAATTGATTTGCGACCAACTGAGAGTCGCAGAATACGTGAAGCTGCTCGATCTTCAGGCCACAAGCGAGTTTCATGCCGGCGATGAGGGCTTCATACTCTGCTTCGTTGTTGGATGCGCGAAAACCCAAGCGAAATGATTGTTCCATAATTTCACCGGTTGGAGAGGTTAGACGAACCCCTACTCCCGAGCCATTTTTGGTGGATGAGCCATCGACGTGAAGCTTCCAAGGTGGGTTCTGTGTTTCATCGTCGATGCTTTCTTCAGGGAGTTAGATCAGGAAATCAGCCAGGATTCTAGATTTTGCACACGTGCGTCCGCGATATTTGATGTCGTAATCACTCAGCTGAATTGCCCATTTTGCTAACCTTCCTGATTGACTCGGGCTGTGCAAAATGGATCTTAACGGGGAGGTACACAGGACCACGATTGAGTGCTACTGGAAGTAAGGCCTCAGTTTTCTTGCGGACATTATGACAGATATTGCCAATATTTCCATTAGCGGGTACCTCATCTCGGCGTCTGTAAGGGTTTTGCTGACGTAAAATATTGGCTTCTGTTTGCCGCGCTCATCTTGAATCAACATGCCGCTTACCGCTGCGGCGGAGATCGCGGAGTACAGAAAAAGCGGCTCTCATGTTACTGGTTTTGCGAGAACTGAGCAAGTAAGTCTGCAGCTGTTGAAAAGCCTCTTCGCATTTTTCAATGCACTCAAACTTTTTCTTCCCCCGCAACATATCGTAGAAATGCAGACATTTGTCGGTGGATCGTGAGATGAATTTGTTAAGTGCAGCTACCCTTCCGGTAAGTCTTTGCACTTCCCTTTTCGTCTTCGATGAAGTCATATGGATGAGCGGGTCGATTTGCTTAGGGTTTGCTTCAATGCCACGGTTAGTGACTAAGTATCCGAGGAATTCTCCTGATGTGACCGTGAATTTGTATTTGGTTGGATTTAACTTCATGTTGTGAAAGTTCAGCTGTGAGAAGCATTCTTCGAGATGAGCCACGTGATCCTGCTCTCTTAGTGATTTCACCAGCTCTCTTAGTGATCGTCTATATAAACCTCCATTGTCTTTCCGAGTTGATCAGCGAACATCTTGTTTACCAGCCGCTGATATGTTGCTCCGGCATTTTTCAGGCCGAACGGCATCACCTTGTAGCAGTATATTCCACGATATGTTATAAAAGCTATTTTCTCCCGATTGTCAATGTCCATGTGGATCTAGTTGTAACCCGAGAAGGCATCCATGAATGAGAGGAGTGCGTTCCTTGCTGTTGCTTTGACTAGGCCAGTTTCCATTCTTCTTCTTGACCACCACCGGGTTAGCTAGCCAGTCTGGGTACTTCACCTCGGTTATTGAACCGACACGCAGGAGTCTTTCTACTTCATCATTGACTACTTTGATTCTATCTGGCCGAAGCTTTCTCTTTTTCTGCTTCACTGGTTTGAACGTTGGATCAACATTCAGTTCGTGGCTTGTTATACCGATATCGATGCCGTGCATGTCCTCCGTTGCCCACGCAAAAGTGTTCACATTCTTTTTCAAGAACAAAATGAGTTCTTCCTTGATTTTTCCGTCCAGCATTGCTCCAATCTCCACGCATCGCTCCGGATGTTCATTGTCGATGCAAACTAATATTACGGGATCGCATGTTGGCTTAGTTACTTCTTCTTCAAGATCCTCCGTAATCTGTAATTGCTATAAAAGTTTGGAAAACTCTTTGACCGGCTCTCGGTCTGTCTTCATTTTCTTTCGCTTTGAATTTGCCACCGGATCAGTGACCGGATTTCTGAGCGTATGTACGGTTAGGAAGTAGACGCGAGACTCCTTTTGGTTCCCGTAACTTTTTTTACTCCGTTTGGGGTAGAGAACTTCAAGCAGATGTGATATGTCGAAACCGCAGCGCGTATAGAATTCAACCATGTCGTTCGGAAACTTTAACGGTTTGGACCAGTTGATGATGACGTCTGCCCGTCGCTGGAATGCTTTGATCGATGAGACAGTATTCGAGCAATAATTAGATCCTCCCATTATCATGCTTATTCTCCTTCTCGATCCGGAGGGTGGTGTCTCGTCATCTCGTCTATCACGCTTGGAATGATCTTCCTTTGTCTTGTCAGGTTTGTAAGTGTTCACGTCCATCTCGAAATCCTTAAGGCTGATGTTTCCTCCAAGTTCGCCAGCTGCTAACTTTTTGGCAAGTTTCAGGCCAAGGATGCGACAGTTTGCGGTGGAATGACCTTAGATGTGATGGTGCTCGCAGTAAGCCGTTTCGTCATAGGAATTGTCGCTTTTGGTCCATGTGCTCCACGAATCTCTTCCGCGACCTCGGACTCTTCCTCAACCGTACCCAGTGGTGTCGATTTGATCATTGTGAGCTCCTCGAAAGCCTCCGTCGTGGTGAACATAGCCGGGACTTTGGTTGTTTCTCTTGCTGTTCAAAGAATTTGAAGCCTAGGTAGGATGGCTTGGTGGTTTTGCCTTTCCGTACTTCTCGGTGAGGATCTTCATCTCCTCTTCTTCGGTTATGAAATCTGTAGCTTGGTGCATCGCATCTTGTATCGTTGTGGGGGAGTTCAGTGCGATCTCCTTCCGAAAATCGGAATTAAACCAGAGTGCTCGTTTTAAGGCTAGCAGGGCCGCCTTGTCGCTCAAGCCTTCCGACGAAACTTTGGAGTGTTTCGTTCTGCCCCTGAGCCAGGGTCTACAGGTCGGCATCTGAAGTTCCAAGATCCATGAATATGGAGTAATACTTCAGGAATGCTGCAGACAGCTGGTTGTAGTTGTCGATGGAGTTTCTCTTGAGCCTCGAAAACCACTGGAGTGTCGAACCTTTAACGTGTTTCATGAAAAGGAGGCATTGCCCGGCATCTCTGTCGCTTTCTTTGAAATTAGAGCGACCCATGGCTATGGCAAAAGCCGTTAGATGCTCCTTTGGATCGGTTTTTCCTTCGTAAATTGGAACCTTCATCTTCCCTGGGTCGGGAATTCTCGCATTGGTGATCTGTGCCGTGAACGGAGTGTTCTGTGCTTCCTCCAAAATGTGATCTATTTCGGGCACCTTGCTTGTTGCTTTGTATCATGGATCCGACTGCATTTATGTCAGCAGCTGCTCGGTCCATATTCGTGCGCATTGCAGCCATCTCCTCCTTCTAGGCTCGGATCCTTGCTTTTTGCTCTCCATCGATCCGTGCTTGCTCGGCCCAGAGGATGTTCTCTTCTTCCTCGGTTAGCTCTTGATCTCCTTCTGGGATGGCTTCGCACCTTTCGGTTTGGGTTTGGGCAACTGTTGGGAGTTCGGGGTCATCGCGACTCTCCGTGGTGTGCTCCACTTGATTCTCCTCTTCTAGATTAATGATTGGCGCCGGCTCGTTCTCCCTTGGTGCATCACCTGGTCCTTGCGCTTCAGAGGTCAGATTTGCTGAGTTTTGATGGAGCGGCAGTAATCTTTCACGGGTTCTCAGCACGTCGAGAGGGGTCGAGAAATCTAGGGATGTTGGGTTAAGGCGCCTGACACCACGTCCGATCGGGTTTGAGATCCTATTACTGTCTCAGGTCTCCGTCGCCAGGGCTTCCAACTTTTTTGTCATCGTGCCGTTTAGCTTATCTTGCTCGTCGGCCTTTTTGAGAAGCCTAGCCAACATATTCTTCATCTCCGTGAGTGTTGATGAAGCCTCCTCGGTGTTTTCAGGTCTGATCGTCCACACCGGTGCTTCTGGTGTCAGCAGCGTCTTGCTCTCCGTCGTTGGCCATCGTCCTTCAGATCGGTTTTGCGGTGGTTTTTGGTGTAAGAAAATTTCAAAGGTCCCCACAGACGGTGCCAAATTGTGGGAGTAGAAACTCGGACAATTAGATTTGTCAAGACTTTTAAGGGATCTGAAACTTCTGAAATTAAAACCACAAAAACAAAGATCCAAAGATGGTTTTTATTTGTAAAGCTTTTCGTATGAGAGCAAAAGTACAAAGTTTCTGCTAGGTAAAATTGCGGATCCCTTATTCAGAGGATGTACATCGTTATATATACAAATCTAAATCGGCTAGGGCTACTCCTAAAAAGAGTAGGAAGTTTTCCTATTCTTTCGCTCGTTTTCCTTTATTCATGTCTATCTTCCTTTTCCCTTTTATGGGCCAAAACTCATTCTCATCGGAATGGGCCGAGCCCACCTTTCGACTCCACGGCTCGGGTGGCATTCGGCTAAGCAGCTCGGGTCATATTCTTCTTCACGGCTCGGGTGACAGTTTGGCTGAGCAGCTCGGGCGACTTCACGGTTCGCGGCTCGAGTGGCTTCTTGGTTCACGGCTCGGGTGGCATCACGGTTCGCGGCTTGGGTGGCTTCTTGGTTCACGGCTCGGGTGGCATCACGGTTCATGGGTCGGGTGGCTTCTCGATTTACAGCTCGGGTAGCATCACGGTGGTGACACCGAGCTATTTCTCCGATACTGACCCAGGCGCAAGGGACACCCGAGCCATTTTCTCTCCGTGGTTTCGATACATTTTTTGTGTGACACCCGAGCCGTTTAAGTTTGGCTCGAGTGTTCATATTACCTAAGTGGCACCGAGCCGTTTTCATGTGACATCCGAACCGTTTGAGTTTGGCTCGGGTGCTCATATCACCTAGGTGGCACCGAACCATTTTCGTGTGACGGCCGAGCCGTTTGAGTTTGGCTCGGATGCTCATATCACCCAGGTGGTATCGAGCCATTTTCGTGTGACACCCAAGCCGTTTGAGTTTGGCTCGGGTGTTCATATCACCTAGGTGACACCGAGCCGTTTTCATGATTCTTCAGACATTTTCTCATCTGTTAACTTCGGGCAAGTGAAAATAACTCCAAAGATTAATTCTCAGCAAGATCATATTGAGCATATGGGGGAATCACCAGCCCCACTTGAAGAAGCTAATCTTGTTGCTGCCCCGATACATGTAAACTCTGGGATGCCAGGGCAGGAATACCCTGATCGAGCTGAGTCAGTAAAGGTTAGCCAGTGAAAACTTCTATCCATGAAGGAAGATCTAGGGGAGTGGATGATCCAACTCGGAAACTTATTTATGATATGCTGGACCAAATGAAGCAACAGCAGGCGACGAAGGACCCTAGGAACGCGTCTGAGGCGCGGGCAGATTACCTACAGATAGTAATGACAGTGAAGAATATGGGAATGAAGCCATTCTTCGGTGAAACAGATCCTTTCATAGCGGATGCATGGCTACACAACTTGGAAAAGAACTTTGCTGCCACCCGATGTCTGGAAGATTACAAGAAGATGTGGCGGTACACTATTTAGAGAAAGATGCAAGCAGCTGGTGGATAAGTCTGGGATCACCAACTTGGTTTGACTTTGGATACGAGTTTGAAAAGAAGTACTTTTCATCGGAGGCTAAGGATCGACTTGAAGTATTTTCCATCGGATGCCAAGGATCGACTTGAAGTGAAATTCCTAGAATAGAAGGAAGGTACAAGGACTGTCAGAGAATTTGAAGCAGAATTTACAAGATTTTATCGATACGTGCGCTATGGACAAGGGGATGAACAAGCCATAATTCGAAGGTTTCTGAAAGGACTTAGGCCGGAGATAAAGAGTAGGCTGCAAGCTATAGAGTATCATAGTTTGTCTCAAATGATGGAATGGGCAGTTAACGTAGAGGAATGGGTCAAAGAGAAACAGGGGGACATGTCGCAAGCATCATATTCTATCAAAATGGAAGCAGAAACCTATGAGGTCCAGTGAAGTTCTCAATCATCAGGACATGAAAAATCCAAGGTGTGGCGTAAGCGAAATGATCGAGGGAAGAGTCGGGGTACTAAAGAAGGTCAGGGAACGACAACAGACCATTCGACAAAAGCATGTTATGGTTGTGGAAAGACTGGGCATATCCAGAGGGATTTCTATTCGACGAACCAGAAAGGATTCTCAGCACCATCCTATGTCACCTGCTTCTCTTGTGGAGAGAAGGGACACTATGCCTCCACTTTCCCAAGTAAGGACTTTAGTTCAATAGGAAAAGAAAAGTCAATGGTTGGGTCGACACCAAACTATCAAGGATCGGAACCACCTAGGAAAAATCAAGCTGTTGGATGTGTGTATAACCTAGAAGTAGAGAAAACCCCTAAACCTGTTGGCCCTTTAAAAGGCCCCATTACAGGTATGTCGAGTTCTAACTACTTGATTGAATTGCATGATTGTGTGAATTATGTGATTGCTTGCTTGTGTGGTATTGTTTTTTGTATAATGAATGTTATGTGTGATAGGAACGTTGCATGTTGGTGGTAATTCCACACATGTATTGTATGACTCGGGGTGGCATCACATAGTTTTGTGACCCTGTTGGGGTCAAAACCCGCCCAGCTGTGATCAATGGGAAAATGGCTAAGTATGAAAATAGAAGAATCGGAGAAGGCCAAAATTGTGCCTAAGTCATTTCTGTACGAGTCCACTTAAGCACAAGGGAGGCCATTCTGGCTAAAGCAGCTCCATTTCCGGCCGAGGAAGCTTCACTTCGGCAGAGAGACTTCGACAAAGAAGACTTCGGTAAGGGGGACTTCGGCAAGCCTAGCTCACTTCGGCAAGGGAGACTTCGGCAAGCCCAGTCACTTCGGCAAAGGAAACTTCGGCAAGCCTAGCTCACTTCAGCAAGGGAGACTTCGGCAAGCCTAGCTCACTTCGGCAGGGAGACTTCGGCAAAGAAAAGAGAGACTTAGGCAAGCCTTGTCTTCACTTAGGCAAGCTTTGTCTCCACTTAGGCAAGCCTTGTCTTCACTTAGGCAAGCTTTGTCTCCACTTAGGCAAGCTTTAGCTCACTTCGGCAGGGAGACTTCGGCAAAGAAAGGAGAGACTTAGGCAAGCCTTGTCTCCGCTTAGGCAAGCCTTGTCTTCACTTAGGCAAGCTTTGTCTCCACTTAGGCAAACTTTGGCTCGTATCGGCAAGAGCCTTGTCTTCACTTAGGCAAGCCTTGAAGGAAGCATCACTTCGGCAGCGCACTTCGGCAGCCTGATTTCGGCAGCTCACTTCGGCAGCCTAGTCACTTCGGCAGCCTAGTCACTTCGGCAGCCCACTTCGGCAGCCTCCCTTCGGCAGCTCACTTCGGCAGCCCACTTCGGCAGCCTGACTTCGGCAGCTCACTTCGGCAGCCTAGTCACTTCGGCAGCCTAGTCACTTCGGCAGCCTAGTCACTTCGGCAGCCCACTTCGGCAGCCTGACTTCGGCAGCTCACTTCGGCAGCCTAGTCACTTCGGCAGCCCACTTCGGCAGCCTGACTTCGGCAACCCACTTCGGCAGCCTGACTTCGGCAGCTCACTTCGGCAGCCTAGTCACTTCGGCAGCCCACTTCGGCAGCCTAGTGATTTCGGCAGCTCACTTCGGCAGCTTTGCTTCGGCAGCCTGACTTCGGCAGCTCACTTCGGCAGCCTAGTCACTGCGGCAGCCTAGTCACTTCGGCAGCCTAGTCACTTCGGCAGCCCACTTCGGCAGCCTGACTTCGGCAGCTCACTTCGGCAGCCTAGTCACTTCGGCAGCCCACTTCGGCAGCCTCACTTCGGCAGCTCACTTCGGCAGCCCACTTCGGCAGCCTGACTTCGGCAGCTCACTTCGGCAGCCCACTTCGGCAGCCTCACTTCGGCAGCTCACTTCGGCAGCCCACTTCGGCAGCCTGACTTCGGCAACCCACTTCGGCAGCCTGACTTCGGCAGCTCACTTCGGCAGCCTAGTCACTTCGGCAGCCCACTTCGGCAGCCTCACTTCGGCAGCTCACTTCGGCAGCCCACTTCGGCAGCCCACTTCGGCAGCCTGACTTCGGCAGCTCACTTCGGCAGTCTGACTTCGGCAGCTCACTTCGGCAGCCTAGTCACTTCGGCAGCCCACTTCGGCAGCCTCACTTCGGCAGCTCACTTCGGCAGCCCACTTCGGCAGCCTGACTTCGGCAGCTCACTTCGGCAGCCTATTGACTTCGGCAGCTCACTTCGGCAGCCTGACTTCGGCAGCTCACTTCGGCAGCCTAGTGACTTCGGCAGCTCACTTCGGCAGCTTCGCTTCGGCAGCCTCACGTCGGCAGCTTCGCTTCGACAGCTCCGCTTCGGCCATGATCCACTTCGGCCGCGATCCACTTCGGCCACGATCCTCTTCGGCCAAGCTCCACTTCGGCCATGCTCCACTTCGGCCAACGAGCTCGCTTCGACTATGATACGAATCCACTTAGGCACGATACGAGCTCGTTTCGGCCGAAGTCATTTTTATACGAAACTGCTTGGCCGAAGTCAGAATCATACGAGACTGCTTGGCCGAAGTCAGAATCATACGAGACTGCTTGGCCGAAGTTAAAATCGTACGAAACTCTCCGGCCGAAGTCATACGAAACTGTCTGGCCGAAGTCATACGAAGCTGTCTGGCCGAAGTGATACAAAACTGTCTGGCCGAAGTCGATTCTATACAAAACCTGAAGACAACGCGGCCGAAGTCATTTTTATACGGAGCTGGAAGACGACGCGGCCGAAGTCATTTCTATGCAAGGACGACAAGCCCATCTCCGGCCCGCGCTGGGACAAAAGCCCACGAAGTCAAACCGACTCACGAGAACAGAAATCCCGAAGGATTGGGAAGTTTTCCTAATCCCTTTAGGATTGACCTGAACGACTCAAACTAGTATATATATCGATGTACATCTCTTGATAAAGGGATCCGCAATTTACTGAGCAAAAAACCCTAGACTTTTTGCTCTCAAACTCTTGTACGAAAACTTTTCGACACAGCTTAATAAAAACCATCTTTGGATCTCTTCGTTTGTGGTTCATCCGCAGAAATTTCATCCCCCTTAACAAACCTCCGACAAATTCTAATTGTGTTGATTTCGACTCCCACAATTTGGCGCTAGAGGGAGGGGGATTTGAAATTTTCTTACTCCAAGGAACCACCACACGAACGATTGGAAGAAGATGACTAGCGACGGACGAACCGACGACCCGCAGGACACAGGGATCGATGGATCTGGAGCAACAGATACACCAACGCCTGTAGTCGTGGAGACGAGCCCAGAGGCCCTATCACAGATCAAGACGATGCTGGAAATGCTGCTCAAGAAGGCGGAGGAGCAGGATAAGCTAAACACATCGATGACCGATAAACTCGAAGTCCTTGCGACGGCAAGCCAAGCCCGTGGTAGAGGCTCAGGAGTTGACCTAATGAGGCGCCCTCTTCGACGTCTCAACCCAACCGCCCTCGATTTCTTAACACCCCACCATACGACGAGAACCCAGAGCGGATTGCTCCCTACAAACCAACCAATCACGACCGCAGAGCTGAACGCAACAC